>NC_069408.1:12689703-12754703 GCF_026875155.1 Cherax quadricarinatus | reverse complement strand
TCATTAATTTTATCACACTCCAGTACATAATGACGCAAGGTGTGACAATAGTCCATCTGGCAAAGTTTTTTTAAAACTAGATAATCCGGATCAGACATGGCATGAAATCAAAATAGAAGCAATGAATTAATACTAAAACTCTATAACAATGAAGGCCAAAAGGGGGTTATGACAGTGGCTCTTAGGGATTCGCTTTTAACATTTAAATAAAAAAAACCCTAGCATGTAAATTTTTTACCTAAAACCACAAAGATATGGACACGGAACTGGGCACCTTCAAAACCAGACCGGTACGTTCAGGGTGTGCGCTCCAGCCAGGCCCCTAGATAAATGATGACTGTGGCCTGTGGCTAAAGCTCCCGCTTCACACACGGAGGGCCCGGGTTCGATTCCCCGGGGGTGGTAAAACATTTCGACACTTTCCTTACACCTGTTGTCCTGTTCACCTAGCAGCAAATAGGTACCTGGGTGTTAGTCGACTGGTGTGGGTCGCATCCTGGGGGACAAGATTTAAGGACCCCAAGGGAAAATAAGTTAGACAGTCCTCGATGACGCACTGACTTTCTTGGGTTATCCTGGGTGGCAAAACCCCCCGGGGTTAAAAATCCGAACGAAAATCTTATCTTATCTTATCTTACTAATGCCACTTTTGAAGTTCCCCCTGACAGATGAAAAGATACAACAAAATTTTCTGAAAATCCTAGAAGATGGAGAAGAAGATGGGAAAAGCCCCAGACAACCTGCGATGGTCTCACTCGACATGGAGTCCCTGTACCCATCCATACCCCAGGAGGAACCAGCAGATATAGTGGCCGACTTCTGTGCCGAGAACTTAGACAAGATCAGAACAGAAACTCAAGGAATTGGGAATACGAAGACACCTAATGAAAACCTAGTGAAAGAAGCCCTTCTACATATAATGTAAGACAAAAGTTCTAAAGTTTGATAATGTGGTGTACAGACAGAAGAGGGGCACAGCAATAGGGCGTCTGTTGTGTAGCAGTTGCCGAAATATTTGTACACTAAGTTGGAACGAAACCACACACTAGCCCACCTACACTACTATACAAGGGTATATCGTTGATATTTTTGCTCTTATCGAAGGAGGGGACGAAAGCATAGAAAGATTAGTGGATTGGGCCAAATGGGGCTCACCCTTCACTCAGATTCGCTTCGGAATTTAATGACAAGGAATTGCCTTTCCTGGACCCCCCGGGTTTTAACCTCAACTAGGAGTTCTTTCTACACAGCAGAATACTATAAGTCAGGAAACTCCTACTAATACCTTCATTGGTCTTCATCACATCCAACAACACTGAAAACATTCTCTTCCTTTCTCTCTAGCCTTAGGATCCGACGCATCTGCAGTGAGGAAAAACACTATGGGACAGCTCTACAGGACATGTGGAATTTTTTCAGACATAGGGGATACCCGAAAACTGCTTACTACAGGCCGAGGAAGAGCTAACGACGATAGAAAGACTTCAACTACTGAAACCGAGGACGAGACAAGGGGACGCAGATCGATCCGGGACGACGATGTACAGCCAGGACTGGGCGAATAATCTAAGAGAAAACTGACACAGCTTTGGGACTGGGCGAACGAAGAATTCAGGGGACATCCTGGTGGAAATTCTTTCCTGACAGACCACCTATGCTGGCTTGGATGAAAGATGATTCCTTAAAAAACAGACTGATGAGGGCCGAGTTCCCAAAGAAGACGTAATGGGACTGTAGAGGACGCTGGCCTGGGCACTAAAACAAACAAAACCTCTGCCACCAGGCCCGTGCCTGGTGGCAGAGGTACGACCAATACGTACTTTAATTTTATAGACGCTGAATGAGACTATAAATTAGTAGCTAGAGAATCAAAGACAAATCCAAAAGGTTTTTTTTTCAAGTGTATAGAACAAAGTTCAAGGAAAGAAATATAACCACTGAAAACAAGATGTTGACAACTTAGTGATAATGAGCAGGAAATGTACTCTCAATTTTAATTAATAGTTATTCTTGTCAGTTTTCCCACAAGACGAAATAAATATTATCCCAGCAATCAATAATTATCCAGGCCTTGAAGAAAACAATTTGAGTAATATTACAGTCACTAGAGACATGATTATCATACAATTAGACACACTAAACAAAATAAGTCATCGGACCCCGACAAACTCATCAATCCAGTCTGGTGTTCTGCCAGAAATGTGGAAGATGGCTAATGTAATTCCTTTATTTAAATCGGGGGATACGTCAATAACATCAAATCATTGTCCAGTAACCTTGACTTCTATAGTAGGCAAATTATATGAATCAATTAAAGCCACGTATTCTTAGAAGCTGCCTGTGTAAAGTGTACAGTACACCAGTGAAGCCTTGAAATCTGTGACTGAAATAATCTTAAAACTACGCCCGATCGCATTCGCTAATTAGTTGAATGAAACGAAGTTTAGTGTTAATTGTATTATGTAATAGGGTTGTCTAGTGATAGGGTACCGGTTTTTCTTCTTCCCAAACGATAATCAGCCAGTGAATAGGTTTTTTCGGTCTGTATTCCATTTACGGTATCAGTCCTTTGCCTATTTTCATTACTAATTACCTCATACAAATTCAATAGTCACCTATCCGCCCAGTGTGTCCAGGTCTTCTTTAAGCCTTTCCATGAGTTTTTCAGACACTGATTCTCCTTGTTACCTTTACATAATTTATAAACATATGTACGAGAATTTCATTAACGTATTCAGAACCAATACCAGTCATAGAACGAATCCCATTAAATCACAGTCTATCCTCCCATACCTACACTGTTTTCTAACCCATTAGGAATTCCCTAAACATTCTAAGTCCAGTTTCCATTACTTCTGCCTATTCTTTAAATTTGTGGCAGTCTTTTGTAAGGAAGTGTCGAAGGCCTTA
Organism: Cherax quadricarinatus; assembly: GCF_026875155.1. Lineage (NCBI taxonomy): Eukaryota > Metazoa > Arthropoda > Malacostraca > Decapoda > Parastacidae > Cherax > Cherax quadricarinatus. Next base: position 12,751,793 of record NC_069408.1, on the reverse strand, counting down.
CAGTCTAAGGACACAGTCAACTAAATCCTTACTTTTGGCTTAATCTGTTACCCTGATATTGAACTTGGTTTATCGGACAGAATTTGTGTTCTCTAAACCCGAGGTGACAGTTATATGACGCGAACCTCTCCAGGAACTCCACCCTCTTTCCTCGTTCTATTTCCCAAGCACCTATTTATTTATTCAAACCACACAATATAAAACGAAAATATCATAAACAAACAAATATATCTCTTCATTTTATTTATAATAAATACCTTATAACGTTTATAGGAATTGTATTGCATAAACAAAATGTTTGTACATTACCATTGTGAGATGTGAAGAGCCTGTGCTCCTGAAGCCTTCGTACTTGTTCTTGAACTCATGTATAGATTTATATTTACATATCTATAGTCACTTATCTTGCAATACCTCGCTTATAATTATTAAAATATGCATCATACGTAATTGTTAATTGTTCTAACATAATACACTTTAAAATATTACACTACAACTTTAAGTGGATTACCATTTTATCCTTGTGATTAACCTTTGCTCAAAAAAACTAAGAAATGTTTTATCATATAACTTAAAACTTGTTTTTTTTTCAAGAAGTACTTGGTACATTATTATTATAATCAAAAAGAAGCGCTAAGCCACAAGGGCTATACAGCGTCTAGTACTTCGTACAAACTTGCTCAACACTGGAAGGTAGAAGACAGGTTTACGTTCGTTCTATACCTCGTTATTTAGTGGACATGTTGGAGCACAATGTGTTCTACACATCAACACTATAATCTCGTTCACTGCTGTTTGGTCAGTTCATAATTGTACTATACATATGAACACTAATATTACATTCACTACTGTTTGGTCAGATCAATATTCAATATTAACACTTAACCACGTCATTAACATTAGATCATCCAATAACATATACATATCAACATTTGCTTGATTTCCATAGTAAAATAAAATTTTATTGCTCGATAATACTAGTGTTGACTTGCTATGGCACTTAGTTGTTCACACATGACACACACTCACTCACTGAATACCTTCTCTGGGGCTCATGGTTAAGAGGCGACGGTAATGACGTTAAAAGCCTATCAACAACATGATGGTCATTAAGACTGCACGGTAACCTGTTTACCACCAAACAAGATTACTTTAACCCTGAAATAAGGATTAAACTAAATGTAAATTATGTGATCAGGCATATGGTCACTCTCTTGAACACTATGTGCTTAATTGTCCACTTATTGAGGAATACAGAGACAGACAGTATAATAACCTATGTGACATGTCAAGATATCTTATTAATGAAAATAAGATACCAGATATACTAAGCAAATTTCCTAAATTTGCTTGTAACAGATAAGTGAACTATAGATATGTAGATATAAATCCATATGTATCCTGTTAACCCTTTGGGGCCTAGTTCCTAGGCCTTTTGTGTATCCATATGCTCTCGCGCTACCGTCCACAGGATGGATATGGGGTGCACAATAAACTAGCCACTTCGGTGGCAAAATCTAAGCAAACTCTGGATCTATGCCCTGAGGGCATAGATCCAGAATGTGGAATATGACTAATGTGGATTAAACCTTGCTACAACTATGTCGCCTCCGACCTAGTATCGCAAACAAGCGATACAAAATGCAATACCCAGGGCAGCACGGTTTAGAGAAGGTCGCTCGTGCCTGTTCCAATTACTGGACCACTGTGACATGGTTCTGGATGCACTGGAGGAAAAATAAAATGCAGATGTAGTATACAGAGGCTTTGCGAAAGCCTTCGACAAGTGTGATCATGGTGTAATAGCATACAAAATGTGTGAAAAGAGAATAACGGGTAAAGTTGGTAGATAGCTCTAAATTTTCCTAACAAATAAAACACAAAGAGTAACAGTGAACAAAGTATAGTCAGTGGCAGCTACAGTGAAAAACTGTGTTCCACAAAGTATAGTTCTCGTTCCTATCCTTTTCGTCATAGCCGACAGACACAGAAGTAAGCCACAGCACCGAGTCTTCCTTTGCTGACCATACCAGAATTTGCAAGACAGTGTCATCCATTGACGATACTGCAAATCTCCAGGCGAACAGTAACCAAGTCTTTAAATGGGCCTTAGAAATTAAAAAAAAAAAAAAAAAAAAGAGGTTCAATGAAGACAAATTTCAATTACTCCGTTATGAAAAACTCGAGGAAACAAAAACTGGATCAAAGTATAAAACAGATTCCAACCACAAACTAGATTATTATTATAATCAAAAAGAAGCGCTAAGCCACAAGGGCTATACAGCGCTGCAGGGCAGGAAGGAAGCGAGGGTATCAGGTGGCAAAAGGGAGATGGATGAGTAATAGGTTACAGAGAACAGCGGGGCAGTGGATGGTGAAAGGGTAGAGGGTAGCAAGAGATTAATATAGAAAGGGCTGAGGGGAGTGCGGAAGGTATCATCATCAGAGTTTGTGGAGTAAATCAGTCGTTGTCAAGAAGTCAATGAGAGAGTCAGGATTAAAGGAGGGTCCATCAGCAAGAAGGGAAGGATAAGAGAGAGTAGTAGAGTGGAGACGACGTTGGAGGTAAATTCTGCGTGCTCGTTGATAGAGAGGGCAGTCTAACAGAATGTGGCTAATCGATACTGGAACTTGACACTGCTCACAGAGAGGAACAGGGTGCCTCTCCATGAGATACCCATGAGTAAGACGAGTGTGGCCAATGTGAAGGCGGGAGAGTGGTCTCCCAACCTCGGCACTGACAACAAGAAGGCGGCCAGTAACCTATGCTCGGTTTTAATAGAATGAAGTTTGTTACCGAGCAGAGTTGACCAACGTTGTTGCCAACGGGTGTGAAGGTGGGTAGCTATTACAGCAAAATAGTCCAGAAATGGAACACCTCTATATGAAATTGGCAGGTCATGTACTGCTGACCACACAGCAGTGTCTGCCTGTTCATTGCCCTGTACATCGACATGACCAGAGACCCAACAAAAAACAATATCTTTATGCTTGGTAGAGATACGGCATAGCCAAAGTTGGATACGGAGAACTAGGGGTTGAGGTGTATCAAATTTTCGTATAGTCTGTAGAGTTAGTTTAATATCTTTATTATGCACCCCATACCCATCCTGTGGGCGGTAGTCAAAAGATTACAGAGGTATATAATGGGTCCAGGGACTGGGCCTCAAAGTTTTGATAGCTGAGCAAGTTACAGAGGTAATGAATTCACAATTTACAAAGGTAATGAACTCCAGGTAGGTCTAGTCACAATCATTACAAGTTACAAAGGTATTTACAGATTACAGAGGTACATAATGGATCCAGGGACTGGGCTCCAAAGTTTTGATGGCGAACTAGGTACAAGGTAATGAACTCACAAGTTACAAAGGTAATCAATACTGTAAGAATGGTTACTTACGTTTATACATGGCTACAATCATGAACAAATTTTAGAGAAATGAGCAATTCACACTTCCCACCCGTCACAACTGTAGTGAGTTATTAGTGCAAATATTGATTGTTGAGTCACAACACACACACACACACACACACACACACACACACACACACACACACACACACACACACACACACACACGCACACACACACACACACACACACACACACACACACACACACACACACACTCACTACACACACACACACACACACTCATACACACACACACACACTCATACACATACACACGCACACACACACCACACGATCTTATGACAATAATAATTTTGGTGGTGGCTGCCACAACCTGGCCAGTACGACTGTATTTTTTATGTTAATCTCCAGGGTTTGTTACCTGGACCTCAGCAATGAGAGTGGCTACTCTCACTGCTGGACAACGGTGACCACAAACTAGAGCAAAAACCTAATGTAAATGACCTTGGAGTGATAATATCAAAGAATCTAACTTTCAAAGATCACAAAAATGATAGAATGGATATTGAGAGCCATCAAAACTAGGGATGCCAAGCCAGTGTCTTCAAATCGCTTTTTCTCTCTAGGCTGGAGTACTGCTGTACACTAGAGAACCCTTTTAAGGCAGGCGAAATTGCAGACCTGGACAATGTACGAGAACGTTCACTGCATGTATAAGTACAATAAAAGCACCTAAAATTTCTGGAACAGTTTTAAGTTCCTTGACCTGTACTCCATGGAATGCAGGCGGCTACAGTGAAGTAAGATACATGATAATGTATGGTTCGAAAATCCTAGACGGACTAGTTCCAAATCTACACAAGGAAATCACTCAGGCGATGCAAATCCCACCAATGAAAAGCAGGGGCGCCATGAGTACACTAAGAGACAGCACGTAAGTGTCAGGGGCCCAAGACTGTTCAACTCCCCTCCCAGCATACATAAGGGGGGATTATCAATAGACCCTGGCTGTCTTAAAGGGGGAAAGCTGAACAGGCCCCTAAAGTCAGTACATGACCAGCTGGACTGTGGCTCATACATCGGTTACCGTGCTGCCATCAGTAACCGCCTAGTTGATCAGGCACTGGTCAACCGCGAATCCTGGATCGGGCCGGGGGGAGCGCTGACCCTCGAAACATCTTCCAGGCATAAACAGTTGAGTTACTTAGCTCTTTCAAGGACCCCAATGGAAATAAGTCATTCTGACGTTTTTTCTGTTATCCCAGGTTCTCTACACATATGCTGCTATGTATGATAATCTATGTAACTGTATTTGTGTATACCTGAATAAACTTACTTACGTATTTTAACTTTAAGGTTTAAATAATAAGATATTACAAGGACCCCAATGAAAAAAATAGTCACTGATTTTTTGGGGTTATATCAGATAATTTACACTGTGTATAATAATTGTACTTATGTGTACCTTTGTCTAAATAAACTTACATAAAAGGCCTAGAGCTATCATTCAACTTTCCCCCCGTAGATTTTTTCATAAATCCTTTAGTTTTGTTGAACATGATGTGTGGGAGAGAAGTGTGAAGGGTGGGAGAGGGAACGTGATGTGTGGGAGAGAAGTGTGAAGGGTGGGAGAGCGAACATGATGTGTGGGAGAGAAGTGTGAAGGGTGGGAGAGGGAAACATGATGTGTGGGAGAGAAGTGTAAGGGGGGAGAGGGAAAATGATGTGTGGGAGAGAAGGTTTAAAGGGGGGGAAAGAGAAATGTGTGTGGGAGAGAAGTGGATGGGGGGGAGAGGGAACTGATTATCACCTAATTTTGGTTCAGGGTCGAATCAGGTCCCGGCCCCCGCCTCTTCCTGAACCTACTGGGGCCTCTCCTCCCCCTGCTCCATAAGTTTTAATACCTCATCTTAAAGTTTTATAGTTCCTCCCCCCTACCTCCTTGCTGGGCCTTTCCCCATTTCCCTGACAACTCATGATGAAGAAATACTCCAAACATCCCTTGACTCATGGGGTCTTCACTTCCAATTGTCCCCTTGTTTCTGTTCCATTCTGGGAAAAACCCCGTCTCTGTCCCGCTTGTCTATTCCAGCAGTATTTTGCATTATGGTGTGGGTGCATCCTGGGGCAAAAATGACGTTTAATTTGCCCGAAATGCTCATCATAACAAGCGGCTTCTAATAGGTATTCAGTGATGTCACTAGGACTGTAACCTTGTACATGTATTGTATTAAATTTTAAAATTTTTTTATTTTTTTAAAACTATAATACCAAATTCACTAATTAGACCATAGTGCAATTACTAGTGAGAGACTGGTGCTATTTTTAATTTGTATTTTTTTTATTATTAGATTAAACTAGTTTACTATAGCTCATTCTAGCTCAAAAAAAATAGACTCCACAAAGTCATTATATTAGACCCTTTGTGCAATTTAAGTGAGATCTTGTTTTATTTTTAATTCGTATTTTTTTATTACTAGTTTATACCATTGTCTTTGTTCATTCCACACAACACAAGGGCAACATCAAATTTTTTTTGTGTATAGTGACTATACCCATATGACCAAAAAACCTGCTATTACTTACCAAACCCTACCACCCACAGTATCGTCTAAAATCAAAACCCCAACTCAGGTATAAATAACCCTAATTTAAACCTAGAAATGATTTTATCACGTTTACCCCCACTAAACCCCCTAAACTGACACCCCAAACAAAACCTATTGGAAATAACTGCCTTTATTACACCCCCCACAAGCCAGCATATCCTAAAACAAAGCTAAAAGTTATCAGTATTAACTACAACATTAGGTCCCTTTAAACAAAAAACATGATACCTCCCGCACTCCCGAATTACTAAAGACCCCTTCTCCTGCTTATTCTTACGGGAACCTGGTTTAAAGGGACACAATGATATCTACCCTCTCCCAGGATACACGCAATTCACAACTGCAGCCCAAACCCAAAGTTGGGGTGGTTTTGCAATTATTATTAAACCCAAATTTATCTTGTATTATCACTAATTGCTTTAGCGAGAAAATGGGGAATACATTTTGTAATTTTTACTGTAAAAAAAAAACTTAAGACACCTATAACAAAATTTGGGGCCATTTTCCGGGTACCCCACCAAACATCCCAAATTTCAGTGAGAAATTTAAAAATCACTAAAAACAAACAGACAAAGAATAAACACCACCCTTTCTTTGCTGGGGGAAATTTAAAGTCAACCCTTTGGGCCCCTAATGATCGCTGTAATAATTTTACAACAATATGAACAACAACTTTTATACCCAAAAATAACTAAAACCAAACCCGGTGACTGAGCAAGCCAAAATAATAGACCAATTTGGACCCAATATACTAGCCCCCTTAAAACAGGGGTAATCAAGATAGCATACAGCCACTCCCTACCTTCCTCCCGACAAACATTAGCAAACCCCCACTTGAATAAAACAAAGTCTCATTTGACTCCATGATGAGGCCCCAATAAGGAATTCACAGCTGACCTAGAGCTGTTTTCTGGCCTACAGAATCTCCAAGGGCCCAAAGGGATTTATGACTGGACAGACATTTTTTTTAAAAATTTCTTAGGCAACAACAAACTTGTCCTTAAAAAAGAAACAGATCACAAAAAAAAGGGTTGGTTGCCCATGGCTAAAAACCCCCATTTAAATCCTTGACAAAAAAACACCAATATGAAAAGCAATAAGACAGGGCTTTAATAACAAAATTTTTTCTTAAACACTATTCTCGTTCTCAAAAAAGTATAAAAAAAAGCCAAAACAACTTACTCCCAGTAGATTCACAGACACTAAGGGGGAAAATAAAAAAAGACCCGGGAAAAAACTCTCTCAGATTCTAGGAACCCACAAACTGAAAAAAAAACAAGAAATTGTTAAAATAAACCCAATAAAAAACCCCTACATCCCACGACCGCTAAAAAGATAAACGACTTCTTTTCAACCCAATATCAAACTTCCCCATTGTACCCAAAATTTTAAAAAAACTCGTGCACAGGAGACTTATTATTTATAACGGCAAAAAAACATACTAAACCCCCTGCAATTTGGTTAGGAAAATAAAAGACAAATGATGCAATCATAAAAATGTAGCTCGCTTTATACAGCATTGGAAAATAAGGAATATCCACTGGGGAATTTTTATTGACCTAAGAAAAAGCTTTGACACAGTAGCCCCACGACATCCTACCCCAAAACTTGCCTTTACGGTATAAGGCCATGCCTTTTGCTTTTTAAAATCTTCCCTTTACAAATGGTATCGTATGTCACCTTTAAAAGACCAGCATCAACAACCGGCCACTTGATATGAGTTCCGCAGGGAGTGTCCTTGGGCCCCTGCTCTTTTTCAAACTCAAGATCTTTCAAAAGTATCCCAACACCTGAAAACCCCCTTTTTCTTTGTGAGACAGATTATTGATCTTTTACCCCAAACTTGCCCCCCTCAAAAACCCTTGTTAACGAGGAGCTGATCAAAATATCGACTTGGAGACAGCCAATAAATTACGCTTAACACTGACAAAATACTTTTTTATGTTTTGGGAGCAGAGCAGGGAAGCCCCAAAAAACATTAAGAGACAAAACCTAATTTCCAGACTAATGAGGGCAAATTCCCAGGCCTATCCCTTTCAACAACCGAATTTCAGCACCCCTATCCAAAACATAACAAAAAAAATACCAAAAAGGTTGGGTCCTCCCAAGATAGATACTACGTGCCGAAAATGCCCTTTCACCTATACCACTCACTTATTTATCCATACCTACCTATGATTTGTGCTTGGGGATCAAATGCAGCAAAAACCTTTTAAAACCAAAAAAACCCCAAAAAAAGTGCAGTAAGATAAAAATAAAACCCCTCCCTGGGAACACCCCCCCCCCCCCCTCTTCAAGATCTAAACTTACTCCCCTTTTTTAGTACATCCACACTTACTACTGTGCAATCTACATTACGGACCTGAAACTCCAATATCAACCTTGACCTAAAACGCTTTCTTGATAGTTGTGACAGAACCCACAGGCACAACACCAGACTAAACCTTTACAAAAATTCAATGTATGTCAAAGGCCCTAAAATCTGGAACACCCTACCTGAGAACTCTAGAACTGCAGACACATTCATCACCTTCAAAACTACCATTAGAAAACATGTTATCTCCCTGATACACCCCATCAACTAACTACACGAATACCACCTGGTGGTTCACACTTACACTCACTCATCCATTTGACCATAAACAGAAATATTAATTCCAATCTTAAAATAATGAATCCTGTGATACTCCAATACTGAAACTATGTACTGTGCCAAAACAAAAGCATTCACATTGCTAAACTCACAAACTAGTATTTAGTCACTTAGCCATAATACCAACTTACCTCATAATTTGTAATATTTTGAAATTAAGATTTAAACTAAGTCTGCCCGAAATGCCTAGCCATGCTAGGTGTTCTAGTGGTACACTCTGTAATCATTATCCCCTCAAGGAAGGTTCCTTGATGTTAGTGAGGGGCTCTTGATTTAGGGAAATGGATCTGTGCTCCAGTTCCCCGAATTAAGCCTGAATGCCTTCCACCCCCCCCCCCCCAAGGTGCTGTATAATCCTCCGGGTTTAGCGCTTCCCCCTTGATTATAATAATAATAATAATAATAATAATATAATCATTATTTTACTACATGTAAACCACACAATAACCAAATTCTGTAAACTCAGCATTGTAATCCTTATAGAGAATAAACTTTGAATTTTTGAATTCTTGAATAGGGCCAACGAAAAAAATAGTGAAATTGTATAAGCTCACCATAGTTATGCATTTTCTTTTACAATTCTATTATAGAAAATGTGACTAGTATATTTTTGGTGGAACCTAAACCTGAAGGTGTCAGAAATAAGTAAGTATATTTAGGTACAGGTACACATAAATACAATTGTCGTACATAGTAACATATGTGTAAATTTCTTAGACAGTCTGGTTCGAATCTAATTTGGACCCTCAATGTGTGAAGTTAGTTTAATATGTTTATTATGCACCCCATACCCATCCTGTGGGCGGTAGTCACCCCATACCCATCCTGTGGGCGGTAGTCACCCCATACCCATCCTGTGGGTGGTAGTCACCCCATACCCATCCTGTGGGTGGTAGTCACCCCATACCCATCCTGTGGGCGGTAGTCACCTCATACCCATCCTGTGGGATGGGTATGAGGTGGCCCGTGGCTCGTGGCCACGGGCCACGGGCCACGAGCCACGGGCCACGAGCCACGGGCCACGAGCCACGGGCCACGGGCCACGGGCCACGGGCACGAGCCACGGGCCACGAGCCACGGGCCACGAGCACGGGCCACGAGCCATGGGCCACGGGCTACGGACCACGGGCCACGAGCCACGGGCTACGGACCACGAGCCACGGGCCACGAGCCACAGGGCTGAGCTCCAAAGTTTTGAGAGTTGAAACAAGTTACAAAGGTAATGAACTAGAACACTAGATCTGGTCACAATCATGACCAAGTTACAAAAGTAATGAGCTCCAGGTAGAGCTGGTCACTAACTCATCACAAGCAAGAGCGTTTGCCACCAGGCCACGAGCCACGGGCCACGGGCCACGGGCCACGAGCCACGGGCCACGAGCCACGGGCCACGGGCCACGGGCCACGAGCCACGGGTCACGGGCCACGGGCTACAGGCCACGGGCCACGGGCCACGAGCCACAGGGCTAATAACTTTAACCCGTTCCATCCAATCACCACTAGTGACCAAAGTTGTTGAACATTTTTATTAAGTAAGTCAAAACTGTAATTATTCACTACTAAACTTCTCTACGAGACCTATTAAAGGCATTATAACATTACCTATTAATACTCAAGTCTCTGTACTCATTCTAACTCGCCTAATGACCATTTAATCTGTTATAGCCTAATTAATCTTAAGTTAATTTTAAGCCCGAAATGCTCTGCATACAAGGGGCTTTTGGCATGTACACCCAACTCTTATATTCCTTTCGTACAACTATGTATCATGTCAAAATAAAATTATTATTATTATTATTATTATTATTATTATTATTATTATTATTATTATTATTATTATTATTATTATTATTATTATTATTGAGTAAATTACTTGCATGAGATTTACAGGTATTACCTGAATTATTAGCAGCCAAGTAAATTTGGGTGCGAGAAAAAGGTGGGACTTTAGTTACAGTAGGTCCACTGAACTGTGTTACTCCCTCGATGCCCACTGCTCCTGCACATAACAAAAATCTAGACCAGCTACTCTGCTAAATAAAGTGGTGTCGACTTGTATAGGAATTCGTCTTGGCTGGGTAACACAAAGTATAATTGCTAGTAACACTTAAAACTGACGTGACGACAACGAAATGGACTAAATATGATAAAAGAGGGACCGGCATTCAAGTACAGACCTGCTGCCATACGTGGAACCAGACATGAGACGTTCCACTACAATGAAATAACTGACCTCCATATCAAGCTGCACCAGTGTTTAACGGGAAGACACATGGCAGAAAACCTGATCAACTAAAATCCTCCAGGAAATGGACAGGTCTGTAGGACTTTTTTCTTCAGTGCCAAACGAGGGAAAGAAAATGAGCATTTAAACAAGGCTGACCGGCACCAAACAGCCGCACTGCTACTATAACAGCCAGACGTACAACAGCGAGGGAAATTCTCATCTTGACTGACGTTCATCTGTTGAACAGTAGCATCATATCTGTAGCCACACCATCATATCAACCATGTACCATGCTAACGAGATGGAAACCAGGGACATCGTCAATCAACAGACAAAACTCCAAGGTTATAGTCGGATATGCCCTCAGTGCCAGTCTGAGAAAGAAGTGAAGTTTAAACAGGTCCAAGGTTAATTGTTTTAGTAGATGACCAATATTCAGCTACCATTCATGAAGAATAATATGCAGAAAACGCCAAATATATCTAATTAAACTCAAGGAAAGTCAGGTTTGTAGGGTGGCGTTACTCCCCTCCCAGTGTTTTAAAAATGGCTGATCAGCAGAACAGGTCGGAACAACAAACCACACAGCCCCCCGATAAATGGAATTGAGGGGATCTGGAAGGATAAAACCATGGGTTAAACCTTTCTGATCTACCAGAATGGAAAGGAGTTAGAAGTTAATTGGTGAAGCAGACTGTGAAGTGAGGTGGAAGGGAGTGTGTTTATAAAGGGGTTAACGGTAAGGGTTTTTAGAAGTTAAGGAAAATGACAGTGAAGAGGTTTTAAGATGAAATTTTACTATATTCCAGTGGTGATGTGCTAAAGCCAGATACAAGTGACTAGGGACTGGAAAAGAGCAATAAATATTATTGTATATGATTAAAAAGCGAAGAGTGAAAATGGCAGGCAATTAGGAGGGGCACAGGCTGCCATAATTATATTTAATTTCTTCTTTCAATTCCATGAAGAAAGAATCATCATGGGGCTGGAAAAGGTAATGAGTAACAGCGCCCTGGACAGTAAAAAAGCCCAACATTGCCATCCTACCATAAAAATAAATGTCACTATCCGCTGCAGAGGTATTGCAACAACGCATACCCAAACAAAAAACAATTGGCACACAGCTCTTATTGTAGCGGCTCTTAAGTGGGTGATATCCAAATTAATCACAGGACCTCAAACCTACTATTTGTGTCAGAGGCAAAACAGACAGATAAATGAAACGGCAATAATGACGGTCTAGTAGCTAGGAATGATAACCTTAACTCCATATGTAAAGCATACATAGGTCAATGTGAGACAATAACAGCCATATTATCTCAACCACTAACAAACAAGTCAAACACTGACTAAAGTACGCATGAAAAACAGAAAAGGCACCTTATGTAAATGTGAAGGGTGGGTGCATGATGGATGTATGTACCATTATTAGCAACGGTAACCAAATTCATTTGTGTGTACAATGCAATTTGTGGCACAGTTACCCTTTAGCAGTGATGACACTGATTTACCTAAATTTAAATACAAATGACCCATTGCCATATATTGAATGATTATGATTGTTTATGAAAACAGGCCTTCACTTTATTCATTTCAATGCAAGATCACTTCTTCCCTAAATATTGGCAGAGATTAGGATTCTAGCTAACAAAATTAGGGCGGGGCAGTCATAACCATCTCTGAATCTTGGTTGAGATGATACGGTGACTGACGACGAGGTCAAAATAGAAGGTTACAATATAAAACGCTACAGATAGGAACGAAGGGTGGTGGAGTATGTGCCTACATTAGAAATGACTTAGCTTACAACCCAAGAACCCTGATTTAATAACAATAAACTATAATGACCCTCGTATTGTAGATAATCTAATGACCTAGGTGTAGTAGATAGTCCTTTTTAGTAATATAATAAGATGTTTATCTTCATTGTAGAAAAATAAGAAAATATTATAACCTTTATATTATAATAATAAGGTAAAAGGACCCCAAAGGAAATAAGTCACTCTGTCTGACTTTTTGGGTTATCCTTAGGTTCTCTACACACATGCTGCATGTATGATATGTAGGTTAACTGTATTTGTGTATACATCTGAATAAACTTTACTTACTTACTTACTTACTTTCCATTTAATTGCTGGAAGACACTAAAGCTAATGAACACATCTAACTATACCCTATACAGCTAGGATTTACGATGGCCAATTAAAAACTACTGTACATTATAAGTAAGCATCACTTAGCTAAGGTGTGTTGCTGTTGAAGAATTCATTTGAAGTTCTCTATTCCGTTCCTCAACATGCAAATGCATGTGGTCCTGTAAATTTTCTGTCCCAATTCTTTCAGTAGGTTTCCTATACAAATTCAGGCCGAAACCCCACAATTTGGCTCGGAAGACTGGATTATCATCAGAATTTCACACGACAACCAGTGTTCACCACATTACAAATGGCGTCTCTCCCCGGAGTCGCTCTACGGCTCTTCCCACCACCTCCCCTTTCACTTAAAAATTTCCCCGAAGGGTCCAAATAGCATCACATTTTTAATTACCAAAATTATACTATTCATTTATATGTTCTAACATATTAGGAAATTATGTAAAAATTTACACGTAATATAGATAAAAAAATAGAAAAATCAATCCCTCCTTTCTGTAGCTACATTCATCAGACACCTTTTGGCACTCTTCTTGAACTGGTTCATGCTATGACTGGCTTTGACATTGTCGGGTAGTCGTTCCATTCTTTATTGCTGTACAATAAAAGGTGGTTTGAAGCCTGCCAATGACTGTGGGTACTACAATTGTGCTCTCTCACCCCTAGTAAAACTATGATTGATTTGGTTCCCAACCTTGACAAAATTGACAGCAAAATATTCTGGACACTGTTTGTGAGCAATTTTATAACATGATTTAGCTTCAGTTGTTTTAACTCTGTCTTCAACATTCAGCATATCCAACTGCTGTAATTCCATCCGGCCTACATGTTCTCTGGTCCCAGACCCCAATGAATCTTAAACGATTTGTTCTGGGTGATTTGGCCAGTCCATCTTTCAGTTTTTTGTCAAGGCAAGTACCAAGAAGAGCAAGGTAATCATATGGCATTGTAAAGGGCTAGACATAGGTCCTTCGGAGCCTCAGTAGGTATACACGTGCTTGTCTATACAGGAACTTCAGTCTGGCATTCGCTTCTTTACTATCACTGTTGTCCCAATCAATTCTCTCTGACATGCATTGTCAAAGGGGATTCCCAAATATTTTACGATGAAACCAAAGTGATGGGCTCCCATTACATTGAACATTAAAAATATTTACCCTTTTCTCAGTTTATGTTCGTGCCAAAGAGAATGGCTTCATTTTCCCTAGTGTAATGATAGTTTGTTGTCTACTAACCAAACCATTTGCTGCAGGACTCCAGTTCCAGTGTTAAAACATTAGGCAATATCTTGTGGGTCTTTTACTGAACAAAACAGAGCATCTAGAAAAGATAAATAAGTAAGATTTCGTTCGGATTTTTAAACCCCGAGGGTTAGCCCACCCAGGAAAAACCCAAGAAAGTCAGTGCGTCATCGGGACTGTCTAACTTAATTCCAATTTGGGGTCCTTAATCTTGGTCCCCCAGGATGCGACCCACAACCATCGACTAACACCCAGGTACCTATTTGCTGCTAGGTGAACAGGGAACCACAGTGTAAGGAAACGACAGTGTCAAATGTTTCCACCCGCCGGTAAATCGAACCCGGGCCCTCCGTGTGTGAAGCGGGAGCTTTAGCCACCAGGCCACCAGGCCACCAAGGTTTAATGCCAACAGCATTTGGTGTTCCCAGGCGGTCACCCATCCAAGTACTAACCAAACCCAACGTTGCTTAACTTCGCTGATCGGACGAGAAGCGGTGTGTTCAACGTGGTATGGCCGTTGACATCTGCATACAGTAGGAGTTTGCACTTGACATTGATAGGCATATCATTGACATAACATAAGAATAATAAGGGACCCAGAATACTACCTTGGGGAACTCCACATGTTATCGGCAGGGGTTCTGATTCTGTTTTGTTGATTTTGACTATTTGTCTCCTGTTGCTAAGGTAGGACTTAAACCAGTCTACAGAACCTATACCGATAGCTTGAAGTTTATTACATAATATATTGTGGTTGACAGTATCGAAGGCCTTTTGCAGGTCTAAGGTTACCATACATTTCAGTTCTCAGGTAATCCATCAGATTAATAAGGGAGGTGTCGGTTGAGTAGGATCTTCTAAAGCCCGATTGATAGCTATGGAGAATGTTGTTGTCATTAAGGATACTTACTACTTGAGAATACACCGCCCTCTCTAGAATTTTAGATATTATACTGAGTATACTAACAGGCCTATAGTTGCTTACATCAGACCTACTATTTTTCTTGAAGATAGGAGTAACTCTGGCCTCCTTGAACCCCTCCGGTACGGTATTAGTGGTGATTGATAGATTTATTAAGTGACAATAGGTATTGACAGTTTCAGAAGCACCATCTTTAGAAACTTAGACGGATGTTTTATCAGGCCTTTG
Organism: Cherax quadricarinatus; assembly: GCF_026875155.1. Classification (NCBI taxonomy): domain Eukaryota; kingdom Metazoa; phylum Arthropoda; class Malacostraca; order Decapoda; family Parastacidae; genus Cherax; species Cherax quadricarinatus. The sequence continues at coordinate 12,736,384 of NC_069408.1, read as the reverse complement.
CTCTTAGTTGGTTTAAACCTGCTTAGTTCTTTGGGTGGGGGGGGGGGGGGGGGGGTGGGGGGGGTAGTTAGTCATGAGATACACTTACTAGTTGACAACTGTTTGGGGTTACCCCTTTAATTGGTATAGTATTTCGAAACCTTATCAGAGTCTGTGTATAGTATTTTGATGCAAGGCTGGTAGTTTACTTACTAGTGTTGATGCACAGATGTGTAAGTATGAATTAAGAGGCAATATTTCCACCTTAGATGTTTCATGGCATACCTCATTATGATAGTGAGTACTATGTTAGACCTATTACTGGCTTATGCTATTACCCCAAATGTTTTAGTTTTGCCAAGCTTTCCTGGGGTTATGCATTATACTCTTCAATTTTGAGCATAGTGCTTGACATTTGCTCCTTTTAATAAGTCTCTGTAACTCTGTTCCTCACCCATTTGGAATTCATTTAGTGCTGCAATATCCTGTCTGTTTGCTTTAAATCTTTTTAAAAACAGCTGGTCCTCTGAATTTCATATTAATCTAATATCTCAGTATTCATCCCAGGGTTCAGTTTCTTCGTTTAATCCTAACCTCTTTAACTGGTGCAATATTATCAAGGATGGTAGTGAACCATTGTTTTGAATTTTTTTTTTTCTCTCCCTCAAGGAAGGTTCCTTGATGTTGGGTGAGGGGCTCTTGATTTAGGAAATTGGATCTGTGCTCCAGTTCCCCGAATTAAGCCTGAATGCCTTCCACATCCCCCCCCCCCCCAGGCGCTGTTAATCTCCGGGTTTTAGAGCTTTCCCCTTGATTAAAATAATAATAATTTGAATTTTTCCAAGCATCGTTTACTCCGTTCAACTTGTATCTCTGTCCAGTCCACAATTGTTGTAGCCTATTTACCAGTGTTTCTTTATGTAGTTTCTTTCCAGTTGACCTCATTTTTATTGTCCTGTGTAGGCCCTATCCTATCCTATTGATTTTCCTGGTGCAGTAAAATGATGAAATGATCACTAAGACCGGTGGTAATGACCCTGACTGACTAATGTCCTCAGAGCGTTACAAAGTAATGTGGTCAATTAGGGTGGCTAGAACTGTGTGATCCCGGGTGGAGTATTAATTAGTTGAGTGTAACTATTTTAATCCTAGAATTTGCTTATACCTTTTGCATAGCCCGTTATTTTGCTGCTGAAAACAGATATTGAAGTCGCCCAGTATTATTGTCCTCGCAATTGTTTTTCACCCGACAAGAATCGGAAAAGTCTTCTAAGAACTGGTCCTGGGTATGGAGGGCGGTAACTATCCAACTAAGGATGGTTTGGTCTTTTTAAGAAGCACAATTCAAACAATAGAATCTCCAGTTTTATGTGTTATTTAAAATCAGTCTTGGTTTGTAAGCTAAAGTCATTTCTACATGTACCACATAATCCACCACCCTTTCTGTTCCACTATCTAACGTTTTATATTGTAACCATCTATTTTGACCACGTAGTCAGTCACCGTATCATCCAACACAATTCAGAGATGGTTTATAACTGCCGCCCTAATTTTGTTAGCTAGAACCTAATCGCTTGCCAATTTAGGAAGAAGTGATCTTGCATTTAAAATGAATAAAGTGAAGCCTGTTTTTCATAAAACAATTCAAATAATCATCAATATATAGCAATGGGTCATTTGTATTAAAATTAGGTAAATCAAGTCATCACTGCTAAAGGTAACTGTGCCAAATTGCATTTGTTTCACACAAAATAAATTCTGTACCGTGCTATAAATGTACATACTTCCATACAACGTGCAACCCACCCCTTACACATTTTACATAATGGTTGGCCTTTTTCTGTTTTTCCATGGCCGTACTTTAGTACAGTGTTGCACCTGTTTTGGTAGTGTTTTTAGAATAACATGGCTGTATTTTTTTCTCACATTGACCATGTATGCATTACATATGGAATTAAAGGTTATCATTCTCTAGCTACTAGACCGTCATTATCGCCGTCATTATCTGTCCTGTTTTGCCTCTGCACAATAGTTTGGGTCCTGGATTTAATTTGGATATCACACTTAAGAGCGCTACAATAAAGAGCTGTGTGCCACTGTTTTTGTTGGGTATGCGGTGTTGCCATACCTTGCGCGATAGTGACACTTTATTTTCTGGTAGGAATGGCCAACTGTTGGGCTTTTAAACTGTCCAGGGCTGCTGTACTCCATCACCTTTTATCTCCAACCCCCATGACTGAGTTTCTTTCTTCATGGAATTGAAGAAGAAAATAAATATAATTATGGCATCCCTGTACCCCCCTAATGCCTGCCATTTTCACTCTTCGCTCTTTTACTCATATTACAAATATATTTATTCTCATTTTCCAGTCCCTAGTACACTTAGTACCTGCTTTAGCAATCAACCACTGAATTACTAGTAAAATTTCCTCTTCAAAACCCTCTTCACTGCTCACTTTTTTCCACTTACTTCACAAAACCCTTACAGTTAACCTCCGGGGGGGGGGGCCCTTATTTACACACCCCCTTCCCATCTCACTTCACAGGCTGGCTTCCTCAATTAACTTCCTAACTCCTTTTTTCCATTCTGGTAGATCAGAAAGGTTTAATCCTTGGTTTTATCCTTCCAAATCCCCCTCAATTCCATTTATCGGGGTTGTGTGGTGTTGTTGTCTCCTGACCTGTTCTGCTGACACAGCTGCCATTTTTTAAAACACTAGGGGAGAAACTGCCACTACAAACCTGACTTTCCTTTGAGTTTATAGATATATATTTGGCGTTTTCTCTATGATCACTCACCGTACACTGGTCAGCTGAATATAGGTCAGCTACTAAAACATTAACCTTGCAGCCATCTTACAAGCTGAAACAATGTCCCTCCAAACGCACCCAAACTACACCTCTACAAAACCCTTATACGTCCTCCTGATAACTTACTCTCCTCTAGCTCCTCTCTCTCAAGCAAAAAACAAACTTACTTAAACTGCAGCGTGTCCAGAACAAGGCGTTTTGCGCAGGGTGCTTATGGTATTGGTTAGGGGGGGGGACATTGGGTGATAGTAGAAGGAGTAAGAAGGGGAGAGAGCGTATTGACCAGTTAGACATCCCTTGCGCTGAATCTGTACTGGAAGACGCCTCTGTGACAGACAGATTGACAAACTTGTGACACGACATGACTACTGGACCTCTCTCCTTGACGAAGACATTCGCAGACCCACAAACCAACACAACCTTTTCTACTCCTTGCATGATCCTGCTCCTAACCCTATTTACAAATAACCTTGGATTCTCCGAGAGGTACCTTCTATGACAGGTACCATTCTCTGATCCACGTTCGCCTTACAAAAGCTCTGTTCCACAAGGCACAGTACTCGCTCCCATCTTGTTCCTCATCCTCATATCCGACATAGACAAGGATGTCAGCCACAGCACCATGTCTTCCTTTGCAGATGACACCCGAATCTGCATGACAGTGTCTTCCATTGCAGACACTGCAAGGCTCCAGGCGGACATCAACTAAATCTTTCAGTGGGCTGCAGAAAACAATATGAAGTTCAACGATGAGAAATTTCAATTACTCAGATATGGTAAACATGAGGAAATTAAATCTTCATCAGAGTACAAAACAAATTCTGGCCACAAAATAGAGCGAAACACCAACGTCAAAGACCTGGGAGTGATCATGTCGGAGGATCTCACCTTCAAGGACCATAACATTGTATCAATCGCATCTTCTAGAAAAATGACAGGATGGATAATGAGAACCTTCAAAACTAGGGAGGCCAAGCCCATGATGACACTCTTCAGGTCACTTGTTCTATCTAGGCTGGAGTATTGCTGCACACTAACAGCACCTTTCAAGGCAGGTGAAATTGCCGACCTAGAGAATGTACAGAGAACTTTCACGGTGCGCATAACGGAGATAAAACACCTCAATTACCGGGAGCGCTTGAGGTTCCTAAACCTGTATTCCCTGGAACGCAGGAGGGAGAGATACATGATTATATACACCTGGAAAATCCTAGAGGGACTAGTACCGAACTTGCACACGAAAATCACTCACTACGAAAGCAAAAGACTTGGCAGACGATGCACCATCCCCCCAATGAAAAGCAGGGGTGTCACTAGCACGTTAAGAGACCATACAGTAAGTGTCAGGGGCCTGAGACTGTTCAACTGCCTCCCAGCACACATAAGGGGGATTACCAACAGACCCCTGGCAGTCTTCAAGCTGGCACTGGACAAGCACCTAAAGTCAGTTCCTGATCAGCCGGGCTGTGGCTCGTACGTTGGTTTGCGTGCAGCCAGCAGCAACAGCCTGGTTGATCAGGCTCTGATCCACCAGGAGGCCTGGTCACAGACCGGGCCGCGGGGGCGTTGACCCCCGGAACTCTCTCCAGGTAAACTCCAGGTACCCTTTGGGTTAAGACATGGCTCAGTTCTACACTCCTCTCTAGCTCTAGACGTCGCATGTCCCTTCCTTCCCGCTCACCCCACCGGAGTCCCAACAGAAGAGCCTGAATTTCTCTTCTCAATATCTGTCCCACGATCGCCTCGCTGCTGGGTTAAGCCCTGGCTCTATTTCTACGACTAAGAACACTCCTCTCCAGCACTGTTCTTCGTCTGTCCCGTCTTCCCCGCTCATCCCATTTGGGATCATACCTGAACTTTCGTTCGTTCGTTCGTATGTACTGTTTGTAACGGCTTGATAAAGCTCCTGGAGAGCGAAACGTTACCACAATAAAATGTCACATTAGTTGCACTTGTGTCCTTTTACTTTACAGGTGTAAGTTTATTGGGAGTCATCCAGGTTGATATTTTTAGTAGCTCTTCGTTAGCAATGGTGTTGAGTGAGGCAAGATTTGGGTGGGAGATGACATAAGTCGTGACGTCAGCAGTTTCAGGTGTTGTGATACGTTGGGAAGATCATTGATATATAAGAAGAAAGGCAGTGGACCAAGGACACCTCCCTGTGGCACTCCAGTATCAAGTGGTTGTATTGATGAGGTTGTGTCCTTGATAGAGACGTGTTGATACCTGTTAGTAAGGTAGGATTTGAAATAAGTAAGTTCATGGCCTCTTATACCATAATGGTCAAGTTTGTGGAGTAGGATGCCGTGGTCTACTGTATCAAAAGCTTTCCTTAGGTCAATAGTCCTAATGGATATTCATTATTTTCCAGTGCAGTATAAAGCAGGTCTAGCATTTTTACAATTGCGTCGTTTGCTCTTTTGTTTTTTCTGAAGCCAAATTGGCAGGGGTTGAGTATGCTTTGTGCTGTTATAAATTAATATAATTTCTTGTGCACGAGTTTCTCAAAGATTTTGGTTTGCAACAATAAGTTTGATATTGGCCTGTATTTATTTACATCTGTGGGGTCACCCCCTTTGTTACCTGGAGGTTACCTGGAGGTTATTCCGGGGATCAACGCCCCCGCGGCCCGGTCCATGACCAGGCCTCCCGATGGATCAGGGCCTGATCAACTAGGCTGTTACTGCTGGCCGCACGCAGTCCGACGTACGAGCCACTGCCCGGCTGATCCGGCACCGACTTTAGGTATCTGTCCAGCTCTCTCTTGAAGGCAGCCAGGGGTTTATTGGCAATTCCCCTAATGCTTGATGGGAGGCTGTTGAACAGTTTTGGGCCCCGGACACTTATGGTGTTTTCTCTTAGTGTACCAATGGCGCCCCTACTTTTTATTGGCGGCATTTTGCATCGCCTGCCCAGTCTTTTACTTTCGTAGGGAGTGATTTCTGTGTGCAGATTTGGGACCATTCCTTCCAAGATTTTCCAAGTGTAGATTATGATATATCTCTCCCTCCTGCGTTCCAACGAGTACAAGTCAAGTGCTTCCAAGCGTTCCCAGTAGTTAAGGTGCTTGACAGAACTTATACGTGCAGTAAAGGATTTCTGTACACTTTCTAGATCTGCGATTTCACCTGCTTTGTATGGAGATGTTAATGTACAGCAGTATTCCAGCCTAGAGAGAACAAGTGATTTGTGTATTGGTGTAACCCTTGCTGTCTTGAGTAGTGTTGATAAAGTGCTAGTTTCTAGCGATTTGTTAAAGAGTAATGGAATAGCAGGCGAAATGACATGAGCCGCTCGCTTGCACAGTAATGGTGGGACTTCAGACAGATTCCCTGGTTTATTTTTTAGTGACTTGATAATCGAGGTGACTTTAGTGGACTCGGTAGGTGCAAGATAGGAGGACATTGGGAAATTCCCATCTAAGTAATCACTTGCTCGAGTGTTAGTACCTGGGATTTTACTGGCGAGATTTGATCCTATGGTTGAGAAGTCAATTATTTTGTTAACTGTATCAATAGGCTGCTGTTGTGTTTCATTCAGTTCGGTTAGGACAATATCCCTATTTTTTTTTTCAGTTTGTGGGTGCCCAGAATCTGAGAGAGTGTTTTCCAGGTTTTTTCTATATCTCCTTTTGTTTCGGTAACCATTATTATTATAATTAAAAAGAAGCGCTGAACCCTTATTTCAGTGAATCTGCTGGAATAGTACAATTTCTTGGCCTTTCTTATTAGTTTGGTGAGAACTGATGAATAGTGTTTAATAATACATTTGTGTATTAAGCCCTGTCTATATTGATTTTCATACTTATGTTTCTTATCAATGGATCTTAGTATACTGTTAGTTAGCCATGGGCAACCTAGCCGTTTATACGTAATCTGTTTCGTTTTTATGGGACAATGTTTATTATTTAGTCTAAGTAATTTATTGAGAAATATGTCTATCCAATCATCGATACCATTGGCAATGGAGAATTCTGTAGGCCAGTCAACCGTCCCTAGCTCTGTTGTGAAGTTACTTATTGAGGCCTCGTCATGGAATCTAAAAGAAACTTTGCTGTATTCCAGTGGTTATTTACAAATGTTTGTTAAGAGGAAGGTGGAGTAGTGCTCAATAGTGCTGTCAAACTTCTCTCTTCTACCGTTCGTCTCCCCTCAAGGAAGGTTCCTTGATGCTGGTGATTGTTATTATAAAAAATGAAGCGCTAAACCACAAGGACCATACAGCGCTGCAGGGAAGGGAAGAAAGCGAGAGTATCGAGTGGCATAAGGGAGAGGGGTGATTAGTAGGTTATGGAGGACAGCAGGGCAGTGGATAGTGCAGGGGTAGAGGGTAGCAAGAGATTGAGGTAGAAAGGGCTGGGAGGAGTGCTAAAGACATCATCATCAGAGTAAATCAGTTGTTGTCAAAAAGTCAATGAGAGAGTCCGTATTAAAGGAGGGTCCGTCAGCAAGAAGGGAAGGTAAAGAGAGAGCAGCAGAGCGGAGACGATGTTGGAGGTAAATTCTGCGTGCTCGTTGATAGAGTGGACAGAATGTGGCTAACAGATACTGGAACCTGACAATTCTCACAGAGAGGAACAGGGCGCCTCTTCATGAGATACCTGTAAGACGAGTATGGCCAATGCGAAGATGGGAGAGAGTAGTCTCCCATCCTCGACACTGATGACAAGAAGACGGCCAGTAACCTATACTCGGTTTAACAGAAAGAAGTTTGTTATTGAGCAGATTAAACCAACGTTGTTGCTAACGGGTGTGAAGGTGGGTAGCAATTGCAGCAAAATAGTCCGTAAATGGAACACCTCTATATGAAACTGGAAGGTCATGTACTGCTGACCATGCAGCAGTGTCTGCCTGTTCATTGCCCTGTACGTCAACATGACCAGGGACCCAACAAAAAGCAATATCTTTATGCTTGGTAGAGGTATGGCGTAGCCAAAGTTGGATACGGAGAACTAGGGAATGAAGTGAATCAAATTTTCGTATAGCTTGTAAAGCACTAAGGGAGTCTGAAACAACCACAAATGGTGACACAGGCATTGATGCAATACGGATAAGTGCTACAAGAATGGCATACAATTCAGCAGTAAAATGCTAGCCGAGGATAGTAAATGCCTGCACACGACACTGTCCTGAAACACTGCTGTGAATCCGAGGCCGTCAGACTAATTAGATCCATCTGTGTATACAGCGATGGCATGAGAATGAGAGCAGAAGTGGTCAAGAAAAAGAGAGCGGGAAGCTAATGTAGGCAGTTGGGCTTTTGCGCAAGAGAGTGAGAAAGAATAGACTCGAATAGCTGGAACTTCCCAAGGGGGCAGGGAAAAGTGAGATGCGACATGAACATAGAAAGGTGGTAACTGAAGGGAAGACAAGAGCGAATGGAGGCAAAGAGAACAGGGACGGAGTAAACAGGGGTGACGAACAAATAAAGAATGTCTACTAACATCGGTGGCTATTCTATATATGGAAGGGTTGTGGAGATCATGAAAGCGAACATAATAGCGAAGGCAATGGGCATCATGGCGATTGGACATGGATGAAATATTTGCTTCATCATAGGGGCTCTCAACAGGGGAAGAGCGAAAAGCACCTAGGCATAAAAGTAATCCCTGGTGATGAATGGGATTAGGCTAGAGAGAGTAGCAGGAGAGGCCGCTGAATAGATCTGGTCACCATAATCGAGTTTCGATAAAATGAGGGCTGAATGTAGGCGAAGGAGAGTTCGACGATCAGCTCCCCATGAAAGAAGAGCAAGGGTTTCAAGAAGGTTCAGCCGGCTGTGACAAGTTACCTTCAGAGACGTAATGTGAGGTTTCCAGGATAACCTACGGTCGAAGAGAAGGCCTAGAAACCTGGCTGTATCACCTTCAGGGATACGCGAGCCATAGAGATACAAAGGATGATTGGGGATGACAGAGCGTATAGTTTAGTTTAGTATGTTTATTATGCACCCCATACCCATCCTGTGGGCGGTAGTCAAAAGATTACAGAGGTACATAATTGGTCCAGGGACTGGACTCCAAAGTTTTGATAGCTGAGCAAGTTACAGAGGTAATGAACTCACAATTTACAAAGGTAATGAACTCACAATTTACAAAGGTAATGAACTCCAGGTAGGTCTGGTCACAATCATGACAAGTTACAAAGGTATTTACAGATTACAGAGGTACGTAATGGGTCCAGGGACTGGGCCCCCAAAGTTTTGATAGCTGAACTAGGTACAAAGGTAATTTAGAGCGTATACTGAAAGTAATTTGGCGAGTTTTAGTAGTGGAAAATTTAAACCCATGCGTGGTGGCCCAATGGGAAAAACGGTTGACTGCATGCTGGAGAGAAACTGGAATGAGGTGATAGTCAGCGTCTGCACAAGCAATAGCGAAGTCATCAACATAGAGGGATGACCAAATATTGGATGGAAGAAGAGAGGCCAAATCATTTACAGCAAGGAGAAAAAGTGTTGTGCTCAGAACACATCACTGGGAGACACCTTCATCTTGGACAAAGTCCGGGGACAGCATATTAAGATATAGACAAAAACACCCGGCACACTTTTGTATCATCATTTGCAGATGACAAAAATAAGCATGAAAGTCAGTATGGTAGAGGACACTGAAAAAGTACAGGAAGACATAAACAGGGTTTACCAGTGGGCAATGGAGAACAACATGACGTTCAATGGTGATAAGTTCCAGCTGCTTAGGTATTATTATTATTATTATTATAATCAAGGGGGAAGCGAGGCTCACCAAATAGAACGTAAGGAGCATGTAAAAGACCTAAGAATAATTATGTCAGTGGACCTTTCTTTTTAAGATCATAACAAGACAAAGATCACGACAGCCAGGAAGATGACGGGGTGGGTATTGAGAATGTTCAAAACAAGGGAAATAATGCCGATGGTGACACTCTTCAAATTGCTAGTGTTTCCTCACTTAGAATATTGCTCAGTGCTGACGGCCCCGTTCAAGGCAGGAGAAATATCAGAGCTGGAACAAATACAGAGATCGTTTACAGCTCACATTGAGCCAGTAAAGCACCTAAACTACTGGGAACGCCTGCAAGTCTTGAGCATGTACTCATTGGAGTGGAGGAGAGAGAGGTACATGATAATATATACCTGGAAGGTACTCGAGGGCCTGGCCCCAAATCTGCACACTGCCATAACATACTGGAGTGAGAGATATGGGAGGAAGTGTAAAATAAACCCAGTGAGGAGCAGGGGTGCGGTGGGGACAATAAAGGAACACTGTATCAACATCCAGGGTCCCAGACTTTTCAACATCTTATCAGAAGATATCAGAAACACTGCTGGAACAAATGTAAAAGCCTTCAAGAGGAAACTGGACAAGTATCTTCACCAGGTGCCAGATCAACCACACCAAACCAAGTTGGGGGTGGTATTGCAATCTATTACTCTAACCAATTATCTTGTATTAGCACCACTTGCTTTAGTGATGAATATGGGGAATACATTTTTGCTAATTTTACTGTAAAAAACCTTAAGACACCTATAACAATTGGTGCCATTTACCGGATACCTCACACAAACATCCCAAATTTCAGTGAGAAATTAAAGTCACTAATAACAAATAGACAAATGAATAAGCACCACCTTCTCTTAGCTGGAGACTTCAACATCAACCTTGGCATACTAGATGATCAGCCTGTAACTGATTTCATCAACAATATGAACAACACACTTCTCATACCAACAATAACTAAACCAACCAGGCTCACTGAGACAAGTGCAACCATAATAGACCACATATGGACCAATATACTAGCCCCCCTTATATCAGGGATATTCACAGATAGCACTACAGACCACTACCCTACCTTCCTCCTGACAAACATTAGTAAACCACCACTTGAATACAACAAAGTCTCATTTAGACTCCATGATGAGGCCTCAATAAGGAAGTTCACAGCTGACCTAGAGACTGTTGACTGGTCTACAGAATTCTCCAAGGCCAATGGTATTGATGACTGGACAGACATTTTTCTTAACAGGCCCGGTGGCCTGGTGGCTAAAGCTCCCGCTTCACACACGGAGGGCCCGGGTTCGATTCCCGGCGGGTGGAAACATTTCGACACGTTTCCTTACACCTGTTGTCCTGTTCACCTAGCAGCAAATAGGTACCTGGGTGTTAGTCGACTGGTGTGGGTCGCATCCTGGGGGACAAGATTAAGGACCCCAATGGAAATAAGTTAGACAGTCCTCGATGACGCACTGACTTTCTTGGGTTATCCTGGGTGGCTAATCCTCCGGGGTTAAAAATCCGAACGAAATCTTATCTTATCTTAACAAACATTGTCCTATAAAAACGAAACAGATCACAAACAAACGGCTTGGTTGCCCATGGCTAACCACCACCATTCTGAAATCCATTGACAAGAAACATCAATATGAAAAGCAATATAGACAGGGCTTAATACACAAAGATATTCTTAAACACTATTCATCAGTTCTCACCAAAGTAATAAAGAAAGCCAAACAACTATACTACTCCAGTAGATTCACAGACACTATAGGAGATATAAAAAAGACCTGGAAAACACTCTCTCAGATTCTAGGGACCCACAAACTGAAAAAAAACAAGAATATTGTCCTAACTAAACCTAATGAAACACCACTACATCCCACTGACACAGCTAACAAGATAAACGGCTTCTTCACAACCATAGGATCTAATCTCGCCAATAAAATCCCACATACCAATGCCCATGCCGGGGACTACCTAAATGGGAATTTCCCAAATTCCTTCTATCTTGCACCAACTGAGCCCACGGAAGTCACCGAGATTATAGAGTCACTTAAAAATAACTCAGGGAATCTGTCTCATGTCCCACCATTACTGTACAAGAGAGCGGCCCATGTCCTTTCGCATGCTATTTCATTACTTTTTAACAAGTCACTGGAAACTAGCACCTTCCCGAAACTACTCAAGATGGCAAGGGTTACACCAATACATAAAGGTGGTGACCCTACAGACTTAAACAACTATAGGCCAATATCAAACTTACCATTGCTATCTAAAATCATTGAGAAACTCGTGCACAGGAGACTATATTCATTTATAACGACACAAAACATACTCAACCCCTGCCAATTTGGATTCAGGAAAAATAAAAGCACTAATGATGCAATCATAAAAATGCTAGATCTGCTTTACACAGCATTGGAAAATAAGGAATATCCACTAGGAATTTTTATTGACCTAAGAAAAGCTTTTGACACAGTAGACAACGACACCCTACTCCACAAACTTGACCATTACGGTATAAGAGGCCATGCGCTTGCTTATTTAAAATCTTACCTTACTAATAGGTATCAGTATGTCACCATTAAAGACACAGCATCAACAACACGGCCACTTGATACTGGAGTTCCGCAGGGAAGTGTCCTTGGTCCCCTGCTCTTCCTCATATACATCAATGATCTTCCAAACATATCCCAACACCTGAAACCCATTCTCTCTGCTGACGACACGACTTATGTGATCTCTCACCCTAATCTTGCCACCCTCAACACCATTGTTAACGAGGAGCTGATCAAAATATCGACTTGGATGACAGCCAATAAACTTACGCTTAACACTGACAAAACCTACTATATTATGTTTGGTAGCAGAGCAGGAGATGCACAAATTAACATTAAGATCGACAACACTCTAATTACCAGACATAATGAGGGCAAATTCCTAGGCCTATACCTTGACAACAACCTGAATTTCAGCACCCATATCCAACACATAACCAAAAAAGTATCCAAAACGGTTGGGATCCTCTCCAAGATACGATACTATGTAAAGCAAAATGCCCTTCTCACACTATACCACTCACTTATTTATCCATACCTCACCTATGCTATTTGTGATTGGGGATCAACTGCAGCAACACACCTAAAGACAATAATAACCCAACAAAAAGCTGCAGTATGAATAATCACTAAATCCCATCCCTGGCAACACCCCCCCCCCCGGAAAAGCTGTTCCACAAGGCACAGTACTCGCTCCCATCTTGTTCCACATCCTCATATCCGACATAGACAAGGATGTCAGCCACAGCACAGTGTCTTCCTTTGCAGATGACACCCGAATCTGCGTGACAGTGTCCTCCATTGCAGACACTGCAAGGCTCCAGGCGGACATCAACCAAATCTTTCAGTGGGCTGCAGAAAACAATATGAAGTTCAACGATGAGAAATTTCAATTACTCAGATATGGTAAACACGAGGAAATTAAATCTTCATCAGAGTACAAAACAAATTCTGGCCACAAAATAGAGCGAAACACCAACGTCAAAGACCTGGGAGTGATCATGTTGGAGGATCTCACCTTCAAGGACCATAACATTGTATCAATCGCATCTGCTAGAAAAATGACAGGATGGATAATGAGAACCTTCAAAACTAGGGAGGCCAAGCCCATGATGACACTCTTCAGGTCACTTGTTCTATCTAGGCTGGAATATTGCTGCACACTAATAGCACCTTTCAAGGCAGGTAAAATTGCTGACCTAGAAAATGTAGAGAGAACCTTCACGGCATGCACAACGGAGATAAAACACCTCAATTACTGGGAGCGCTTGAGGTTCCTAAACCTGTATTCGCTGGAACGCAGGCGGGAGAGATACATGATTATATACACCTGGAAAATCCTAGAGGGACTAGTACCGAACTTGCACACGAAAATCACTCACTACGAAAGCAAAAGACTTGGCAGACGATGCAACATCCCCTCAATGAAAAGCAGGGGTGTCACTAGCACGTTAAGAGACCATACAATAAGTGTCAGGGGCCCGAGACTGTTCAACTGCCTCCCAGCATACATAAGGGGGATTACCAACAGACCCCTGGCAGTCTTCAAGCTGGCACTGGACAAGCACCTAAAGTCGGTTCCTGACCAGCCGGGCTGTGGCTCGTACGTTGGTTTGCGTGCAGCCAGCAGTAACAGCCTGGTTGATCAGGCTCTGATCCACCAGGAGGCCTGGTCACAGACCGGGCCGCGGGGGCGTTGACCCCCGGAACTCTCTCCAGGTAAACTTCAGGTAAACTCTTCATAGATCTAAACTTACTCCCTGTTCAGTACATCCACACTTACTACTGTGCAATCTACATCTACAGGACCTTAAACTACAATATAAACCTTGACCTAAAACGCTTTCTTGATAGTTGTGACAGAACCCACAGGCATAACACCAGACACAAACATCTTTACGACATTCCCCGTGTCTGACTAAACCTTTACAAAAATTCAATGTATATCAAAGGCCCTAAAATCTGGAACACCCTACCTGAGAACTCTAGAACTGCAGACACATTCATCACCTTCAAAACTACCATTAGAAAACATGTTATCTCCCTAATACACCCCGTCAACTAACTACACGAATACCGCATGGTGGTTCATACTTACACTCACTCATCCATTTGACCATAAACAGAAATATTAATCTCAATCTTAAAATAATGAATCCTGTGATACTCCAATACTGAAACTATGTACTGTGCCAAAACAAAAGCATTCACATTGCTAAACTCACAAACTAGTATTTAGTCACTTAGCCATAATACCAACTTACCTCATAATTTGTAATATTTTAAAATTAAGAATTAAACTAAGTCTGCCCGAAATGCCTAGCCATGCTAGGTGTTCTAGTGGTACACTCTGTAATCATTATTTTACATGTAAACCACACAATAACCAAATTCTATAAACCCAGCATTGTAATCCTTATAGAGAATAAACAATATGTGGGGCAGCGGGCCTCCAGCAGCAACAGCCTGGTTGACCAGGCAAGCACCAGACGAGCCTAGCCCATAGCCGGGCTCAGAGAGTAGATAAACTCTCGAAACTCTTCAAAGGTATATCAAAGGAATAAGGGAGGGACGGGGAGTAGGAGGAGGAAAGGGAAAAGGGAGGATGGGATAGGGAAGGGGGGGGGGGGTAATGGGGGGTAATTAGGTTCGGTCTGAGGAAGGAGACCAACAGGTCTAATTCATCAGACCAAGAGCCTCTTCACCACGCCAAGGAGCCCTCCCTTGAAGAGGTTGATGCTGGAGAGGGGCTTTTGATCTAGGGAACTGGATCTGTGCTCCAGTTCCCTGAATTAACCCTAATTATTATAATCAAGGGGGAAGCGCTAAACCCGGAGGATTATACAGCACCTAAGGGGGATATGTGGAAGGCATTCAGGCTTAATTCGGGGAAAACTGGAGGAGAGATTTTTTCCTGGATAGAGGCATGGTTGACAAATAGGCAGCAGAGAGTTTGCATAAATGGGGAGAAATCAGAGTGGGGAAGCGTCACGAGCGGTGTTCCACATTATTATTATAATCAAAGGGGAAGCGCTAAACCCGGCGGATTATACAGCGCTGGGGGGGGGGATGTGGAAGGCATTCAGGCTTAATTCGGGGAACTGGAGCACAGATCCAATTCCCTAAATCAAGAGCCCCTCACCAACATCAAGGAACCTTCCTTGAGGGGGCGGTGTTCCACAGGGGTCAGTGTTGGGCCCCCTGCTGTTCACAATCTACATAAACGACATAGATGAGGGCATAAAGAGCGACATCGGCAAGTTTGCCGATGACACCAAAATAGGCCGTCGAATTCATTCTGACGAGGACATTCGAGCACTCCAGGAAGATTTGAATAGACTGATGCAGTGGTCGGAGAAGTGGCAGATGCAGTTTAATATAGACAAATGCAAAGTTCTAAATGTTGGACAGGACAATAACCATGCCACATATAAACTAAATAATGTAGATCTTAATATTACGGATTGCGAAAAAGATTTAGGAGTTCTGGTTAGCAGTAATCTGAAACCAAGACAACAGTGCATAAGTGTTCGCAATAAAGCTAATAGAATCCTTGGGTTCATATCAAGAAGCATAAATAATAGGAGTCCTCAGGTTGTTCTTCAACTCTATACATCCTTGGTTAGGCCTCATTTAGATTATGCTGCACAGTTTTGGTCACCGTATTACAGAATGGATATAAATTCTCTGGAAAATGTACAAAGGAGGATGACAAAGTTGACCCCATGTATCAGAAACCTTCCCTATGAGGATAGACTAAGGGCCCTGAAACTGCACTCTCTAGAAAGACGTAGAATTAGGGGGGATATGATTGAGGTGTATAAATGGAAGACAGGAATAAATAAAGGGGATGTAAATAGTGTGCTGAAAATATCTAGCCTAGACAGGACTCGCAGCAATGGTTTTAAGTTGGAAAAATTCAGATTCAGGAAGGATATAGGAAAGTACTGGTTTGGTAATAGAGTTGTGGATGAGTGGAACAAACTCCTAAGTACCGTTATAGAGGCCAGAACGTTGTGTAGCTTTAAAAATAGGTTGGATAAATACATGAGTAGATGTGGGTGGGTGTGAGTTAGACCTGATAGCTTGTGCTACCAGGTCGGTTGCCGTGTTCCTCCCTTAAGTCAATGTGACCTGACCTGACTAGGTTGGGTGCATTGGCTTAAGCCGGTAGGAGACTTGGACCTGCCTCGCATGGGCCAGTAGGCCTTCTGCAGTGTTCCATCGTTCTTATGTTCTTATTGATGGTATTCATTGCTGACAAGTTGATAACAAAACTTGTCCAACACTTGGGTATCTTCATTACAATAGATGCCAAGTGTTTTATGTATTTTTATGGGTAAAGCTCGTTTATACCTATATTAATAATTATAACTATTATTATATATAAAATCAACTGCTAAACCCATATGGGATATACAGCACCTATAACCACGTACACCATACTTTATGGAAGTGTCACTGTTAGTCAATAAAATATTATTGTAATCACGGGGGAGCACTAAACCCGTAGGATTATACAGCGCCTGTGGGGGGGGGATTTGGAAGGCATTCAGGCTCAATTCAGGGAACTGGAGCACAGATCCAATTCCCTAGATCAAGAGCCCCTCACCAGCGTCAAGGAACCTCCCTTGACGGGTTAGTCAATAAAGATCGTCAAGTTATGTACCCACAATCGAAATAAGTCACTGACTTCTTGGGGGAATATCCTGGTATTAGACCTAGGTAATTTACACATGTTAGTATGTATGATAATTGTACTTAAGTGGACCTGTACCTAAATAAACTTAGTTATACACCTGTCTTATCCATGGGCCAGTAGACAAACTGCATTGCTCCATTATTTTGTTCTTTAGACCAATGTTACAATGTAGGCACAATGTTACAATGTAGTCACAATGCTACAATGTAGGCACAATGTTCCATTGTTTGTGGTTTGGTCTGTTAACAATGCAATCAATCAAAACTAAGCGCCAAACCCACAAGGGTCATAGTATGTTAATAAAATATGTGGTTCCATACCCCTCAAGGAAGGTTCCTTGATGCTGGCGAGGGGCTCTTGATCTAGGGAACTGGATCTGTGCTTCAGTTCCCTGAATACCTTCCATCCCCCCCACAGGCGCTGTATAATCCTACGGGTTTAGTGCTTCCCCCTTGATTATAATAATAATGTGGTTTCATGACTGATTAAGTATGCACATGTAGTTATCATACTAGTCACTAATACCTCTTATACAGCCCCCTCTGGAGAAGTGGGGGCAATCAGGTTTGATCTAGGAAATCGAAGTTAGCTCAGATTCCTTAGATCAAAAGCTCTTGACTGGTGTCAGGGTTAATATTCTATTATGCTGTTATGATGTAAAATATTTTAGGGTGCGTTTTCGCGTATTTCACAAAGCTACTTTTGGTTTGATCCTAGGAAGTGGAAATCAGCTCCAATTCCTTGGATCAAGAGCCCTTCACCAGCATGAAGGCCAATAAAGAAGAATAAAATGTGACAATACCGCGTATCAAGGTTAATAATCTATCATGTTTTGTTATGGTGTAAAACAGCTCAGGATGAATTTTCGCGTATTACGCAACGCTGCTTTTGGTTTCACGCACGCTAAAAGCATCCGCTCTAATAAGAGTGTTCAAATACAAGGAATATGCATAACAATGTTGGTGGTGGAGCTGTAGAGAAGGTCAAATATGTGAGAGGTTAACGAGGCTGCACACGGGAGCTGGAGGCCGCCATGCTGGATCCTGACCAGAGTGCTCGATAACCTTGTTTACATAGATTTTCCTAATATATATTATAAAAATAATTTACACTTAGATATCGATTTTATAAAATCATTATCGAGTAATTTAGGTGACGGCACATGAAGGAGTTCTTAATATTTGCTAGGTACCGCCGGGTATTTGCAAGGGTGCATTATTCTCGGTTAGACTGGCCATGTGTGTTCACTTGAAACCAACATGGCTGGTGTATATGATGATCAGTACTCCGGGTAAGATTGATTATTCTCCCGCTTGATACAATACTCCCGCCTTCATTCGCCCTGGAATGTATTAATCCGTGTTGGTAAGGGTAAGGGGCAGCAGGAGGCTTCGTCGCCCGGGAGAGTTCCATTGTAAAGAGTGAAAATAGAGGAGGTTGTGAGTAGCGTGTGGTTGGCGGCGGCGTAGGTCACCACTACTATACTTTTGTGCTCTTGTATTTTACTGGTGAGGAGATTCCTGCACGCCAGGTGTCTTGTCTGGCGTCCTCGGCTGGCCAGCAACACCGTTAGTACTCGGCGAGGGGCCACCATGGCTCAAATGTAAGGTCTGTATGTGTTAAGGTGTTAACTGAGAGGAGTGAAATACCACTGTGAGGGCGAGTACAAGTACTCCACTGCTGGGAGGTGAGTACAAGTACTACACTGCTGGGAGGTGAGTACAAGTACTACACTGCTGGGAGGTGAGTACAAGTACTCCACTGCTGGGAGGTGAGTACAAGTACTCCACTGCTGGGAGGTGAGTACAAGTACTCCACTGCTGGGAGGTGAGTACAAGTACTCCACTGCTGGGAGGTGAGTACAAGTACTCCACTGCTGGGAGGTGAGTACAAGTACTCCACTGCTGGGAGGTGAGTACAAGTACTCCACTGCTGGGAGGTGAGTACAAGTACTCCACTGCTGGGAGGTGAGTACAAGTACTCCACTGCTGGGAGGTGAGTACAAGTACTCCACTGCTGGGAGGTGAGTACAAGTACTCCACTGCTGGGAGGTGAGTACAAGTACTCCACTGCTGGGAGGTGAGTACAAGTACTCCACTGCTGGAGGTGAGTACAAGTACTCCACTGCTGGGAGGTGAGTACAAGTACTCCACTGCTGGGAGGTGAGTACAAGTACTCCACTGCTGGGAGGTGAGTACAAGTACTCCACTGCTGGGAGGTGAGTACAAGTACTCCACTGCTGGGAGGTGAGTACAAGTACTCCACTGCTGGGAGGTGAGTACAAGTACTCCACTGCTGGGAGGTGAGTACAAGTACTCCACTGCTGGGAGGTGAGTACAAGTACTCCACTGCTGGGAGGTGAGTACAAGTACTCCACTGCTGGGAGGTGAGTAAAGTACTCCACTGCTGGGAGGTGAGTACAAGTACTACACTGCTGGGAGGTGAGTACAAGTACTACACTGCTGGGAGGTGAGTACAAGTACTCCACTGCTGGGAGGTGAGTACAAGTACTACACTGCTGGGAGGTGAGTACAAGTACTACACTGCTGGGAGGTGAGTACAAGTACTCCACTGCTGGGAGGTGAGTACACGTACTACACTGCTGGGAGGTGAGTACAAGTACTACACTGCTGGGAGGTGAGTAAAAGTACTCTACTGCTGGGAGGTGAGTACAAGTACTCCACTGCTGGGAGGTGAGTACAAGTACTCCACTGCTGGGAGGTGAGTACAAGTACTCCACTGCTGGGAGGTGAGTACAAGTACTCCACTGCTGGGAGGTGAGTACAAGTACTCCACTGCTGGGAGGTGAGTACAAGTACTCCACTGCTGGGAGGTGAGTACAAGTACTACACTGCTGGGAGGTGAGTACAAGTACTACACTGCTGGGAGGTGAGTACAAGTACTACACTGCTGGGAGGTGAGTACAAGTACTACACTGCTGGGAGGTGAGTACAAGTACTCCACTGCTGGGAGGTGAGTACAAGTACTCCACTGCTGGGAGGTGAGTACAAGTACTCCACTGCTGGGAGGTGAGTACAAGTACTACACTGCTGGGAGGTGAGTACAAGTACTACACTGCTGGGAGGTGAGTACAAGTACTACACTGCTGGGAGGTGAGTACAAGTACTCCACTGCTGGGAGGTGAGTACAAGTACTCCACTGCTGGGAGGTGAGTACAAGTACTCCACTGCTGGGAGGTGAGTACAAGTACTCCACTGCTGGGAGGTGAGTACAAGTACTACACTGCTGGGAGGTGAGTACAAGTACTACACTGCTGGGAGGTGAGTACAAGTACTACACTGCTGGGAGGTGAGTACAAGTACTACACTGCTGGGAGGTGAGTACAAGTACTACACTGCTGGGAGGTGAGTACAAGTACTACACTGCTGGGAGGTGAGTACAAGTACTACACTGCTGGGAGGTGAGTACAAGTACTACACTGCTGGGAGGTGAGTACAAGTACTACACTGCTGGGAGGTGAGTACAAGTACTACACTGCTGGGAGGTGAGTACAAGTACTACACTGCTGGAGGTGAGTACAAGTACTACACTGCTGGGAGGTGAGTACAAGTACTCCACTGCTGGGAGGTGAGTACAAGTACTACACTGCTGGGAGGTGAGTACAAGTACTCCACTGCTGGGAGGTGAGTACAAGTACTCCACTGCTGGGAGGTGAGTACAAGTACTCCACTGCTGGGAGGTGAGTACAAGTACTCCACTGCTGGGAGGTGAGTACAAGTACTCCACTGCTGGGAGGTGAGTACAAGTACTCCACTGCTGGGAGGTGAGTACAAGTACTCCACTGCTGGGAGGTGAGTACAAGTACTCCACTGCTGGGAGGTGAGTACAAGTACTCCACTGCTGGGAGGTGAGTACAAGTACTACACTGCTGGGAGGTGAGTACAAGTACTCCACTGCTGGGAGGTGAGTACAAGTACTCCACTGCTGGGAGGTGAGTACAAGTACTCCACTGCTGGGAGGTGAGTACAAGTACTCCACTGCTGGGAGGTGAGTACAAGTACTCCACTGCTGGGAGGTGAGTACAAGTACTCCACTGCTGGGAGGTGAGTACAAGTACTCCACTGCTGGGAGGTGAGTACAAGTACTCCACTGCTGGGAGGTGAGTACAAGTACTACACTGCTGGGAGGTGAGTACAAGTACTACACTGCTGGGAGGTGAGTACAAGTACTCCACTGCTGGGAGGTGAGTACAAGTACTCCAATGCTGGGAGGTGAGTACAAGTACTACACTGCTGGGAGGTGAGTACAAGTACTACACTGCTGGAAGGTGAGTACAAGTACTACACTGCTGGGAGGTGAGTACAAGTACTCCACTGCTGGGAGGTGAGTACAAGTACTACACTGCTGGGAGGTGAGTACAAGTACTACACTGCTGGGAGGTGAGTACAAGTACTACACTGCTGGGAGGTGAGTACAAGTACTCCACTGCTGGGAGGTGAGTACAAGTACTCCACTGCTGGGAGGTGAGTACAAGTACTCCACTGCTGGGAGGTGAGTACAAGTACTACACTGCTGGGAGGTGAGTACAAGTACTCCACTGCTGGGAGGTGAGTACAAGTACTCCACTGCTGGGAGGTGAGTACAAGTACTACACTGCTGGGAGGTGAGTACAAGTACTACACTGCTGGGAGGTGAGTACAAGTACTCCACTGCTGGGAGGTGAGTACAAGTACTCCACTGCTGGGAGGTGAGTACAAGTACTCCACTGCTGGGAGGTGAGTACAAGTACTCCACTGCTGGGAGGTGAGTACAAGTACTCCACTGCTGGGAGGTGAGTACAAGTACTCCACTGCTGGGAGGTGAGTACAAGTACTACACTGCTGGGAGGTGAGTACAAGTACTACACTGCTGGGAGGTGAGTACAAGTACTCCACTGCTGGGAGGTGAGTACAAGTACTACACTGCTGGGAGGTGAGTACAAGTACTCCACTGCTGGGAGGTGAGTACAAGTACTACACTGCTGGGAGGTGAGTACAAGTACTCCACTGCTGGGAGGTGAGTACAAGTACTCCACTGCTGGGAGGTGAGTACAAGTACTACACTGCTGGGAGGTGAGTACAAGTACTACACTGCTGGGAGGTGAGTACAAGTACTACACTGCTGGGAGGTGAGTACAAGTACTACACTGCTGGGAGGTGAGTACAAGTACTCCACTGCTGGGAGGTGAGTACAAGTACTCCACTGCTGGGAGGTGAGTACAAGTACTACACTGCTGGGAGGTGAGTACAAGTACTAAACTGCTGGGAGGTGAGTACAAGTACTACACTGCTGGGAGGTGAGTACAAGTACTCCACTGCTGGGAGGTGAGTACAAGTACTCCACTGCTGGGAGGTGAGTACAAGTACTCCACTGCTGGGAGGTGAGTACAAGTACTCCACTGCTGGGAGGTGAGTACAAGTACTCCACTGCTGGGAGGTGAGTACAAGTACTCCACTGCTGGGAGGTGAGTACAAGTACTCCACTGCTGGGAGGTGAGTACAAGTACTCCACTGCTGGGAGGTGAGTACAAGTACTCCACTGCTGGGAGGTGAGTACAAGTACTCCACTGCTGGGAGGTGAGTACAAGTACTACACTGCTGGGGGGTGAGTACAAGTACTACACTGCTGGAGGTGAGTACAAGTACTACACTGCTGGGAGGTGAGTACAAGTACTACACTGCTGGGAGGTGAGTACAAGTACTCCACTGCTCGGAGGTGAGTACAAGTACTCCACTGCTGGGAGGTGAGTACAAGTACTACATTACTGGGAGGTGAGTACAAGTACTACACTGCTGGGAGGTGAGTACAGGTACTACACGGCTGGGAGGTGAGTACAAGTACTACATACTGAGGGGCGAGTACAAGTACTGAAAACTGAGGGGCGAGTACAAGTACTACACATTGCTGCGAGAGGTGAGTACAATCACTGCGATGGCTGTGCCTTGTGGAGCGAGTACAAGTACTACACACAAGAATGAACTATGTGGTAAGCCTACTGGCCCATGCTAGAAAGCTGTAACTCACACCCTCGCCAACTCGTGTCTGTTCAGCCTATATTTAAAACTATCCAAGGTTCTTGCTTTAATGACGCTAATAAGATATACCTTTGAAGAGTTTCGAGAGTTTCACAAGTCTTAGAGCCTGGCGATGATGGTTCCACTTATTCGCAACTCTGTTGCTAAACCAGTATATACTTTACAATATCCTTTCTTAGTCTAAATTTCTTCAACTTGAATTCATTGCTGTGAGTCCTGTCATGATTGGATATTTTCAGCATGTTATTTATATTCCCATTATTTATTTGTGTCTTCCAATTCTACACCTCAGTTATATCCTCTTTAATTCTACACCTCTTCAGACAGTGCAAATTCAGCAACTTCAGTCTGTCTTCGTAAAAACAGATTTCTGATACATTGAATTAATTTTGTCACCCTCTGTATGTTTTCCAGCGTATTAATGATTGATGTTCGTTGTATAATAGACATAAATGTCAATTCTTTAATGGACATAAATATGCTGGAACACATACAGAGAAGGATGATAAAGTTTCTTCCCTTTTTCAGAAATCTTTCTTAGAAAGGTAGGCTGAAGGTGCTGTTATTGCATTCTCTAGAGAGGCTTAGAGAGGATATAATTGAGGTGTAAAACAGAGGGTGGGAATAAATATAAAGGGGATATGAATGTAATGAAAGTATCCAAGCAAGACAGGATTTGTAGCAGTGTTTTGTGAAACCATACCCCCGGCCGGGATTGAACCCGCGGTCATAGAGTCTCAAAACTCCAGCCTGTCGCGTTAGCCACTAGACCAGCTAGCCACAATAAGATTCATCCAACTTATTGAATCTTATTGTGGCTATCTGGTCTAGTGGCTAACGCGACGGGCTGGAGTTTTGAGACTCTATGACCGCGGGTTCAATCCCGGCCGGGGGTATGGTTTGTTTGCAATCATGTCATTACGATTTTTTGAGTAGTGTTTTGTGAGAGGTTAGTCTTGTGTACTACACAGACTGTTCTGTCTGGCGAGTACAAGCACTACACGACATTGCTGTGAGAAGTGAGTACAAGCACGACACGGTATTGCTTTGAGAAGTGAGTACAAGCACTACACAGCATTGCTGTGAAAAGCGAGTACAAGCACTACATGGTATTGCTGTGAGAAGCAAGTATACAAGCATGACATGGCATTCCTGTGCGAAGCGAATACAAGTACTACACAGCATTCCTGTGAGAAGCAAGTACAAGTACTACACAGGCTATGATATGTGTGGTGAATGCAAGTACATGTACTACACAGGTCGAGAGAATTGAGTACAAATACTACGCAGACTGTTTGTGAGAGGTGAGTACAAGTGTTACACAGGAAGACTGGAGAGATTGATCCCAAACTTGCACACCAAAATTACTGTTTGTGAACACAAGGTTTGGCAGACAGTGTAGGTTACCCCCAGTAAAAAGCAGGGAAGTGACAGGTACACAGAGAGGACTCGATAACTGTTAAGGGACCACGATTCTGCAACACCTTCCCTTCATGCATAAAGGGCGAATACCAGCAAGCCCCTAGCTGTCTTCAAGAGAGGACTCAACAGATTCCTCAAAACGATTCCTGATCAGCTGGGTTGTGGTACGTATGTTGGACTGCAGGCAGCAGGCCCCAACAACTTGTATGATCAAGCCAGTAACCAGGATTCCTACTCTGGGATTGGGCTGCAGGGCAAGCGACCTCTGGAAGCAACGACAGGTAAACTCCAGGCTGTGCTGTGTAATAAAGTACAAATATTACACAGGCTGTGCTCTTATGTGCCTTGCAAGGCCTGACTTTGTGATTCTTCATACCAAGGTAATGGGTGTTTACTGGCATCAGAAGTTTATCAGGTACAGGTACACATAAATACATTTACACAAGTTTAGGTGACTACAATTATCATGCATTGTAACGTGTGTAAATTGCCAAGGATAACCCTAAAAAGTCAAAGTGACTAACAATTTACTGTTGGGGCATCTGTTACTAGGTGATGAAGGCTAAAGTACCACCCCACTGCAGGCTAGGCTAGCCACCTGTGTATATTGTACCTGGTGACCCCTTAGAGAAGTGCCTTGATAGTGGCAAGCACTCTTGATCCAAGTAACAGGATTTACCATCTTGGATTAAACATAAATGCCTTCCAGGCATAATATGACCCCTCTGCACTTAGCACTTTACCTGATTAAAATAATAGATACAAAGTGTACTTTATCTTCACTGACTTGTTTAATTAGTTTGTGTGTAGCTTGTTCAATGTTAAAAAAATATATACAGGATAAAAAATATAAATATGGCACCAAATTTTATAGGTAACCTTTAGGAGAGGGCTAGGTTAGGATTATGCCGTTTCATGACCCATGTTGGTTTAGCTCATAAATTGAATAAAATAATGTATATTTCTCCTCAGCATATTTTGGTGATAAATTGTAGTTTGAAATGTCTAGTATTAATTTAAGTGGGTTGTGCCATGGAAATATTTTTTTTTTTGTTGTGCAAATGGGAAAAACAAAAACTAGCAACATAACCTAAAACAAGAACCATCATAACCTAAACTAACCTGGTCTAACCTAAACTAACCTGGTCTAACCTGGTCTAACCTAACCTAACCTAACCTAACCTAACCTAACCTAACCTAACCTAATAAGAAATTACTCTAGAGTGGTACCCATGTTGTATTATGCAAAATTGTCAAAAGGTCATAAAGAAAAACTTAACATTATCACAATGTGTCGAGTCTTAGTAGTAACAGATACAGTAAGGCCCCACTTACATGACGAATTAGGTTCCAGGCTACCACTGTAAAGTGGAACACACTTTTTTCCATTTATAAATGCATATAAATACAGTGGACCCTTATGTTATCAGCCGTAATCCATTCCAGAAGGTCGGTCTAAATCCGAAAAGGCCGAAAGCCAAGATAGTACAGTGGACCCCCGCATAACAATATTATTTCAATCCAGAAGTTTGTTTGGGTGCCGTTATAGACCGATTTTGTCCCCATAAGAAATATTGTGAATTAGATTAGTCCGTTTCAGACCCCTAAAAATACACCTACAAAAGCATTTACAAAAATACGCTTACATAATTGGTCGAGTTGGGAGCTGATCGTTATGCGGGGTCCACTGTATTTCCCATAAGAATTAACCCTTTGACTGTCGCAAGCCCCTTTCTGAAACTGTCATTTTATGTTGCAAAATTTTTGGAAAAGAAAAAATTATTTTTTCTTATGAAATGACAGAAAATCTTTTCCTGATGGTAATGACACCAAAATCAGAAAATTTGGTTGAAAACTCACGGAATTACGCTCCCGCGAAGTTAGCGGTCTCGGCGACATATACGCATCAGCGATTTCTCTGACTTTGAGCCCTGTTTTTGGCCAATTCCGTTGTTCCAATTGACCAGACCCATAGCTATTTCTTTAGAATTCCATTTTTTCTATCAGTTGAGTACAAGAAACCACCCATTTACCAATTTGAACTACCCAATAAAGTGGTCAGAAATTGACAATTTGGCCAATTTCACGCAAATTAAAAAAGATGCCAGTTTCAAAATAGGGTCCAAAATAAACATTGTAGACATTGTTGGCACTAAAATAACATATCCTCTGTTCATTAGTCACTTCTCTAGGCCCCTCTTATATTACTATTGCATTCCAATTTGATTTTTTATTCATACAAAAAATACAGAATTTACTGTTATGCAGACTACTGCATTATTGTAAAAATGTTATAAATAATATCAGTGCACTAGTGAAAGAATATTAGACTCCCCAGTTGACGTGTATTGGACGTGTGGTGTGATTTGCTTACTCCTGAACATTGGTAAAAATTGAACATTTCAGCTACTTTGAGCTCAATTTTATGGTCGTTTTCATCGTGAAACTAATCAAAATCATCTCTATTTCTGTTATATGTTTTCCATTTTATCACGTGAGACCATGAAAATGAGAATACAACGATAAATACTATACGAAAATACACCTCAAAAAAAAACGGTCGGTTTCTTTTTTCTCGTGCACTGCGTGCTGCAGGATTTTTTTGTGGTGCACACTGACCACACAGACCCATTCTCTCACACGTGGGCCTACCAGCTTTCTCCTGCTCGATTTGAAGCCGCTAGAATTTATGCGTATTCACCCCTTCAGGGTCCAAGGCCAAAATCTGAAGTGGTGCTCCTGTGTCCAAGAAATTTTGAAAAAAAAAAAAATTATTTTTTCTTACAGAATTAAAGAGCATATTTTTTGTGAAGGTAATAAGACAAAAAAAAAAATTCTGATCAGTACAGTGGACCCCCGCATAACGATCACCTCCAAATGCGACCAATTATGTAAGTGTATTTATGTAAGTGCGTTTGTACGTGTATGTTTGGGGGTCTGAAATTGACTAATCTACTTCACAATATTCCTTATGGGAAAAAATTCGGTCAGTACTGGCACCTGAACATACTACTGGAATGAAAAAAGTTCGTTAACCGGGGGTCCACTGTACTTACCGAGATACAGTGCCAAGAAGTTTGTCAAAAATGATGTGGTGGCGGCAACATCAACGAATTCCACTTACGCGCATTACTTTATTTAGCGGTTTTTGTAGTTTTTTCTTTTCTTTTCCAATTTTTTTCTTTTCCTACTAACATTTGGGGCCTGAGAGACCAATACTGTATATAATGTATATATATAAACTCACTGTATTGAACACAATAACCGCACTAAAGTTATTATCATATTATTGTTTACCACTGTTGTTTATTACAATAAACATGCACAAATCTTGTACAGTGGACCCCCGCATAACGATTACCTCCGAATGCGACCAATTATGTAAGTGTATTTATGTAAGTGCGTTTGTACTTGTATGTTTGGGGGTCTGAAATGGACTAATCTACTTCACAATATTCCTTATGGGAACAAATTCGGTCAGTACTGGTACCTGAACATACTTCTGGAGTGAAAAAATATCGTTAACCGGGGGTCCACTGTATAATACTAATGTTCTATCATATATTTACATACTTACAATCACTGGACATGGTTTTAGAACTGCTGGAGCTTGTGGAACTCCTTGAAACAATGCACCATGCACAGAGGCACCTTACATTCCTCACGCATAAACCGAGTGTCTTTGCATCTTTGTTGCCGTCATTTTGTTTGTGCACAGACGATGCATCTCTTCTGAGCAAATTTCTTCTGAGTTGAAGGAAGCTGTATTATGAAATGATCACCTTCCCTCCTCAAACACTTGGGTATATCCTGAGTAATTCGAGGACCTTGTTATATAGCAGGTGTTCTTACCTGGTACTTCATTATGAGTTGTCTGACAACAGACAAACAAAATTCACCTTACGGTGGTCTGTTGCCAGTCTTTATTTGGTACATATTATATGCATTGAGCATTGAAATGTCCATGAGATGGAAGAAAAGTTTCATGTACCACTTGTAACTCTTACGAACACAATCAACAAAACCAATCTGCATGTCACATTTGTCAACCAAGCGCATGTTTTGTGTATAATCAATCACTGTCACTGGTTTTCGAATACGTTCATTAGTCACTCGATCAACTTTGCCACTGTCTTGCATTTCATTACGGTGAATGGTTGTCAACAATGTGACATGTCATTTGTCATGCCACCGTAATGCCATGATGTCATTGGCAATAAACACCTGCACATCATCACCACGAGCACCTGTGTTGAGCCTGGGCATATGTTTACAATTAGAACACACTGTGCCACACACATCTGTCTTGTTCACTCGCATGAAATCACTGAGTATTGGGCTTGTGTACCAGTTATCGGTATATAATGTAATGCCCCTTACCAAGATAAGGTGCCATCATGTTTCTCACTACGTCACCTGAGATACCCAATAACATCTTGGTATCTTTCAATGTTTTACTTCCCGTGTATACAACAATATCCAACACCAGGCCACTGTCACAGTCACAGAGTACAAACAGTTTTATACCAAAGCGTTTCCTCTTGCTCAGTATATACTGCTTGAATGACAGTCTACCTTTGAACAAAATCAAAGACTCGTCAATTACAAGATTCTTGAATGGATAAAAGTATATGCTGAACTTTTGTTTGAGATACATAAAAACATTTCTAATCTTGTATAACCTGTCACATCTGTCAGGCCTGGTTTTGTCAGAGAAGTGCAACATACGTAACAGTAAGATAAACCTGTTCACTGGGATGATTTCACTGAAGACCGGGGTAGAAATTAGCCGATCTGTGGACCAGTATGCTTTTATGTTATGCTTGTAGACATGAGGCATAAGCATTATTGTTGCAAAAAGCAAATACATTTCTGCAACAGTCGTCTCTTTCCACCTGCGTAGTCTTGACTGTGGTGATATGATCGTATTTGCCATGATGTACTCAAAATACTTATTACTTTCCCTGGCAATAGTTTCCATCAGTGGCTGGTCAAAGAATAATTCAAAGAATTCCAGTTCATTGGCCGTGGTTCCAAGGGGACAAGTAGGTAGAATTCCACTTTGAGAGTCATCAAAGTGGTGGGGCTTGGGAACAAAATTGGGATTTTGCTGCCAATCCCAGATACGGTTTGCTGGTGGATACTGGACATCATAGGCTGGTTGTGCGGGTGGCTGTGGTTGTGGTGAGCTGGTGGCTGACGCTCTGCTTTGTCCTTGAACTGAGGAGTCAGCAGCATGGGTCCCAGCCTGGGCTGGTGAGTCACGCATGGCGGTGCCACTACCACCATCTACTGATGCCTGTGGTCTATCCATGCCAAGTGTAGCCACATCATCCTCACTATCACTATCTAAATCTGGTGTAGGGCCACGGGATGTACTCCATCCCCTGGGCACAGCATAGGGTACACTACCCGAGCGCATGCGGCGGTGTACATACCGACGCTTCACTGGTGAATATGATTACTCACTATCACTACTCGAATGATCGTCAAGCGCAATAAAATCACAATCCACGTCACTATCATCATCATTACTGAAGTCAGAGGCCTGGCCACACGAAAATGTTAGTTTTCTCTTGCGTTGAGGCACAACCGACCTTGGGTCACTAGTGCCCACACCAGAGGTAGAAGGTTGAGGATCGTCAGGGTTTTCTGCACTATTATCGATATCCTGGTCATTCCTTTCGGTCACTAACTGATCAAAGCCATAGAATTCGTCTTCATTTCCATTTCCATCAGTGTCAGAACTATCAGATAGGAAGAGGAGAGTCCCAGTTTTCAGGGGAGTGACAGCTGACTTGCGACGAGGCATGGTGAGCAAGGGTAACTGAGCCGGCGTTCCCACAATGCTATGCGGGCGCCTAGATTTTTTGTTTATGGCGCACACCCACCACGCAGACCCATTCTCTCACATGTAGGCCTATGAGCACTTTTGCGCTAAATTTGACAGCGCTAGAATTTTGGCGTAGATCTACGGTTTGGACACTCAACGTGAAGCCGTAGATCTACGGGACGGACCCTGAAAGGGTTAATACATCCGAAACACTGGCTCATAAGATGTATATACAGTGGACCCCCGGTTAACGATTTTAATCCGTGCAAGAGGGGTAATTGTTATGCGAAATAATCGTTATGTGAATGAATTTTCCCCATAAGAAATAATGGAAATAAAATTAATCCGTGCAAGACACCCAAAAGTATGAAAAAAAAAATTTTACTACATGAAATATACATTTTCCCACACACAAAGAGAAGGATACATGCACAATAGTAGAGTAGTACATGCACAGTATATATTGTGCATGTACTAGTCTACTAAATGAAGAATAAATGACACTTACCTTTATTGAAGATGCAGCAATGACTGATGAGACACTGTGTCCTGGGAGTGCCTTTTCCTCCTGAGTACTGTAGGTCCTGTTTGGCATTTTCTTCCAGAACAGGCCTTATCACACTGTGTATGCCACTACGATTCTTAAATCTCTCAAACCAACCTTTGCTGGCTTTAAATTCACCAATATGAGCACTAGTTCCAGGCATTTTTCCCTGTTCACCTGGGTGTTAGTCGACTTGTGTGGGTTGCATCCTGGGAGACAAGATTAAGGACCCCAATGGAAATAAGTTAGACAGTCTTCGATGACACTGACTTTTTTGGGTTATCCTGGGTGGCAAATCCTCTGGGGTTAATTGTTTCTTGGTATTCTCAATAAGCCACACCAACAACGGTGCTACAGCAGCAGCAGCAGCTGACAGTGCAGCAGCAGCAGCAGCTGACAGTGCAGCAGCAGCAGCAGCAGCAGCTGTACCACCAATAGTAGCGATGGTTGATTGGGGTTTATTATACAACCTGGCCAGCTCGGAGACATGCACTCCACTTTCATACTTATCAATGATCTTTTTCTTCATCTCTATTGTAATTCTCACCCTTATTGCTGTAGGGTTGGCACTAGAAGCTTTCTTGGGGCCCATGGTCACTTATTTTCCAGAAAAAGCACCGAAAACACTGTAATAATACGAAATATTCCGATTGTATGCTTGGATGTTACCGCGGAGGCTGGCTGGTAAACAATGCCACCGGCGGAACATGTGAGCGTGGCTCAGGCCGCACATTGGACGCGTCTCGGACGAAAATCGGTAAGCGGTTTTTAAGCAGTATGTGAGGCAAAATTTTTGCGATTGAAGTAAGCGGTATGCGAAATAATCGCTATGTGATGCCATCGTTATGCAGGGGTCCACTGTATACAACCAAAACAGTCAAAGGGTTAATGTAAATCCAATTAATCCATTTCAGACACCCAAAAATATTAACAAAAAATGCACTTTCTAAAGATTAACTATAGTTTTACATGCAGAAAATAATGAGAAATAAATACAAAGCACTAATTTTAATGATAAATGAACATTACATAGCTTTATTGAAGACTCTTGTTGGTGTATTGAAGACGGCAGGAGAGGAGAGGGACATGGGAATCCTGAACTCCCTCTCCCTGCTGTGTAGTGTAACCCCTCTGGGCTACACTACACAGCCATATTATTACCATGTTCACCAAATTTACTCGTTTCTAATACTACTAACTACTTTTAGATGCCATCATAAACAAAAGGAGAAGTAATGAATAATTTATGCTGAAAACTGTAAACAAATGCATATGAAGGGCGGTTACTGGGCGAGACTCCAGATTCACGGTTTTCTCTAACTGAATCAGACAAAACATAATGTTTACTCTCCACTCGATATATATAAACATTGCGTGTTTATGTGCTATGTTTTTACGCTATATGCTATGTAACGTGTTTCTTATATAATTTTGAAGAAAATATCATAGATGCATTAATGCAAATGTCTATGTTAACCTAAAAATAAGACATTTTATGTGCTCAAGAATGATATATTACGTGTCCAATACAGCCAATCTCCGAAATATCAGCCGATAACCGGGATAGAATTTCGGTAAAAAAAAAGCGGGCGAAAACCGAATTGGGTGGTATCTGGAATGGCCGATAACCAAGGGTCAACCATACCAGATGACATGTTTACACTAATATATATTAAGTTAACAGTAAAACTAGGCATTAAAAGAACAATAAAAAGTAAAATACACACAGTACACTCATTACTTTGCTGAAAGTATTTGTAGTCTTAGCCCTTTGAGGGTCCGTCCCGTAGATCTACGGCTTTACGTTCAAGGTCCAAACTGTAGATCTACGTCATGAGCTCAGCTCACTTTGATAAACTGTGAGTGGTACATTTGGGCCTAGATATGAGAGAATACATCTATGTGGTATGTGTGCACCACATAAAACAGATCCTGCAGCACGCTGTGTATAATGAGAGAAAAAACTGAAATCATGATATTTCGATTAAAACAGCGACTTTGCAGTGTTTTTTCGTATGTTTTTTATAGTTCTATTTGCGATTTCTTGGTCTCATTTGATAGAATGGAAAACATATTACAGAAATAGAGATGATTTTGATTGGTTTTAGCACTGGAAATGGCTTGAAAACTGAGCTTTAAAGTAGCAGAAATGTTAAATTTTTGCCCATATTCAAGAGTTAAACAAACAACCTCACAGTCTAATACACGCCAGCTGGTGGGTTAATATGCATTCACAAATATGGTGATGATATTTATACAAATTTTTACAATATTGCATACGGTTAAAAACTTCTTATTTTTTGGTGTGATAAAAATTCATTATGTGAAAAAAAATCAAAAAGGAATTTATTTGTAAAGCCCCAAAACTTAACTAAAAACAGAGGAAGGGAAATTGTTAGTTTAGTTCAGGAAATACCTACATTGTTTATTCTGGACCCTATCTTTGAAATTGGAATATTTGAACTTTGTGGTTTAAAATTTGCCAAATAACAATTTAGATCTCTTTATTTGTAGGTTGAAACAGTTGACCTGGGCAGAATTTCGTATCAATCGATCAGATAGAATAGAAGTAAATACTAGTGAAAATAGCTAAGAATTTGGTTGACTGGAATTAATGTAATTGGCCTCTAAAATGGGAAGTCGACGTCTGCAAACTCGCCGATCGTAAATATCGCCTGATGCATCCCAAATTTGCGGAGTGCAATAATTTCGTCAATTTTCCATCAAATTTCGTTACTGTGTTTTCTTATTCACCTTCACAAAAAGATTCCTCTACCAGTTTCTTCAGGAAAATAAATAACAAATTTTTTTTTTTTTTAAATCTTGGTGACCACTGGGGCACCCACTTCAGATTTGACGGACTTGGACCCTGAAGGGTGTTAATGTTAGGGTGAGAGCGGTGAGTAGTATTTATATAGAAATCATGTGTGATAACTCTCACACCAGGCTATCATGCCCTACACGAGATGCAGAAACGATTAATGGTTATTACCATCGACCATTACCTCGGTTCGCTGAGTTTAATAATTTCTAACAACTGCCCTTAACCCTTTCATGGTTCAGGCCCAAAATCTGAAGTGGAGCTCCTGTGCTCCAGTGTCCAAGATTTTTGAAAAAAAATAAAAATTAGTTTTTCTTACAGAATTAAAGAGCATATATTTGTGATGAAGGTATTATGGTCAAAAAAAAAAAAATCTGATCAGTCTTACCGAAGATACAGTGAACAATGACAGTTTGTCAAAAAGGATGTAGGGTGGCAGGCACATTGACGAATACCTACATAGCGCATTACATTATTTTTTGGTTGTAGTTGTTTTTCTTTTCGTTCCCAAATTTTTTTTCTATTCCTACTACATTTGCGGCCTGAGAGGACATTACTGTATATAATGTTATTATATATACTCACTGTATTGGAAACAATAACGCTCTAAAGTGTATTATCATATTTGATTGTTTACCACGTTGTTTCTTACAATAAACATGCACATATATTGTATAATACTAATGTTCTATCATTTACTTTACATATTTACAATCACTGGAATGGTTTTAAAACCTGAGGGAGCTTGTGGACTCCTTGAAACAACGGCACCAGTGCACAGGGCACCTTACATTCCTCACACATAAACCGAGGTGGTCTTTGCGTCTTTGTTGCCGTAGTTTTGTTTGTGCACAGAATATGCATCTCTTCTGAGCAAATTTCTTCTGAGTTGAAGGAAGCTGTATGATGAAAATGATCACCTTCTCTCCTCAAACGCCTTGGGTATATCCTGAGGAATTCGAAGGCCCATGTTGTATAAAAAGGGTGGGGGGGGGCAGGTGTTGTTACCTGCGGTACTTCATTATGGTTGTCTGACAACAGCCAAACAAAATTTCACCTTACGGTGGTCTGTTGCCAGTCTTTTTTGGCCGTTAAGATTATATGCATTGAGGCATTGAAAATGTCCATGAGATGGAAGAAAAGTTTCAGGTACCACTTGTAAACTTTTACGAAAAACTGTCAACAAAAACCAATCTGCCCGTCACACTTGTTAAAACCAAGGCATGTTTTGTGTATTAATTCAATGACAGACACTGGTTTGCGAATAAGTTCATTTAGTCACTCGATCAACTTTGCCACTGTCTGGACATTTCATTATGGTGAAATGGTGTCAACAATATGACATCTGTTTTCATGCACCGTAATGCCATGATGTTTCGGGCAGTAAACACCTGCCAACGTCATCACACGAGCACCTGCGTTGAGCCTGGGCATTTGTTTACGATTTAGAACCGCACTGTGCAACACACATCTGTTTGTTCACTCGCATGAAATCACTGAGTAAATGGGCTTGTGTACCAGTTATCGGTATATAATGTATGCCCCTTACCAAGATAAGGTGCATCATGTTTCCTCACTACGCACCTGGATACCCAAATAACTCTTGGTATCTTTCCAATTGTTTTATACCCCGTCGTATACAAACAATATCCCAGCACCCAGGCCACTGTCACATTCAAGAGTACAAACAGTTTTATACCAAAGCGTTTTCCTCTTGCTCGGTAAATAACTGCTTGAATGACTGTCTACCTTAGAACAAAATCAAAGACTCGTCAATTACAAGTATTCTTGAATGGGCTAAATGGGTATATCCTGAACTTTTTGTTTGAGATACATGAAAAAACATTTGCTAATCTTTGGATAACCTGTACTGTCAGGGCCTGGTTTTGTCAGAGAAGTGCAACATACGCAAAGAGTAAGATAAACCGGTTCACTGGGATTGATTTCACTGGAAAAGACGGGGTAGAAATTGCCGGATCTGTGGACCAGTATGCTTTTTATTCTCGCTTATAGACGTGAGGCATAAGACATTATGGTTGAACAAAAAGCAAATAACATTTCTGCAACAGTCGTCTCTTTCCTCTGTGTATCTTGACTGTGATGTTTAAGATCGTATTTGGCCATGGTGTTTGTGTACTCAAAAAATACTTATTTCTTTCCCTGACATATAACTTTCCATCAATGGCTGGTCAAAGTTTAATTCAAAAGATTCCAAGTTCAATTGGCCGTGGTTCCAACGGGGACAAGTTAGGTAGAATTCCACTTTGAGGGATCATCAAAGTGGTGAGGCTTGGGAACAATTGGGATTTTGCCTGCCAATCCCACATACGGTTTGCTGGTGGATACTGGACATCATAGGCTGGTTGTGGGGTGGGTTGTGGTTGTGGTTGGGCTGGTGGTGGCGCTCTGCGTTGTCCTTGAACTGACGAGTCAGCCATGGGTCCCAGCGTGGCATGGTGAGTCAAGCCATGGCGGTTTGCCACTACCATCACCCATAACACCATCCACTGTGCCTGTGGTCTATCCATGCCAAGTGTAGCCACATCATCCTCACTATCACTACCTTAAAATGGTGTTGGGCCACGGGATGTACCCGGATGTACTCATCCCCTGGGCCACAGCATCACTAGGGTACACTACCCGAGAGCATGCCGGCGGCGAAACATTACCGACGCTTCACTGAGTGAATATGATCCTCACTATCATACTCGATTGATCGTCGGAGACGCAATAAAATCACAGTCCTCGTCACATCATCATCATTACTGAAGTTCAGAGGCCTGGCACGCGAAAATATTCGATTTCTCTTGCGATGAGGAACAACCCGACCGTGAGTACGAGTGCTCCACCAGAGGTAAGAGGTGTAGGATGTCAGGGTTTTCTGCACTATTATCGATATCCTGGTCATTTCTTTTCGGTCACTAGTAATGATCAAAGCGTAGAATTTCGTCTTCATTTCCACTTTCCATCAGTTGTCAGAAACTATCAGATAGGAAGAGGAAGAGTCCCACAGTTTTCCGGGGAGTGAGAGCTGATTTGCGACGAGGCATGAGTGAACAAGTGTTAACTGAGCCACAGTTCCCACAATGCTATGCGCGGCACCTAGATTTTTTGTTTATGGCGCACCACACCCACCACGCAGGACCCGTTCTCTCTCATGTAGGGCATATGAGCGTTTTTTCGCGTAATTTGACGGCGCTAAAATTTTGGCGTAGATCTTCGGTTTGGAAACTCAACGTAAAGCCGTTGATCTACGGGACGGACCTTGATAGGGTTTTTAAATGCCATCATAAATGAAAGAGAAGGCAAGAGACACAGAGAATGTGAACAAAAGAAACACGTAAGGGGGAAATCGCTTTGGTTCAGACGAAAAACAACTAGTATTAATTACCTGTCTAATTTTGGTTATACATGTACATTTGCACTAGTTTGTTGAAGCATTTACCCCAAAATACAAAACACGTACATTGTGTATAGTTGTTAATTGTTAGCAAGGTAGAATAAATAAATACTCTACAGTGAGGCACATGGAAGCGATAATTCTTCTAGTACAGAGTAATACTATTTGTGTACAACTTTTCTCTGGGGTTGGACTAGAGACAACGTAATTCTTGCCATCACTCTGACAAACTGCCTGGCTACCACATCTCATATTTATGTCAAATTTATTCTACTGTGGGTGTATGTATCATGTTCGTATGTTATGTAGTGTGTTTCTTGTATAATTTTGAAAAAATATCATATTTATTTATTTATTTTATTATTTATAATTTGAGCACACTTACAGACCGTACAAAAAAAAAAATACTGATAAGAGCAGCAGCCAAAGCCAATTATTATAGGCATAGCAAGTACGGGCCTGGCTTTAAAATTAACTTAAATAACTAAGCATGGTTGGAAAATCAGTTGGAAAAAACATTAAATGTAAATGATTACTATAACGCAACAAGTGAGTTTACAAAGACAGGTCATATGGTTGCATGCATTGTTGTAAATTTCAGTAGAAGTGGAGTATTCTGTTAGGGAGTGAATTTATAAAATATTAAAGTTAGATTGGGTTTTGGTTTAACATTTATGTGATATAATTGAGAGAAACATTTAAGATATACAATTTATAAGGTTTAAGTATTCAAGTATTTTATTTTGGTTTTGGGTGAGTAAGTTGATCTTCTGAGAGAGACTTGAATTTATAAACAGTGTTGTTTCTTTTATATTAACGGTAATGAAATTCCAGATTTTAGGGCTTTTAGTGGATTGAGTTTTGATAGCGGTGAGATGGACACGAGGCATAATATCAAAGAGTGATCTGTGCTGGTGTTAATGGTCATGTGTTCTGTTGAGTTGGCAAGGTGATGTTTGAGGGGAGGGTTAAAATCAGAGGTTGAGTGTTCTATGTATGTAATGGTTTGCAGTAAGTAATAAGTAGGATGTTTTGTTATGGTGAGTAGATTGAGTGTATTGAATATTGGTGGCGTGAGTGTGCTGCCTGTAGTGAGGGGGGGGGAATTTGTTTATCATTCTAACTGCTGCCTTATGTGGGTACATAGTGGTCTGAGATGGTTACTTGTTTGAGGCCCCCCATGCACAAATTCCAGTGGTGAGGATAGGGGTAAATTAAGAGAGTGATATAGGGCCATGAGGGCTGACTGTGGAGCTAGTCCGTATCTTCGATAGTATGCCTACAGTCTTGGAAATTTTCTTAGAAATTTTGTTGTAGTATGTGTATGAAAATTTGAGTCTATTATCAAGGGCGGATTCCTAAGGAATTTTTCCCTTGTTAGCTTTTGATAGGTGATCCGTTTATCTTTTTGGTAAGTGGGACATCTGTAGCTCGTTACCAAAATGAATGAACGTAGGTTTTGTCAATGTTTAAGTGTAAGTTTGGGTTTAGTACTCATCAGGTGATATTTTCTGTACAATTCGGTATTTACAGTATTGGCTAGCGTGACTGGGCTCGGGGGTGGGAGAAGACCGTGGATGTAATGTTGTGTCATCAGCAAATAGTGTGGGTTTGAGTTATTGAGAAGCATTTGGTAGGTCATTTTATGTATAGGAGAAAGTAGAAGAGGGCCAAGGAACACTTCCCTGTGGGGCACCAACTGTAATTGGTTAGTGCAGAAGAGTTTGCCCCCATTGCGTACACATTTGGCTTCTGTTGCTGAGTATGACTTGAGGTAGTTGAGGGAGTTGCCCTCTTATACCATAGTGTGATAATTTTCGTGGAGAAGTCATGGTCAACTGTATCAAATGCTTTACGTAAGTCAATGAAGATCCAGTGAGGACTTTCTTTTTTCTCAATTGCAGTGTTAAATATGTTCTAGCAAGTGTATATTAGCATCATTAGTATTTTTTTTAGGCTGGATGAATCCAAATTGGCAGGGGTTAGTATGTTGGGAGATAAGGATAGGAGTAAGATTCGTTTATGAATTAATTTTCGAAGATTTTTGGAGAGAGGGTGTAAGTTGGATATTGGACCTATAGTTATTCAACTCTGTGGTCTCCTCCTTTGTGGATCGGGGTTGACCCTTGCTATTTTGAGTATGTAGGAAGGTGTAGGGATTCAATGGATTTGTTAAAGCGTGTTGCAATGAATTGGTGATAGCACTTGTGACCATTTTTTGTTATAAAGGGTGGTAAGGTATTTA
The DNA here is from genome assembly GCF_026875155.1 of Cherax quadricarinatus. Taxonomy (NCBI): domain Eukaryota; kingdom Metazoa; phylum Arthropoda; class Malacostraca; order Decapoda; family Parastacidae; genus Cherax; species Cherax quadricarinatus. The sequence goes on along the minus strand of NC_069408.1, from coordinate 12,697,274 downwards.
AATTCCTGCCTTGTTTTTTTGGGCGTTGATATTAGGGAGACTCTTCTTTTGGGTTAGTCGGGGCTAGGAACAGTGTGTTCGGGTATAGTTGCCGGTTGAGGTTAGTCATTTGGTGGGGTATCGTATCTGAGCTTGGGATTTTATTGGCAAGGTTTTTTGTCTATAGTGGAGATGAAATCATTGAGTCTGTTTGCGTATCTGTTTGGTGGGAGTTGGGGTTCATCTGATTTTCTGCTAATTTTATTTCGCTATTTGTGATATCTTTTTTTGTTTCCCAGAATTTCTGATAGGGTTTTCCAGGTCTTTTTTTATCACCTCGTAAGTTGGTTAATCTGTTCTCATAATACAATTTTTTTTGCCCTTTTATCAGGCTGGTTGGAATTGAGAGTACGTTTTGTTTTGGGTCTATGGTTATTCGACCCATCTGTACTTGTTTTTCATATTGGTGTTTTTGTATTTTTGGATTTGAGAAGGCAGGGTGATAGCCAGGGACTGTTCAGTCTCTTAGCTGTCATATGCTTAGTTTTTTAAGGGCAGTGCTTGTTATAGATGTTATTGAGTCTTTTTAGAAAATTATTAATACATTCGTCAAATATCTGTATTGATTTCTAGCTCCAGTGTGCCAATCAATGTTTGCTAATGCCTGTGGTGAAGTTATTATGGTGCCTCATTGGGTGTGAAGGTATGAGGTGACTTTAGTAGTGTCTTGGGGTAATTTACCAAGAGTTGTTCATGAGGAAAAGTAGGAGTATAGTGGTTTCTGTGGTATTATCTGTCAATTATGCCTGAATTTTAAAGGGTTATGGTGTTGGTCCAGATGTGGTCAAGTAGGAAACATAGTCTCTGTAACTCTTGTAGGTTTTGTTAACTGTTGGGTAGCAACATACAGTTACTCATTGTGTTTGTGAATTCAGTAACGGTGGGTCCTGGGTCTTGCAGGAGATTTATTGGAAGTACACTGAGAGTAGTAAGTGATCTTTGGTCTGCGTGCATCAGTTATCATTACTTCCTAGGTTTTTGACCTAAATTGGCTAATGTTTGACTGTGGAACTCTGTAGATGTTTATCAATGTGAGAGGTTTTTGTAGGTATTTGGATTTGAATTTGGCTATTATATTTCCCCATGTTCATCTCTTGTGAAGTATTAGTGATACATTTCTGTTTGGTCTGAGTAGTATATGGCTGTGCACCCCCCTTGTTGGTCTGGCCTACAGTTGTGTATGGCTGTGTAACCAGGAATGGTATAGAAATCTGTAGTATCAGGCTTTAGCAGGTTTCAGTTAGTTAATGAATGGACATATTGGCATGTAAGGATTTAGTATGCTATGAGGTCATCGTTAAGCTTGCTTAAAGATCTGATATTGTAGTTTAAAGATAGTATGTTGTGTTGGCATGAGAAGTGCCCTTTGATTGTTCTGCCAGTGTATATTACAGTAACTTTTGATTCAATTTGAAGTCATTAAATAAGAGGTTGGGTATCCGGATCAATGCTTGTAATCATTAGATTTTGTAGTGGAATCCTTATAGTTAGAAATTTAAAGTAATAAAAAAAAAGTAAGTAGTAAATAGTCTTAAGCTAAAAAATAGACATGAATTAATTTAACAAATGTAAAATAATGGCTAAGGTATTTTTTTTTTTTTTTTTTTTTTTTTTTTTTAAGCTAAAAATAAAGGAGACAATTAAAAGGTGGACTAGTACAAATAAAGGTGAAGATCATAATAATGGAGCTTGGGAATATGATAGTAGGTAGTACTATAAAATAAATGAGCTTTGGAATATAATGCAAAAATTGTGAACTTGTTCTACTTTAGCACCTGAGAATAGACATTGATTATTTTAACTATGTGAATGTATAAGCTAGGGTAGTTAATATAAAGCTAAAAATAATAGGAAGAAATATATTAAGGGACTAAAATTAAGTAATGGTAAACAATGGTTAGATGGCAGATGGTCAACTATGAATGAAATAATATTGGTTAGGAGTAAGATTGATTGTACTATTAGATAAAAATTGAGCAGTTTATTGCAATAAAGTAAAAAAAAATCGAGGAAGTTGGTATAGCTAGGCCAAAAGATAGTTTTTGGTACTTGCAAAGAAGTAATTGGAAAGACACATAATTGATATTCAATGTACAAGTGACTAAAAAACAAGTTAGTGATAAACAATATTAAATGGACGGTAAGAAAAAATGAAATATTATGAATTTGCGAGTATGATTTGACTTTTAATTTAAAATTAGGAGGGAATTATTGAAAATGTCTAAGTTAATATTAATATTTTTACATATTAGTCACTTTTTTATGAATTTGGACATCTTTAGACTAGTGAGTCCCTCTTAGTGACCTTTAATGTGTACGTGCATGCCAGACAATGAGTCACTTTTATTTAGGTACAGGTAGCCACATTTTAACCCTTTCAGGGTCAAGGCCCAAATCTGGAGTCACGCCACCAGTGTACAAGAAATTTAAAAAAAAAAAATGTTTTTTATTTTTTTATGAAATCGTTTAGAGAAGCTTTTTTGTGAAAGGTAATAAAGCAAAAAAGTACGAATATTTGGTGGAAAATTGACGAAATTATGCTCTCGCGAATGTTGATGGGTCAGCGATATTTACGAATCGGCGATTATTGCCGACTTTGCTTCCCATTTTAGGCCTATTACATTATTCCAGTCAACCAAATTCTTAGCTTATTTCACTAGTATTACTTTATTCTATCGATTGAGCACAAGAAATCGCCAAGTTCAACTGTTTCAACTACAAAATAAAGTGATCGGAAATTGAGTAATTGGCATATTTAACACAAAGTTCAAATATTTCCATTTCAAACAGGGGTCCAGAATGAAACATGTAGGACATTCCTGGCCACTAAATAACATTTCCTCTGTTCATAAGTTATGTTTTGAGGCTTTACAAATATATTCCACTTTGATTTTTTATTCACATAATGATTTTTTGTTTATTCACACCAAAAAAAATAGAAGATTACTGTTATGCAATACTTGTAATACTTGTATAAATATCATCACCATATTGGTGATGTATATTAGACCCACCAGCTGGTGCGTATTAGACACGGAGGTCGTTTTGTTTTACTATTGAATATCGGCAAAAATTTAACATTCTCTCGCTACTTTGTGCTCAGTTTTCAAAGCCCATTTCAGTGCTTAAAACCAATCAAAATATCTCTATTTCTGTAATATGTCTTCCATTCTATCAAATGAGACCAAGAAATCGCAAATTACAACTATAAAAAAACATACGAAAAAACACTGCAAAGTTGCTGTTTTAATCGAAAAATCATGATTTCATTTTTTTTCTCATTATACACAGTGTGCTGCAGGATCTGTTTTATGTGGTGCACACATACCACATAGATGTATTCTCTCATATCTAGGCCCAAATGTACACTCCAGGTTATCAGATGTGCAGCCTGACTCCATGGCGTAGATCTACGGTTTGGACCCTGAACGTAAAGCCGTAGATCTAAGGGACGGACCCTGAAAGGGTTAAAATAACATTTATTTAACTTTATTGAAGACTGTTGCTGGCATCTGGAAGATAGGGAGGAGTGAGGGAGCACTTACTGTTTGGAAGGGGAATCCCCTTCCATGAAGACTAGGTAACAAGTCCTTATCTGGGGCTACTTCCTTTCTTTGTCTTTTAATGTCACTAGGACCACCTTGAGTCATTGGACCCCTGTCGCACAGAATAACTGTCCAGAGTCCTCTGTTTCTGGTGCCTCTTCAACATTTCCCTAAAATGGGACATGGTTCTGTCACTGAACTTGTTGCAGAGATGGCTTGTTTCAGCTTGCTCAGGGTGGTATTTTTGCACAGAACTTTGCAACCTATTCCACATTCCACACATGTCCCTAACTTGCCTAACCCTTGGGCACGACCTGCTTCCACATTGGGCAAATGTGACACCACCTACAACTGCTGCAACTCTCCTGCCTACAGTATATAAGCTACTCCTCCGCACATATGCTGTATTCTGTTCAAGATTGATTGACTGACCACATCGGCTCAAGGTTGAGGGACTGATTACCTCATTCTCCTCCTGTTCTTCACGATTCTCCTTTGTATGGACTGATGAAACCACTGTGTGGCAAAACGTTTCCTCAATAAAGATACCCAAGAGTTGCACATGTGTCTAATTTATCAACGTGTCGGTTCTCTGAATCATTCATCTATAAAAGCTTTACTTTAAAATCCTCACTAGCATTAGCACAGAACAAAAGAGTTAGTCTGTCTTTCTTAGGATTGTGTCCTGGCAGTGCCTTTTCCTCCTGCATTATTTAGGTTCTCTTTGGCATTTTCTTCCAAAAGAGGCCTATTTCGTCACAATTGAACACTTGGTGGGGTTTGAATATTTCAGTCTATGTACCCCTTAAATTCACTTTTGAATTTTTCAGCTGCATGTTTGTCAGAACTGGCAGCATCGCCATGCCTTACCACACTGTGTATGCCACTACGCTTCTTAAATCTGTCAAACCAGCCTCTGCTGGCCTTAAATTCGCAAACATCACCACTCGTTGCAGGCATGTTCTTTGAGATCATCATGCATCTGCCTTGCCTTTTCACAAATGAGTGACTCCAAAACACTACCACCTGCTTTCTGTTTATTGTTGATCCACACCTCCAACAACTTCTCAACCTCTTTGACTGTCTGCGATCTATTTTGGTTAACGTCTACACCTTTCGCAACATCAGCTTCCTTTATTTCTTTTCTCTTCAGGATAGAAGCTATTGTTGATTTGCTTTTGCCATGCATCCTGGCCAGCTCCACAACTCACACACCACTCAGATTTTTGTACTATTTCTTTCTTCACTTCTGTTGTGTTTCTCACTTTCTTTACCAAAGGGGTGCCCCCTAGGAAGTTCCTTTGGGCCCATGGTGACTTATTTCACAGTTGCACTCAATTAACAAGCACCAAATACGATGAATTAATTGTGAAATGTTTGGATGAGCATGCAGGGTAATGTTCACTCAAGGTAAACAAGCAGCCAGACTGACTCACGACCGCTGCGCGGGGAGGCGGACAGGTCTGGTACGTGGGATGAAACTCGGGGGGGGGGGGGGGGGCACAGTGCGAATCTCGAAACTCAGGACAAAATTTAGCCGACAAAACAATTCTAAACTCGAAGCGTACGAAACTTGTGGTTCCACTGTATTTTGTTCATTCTAGAGTACATATATATCATGTTTCTATGTTATCATTATTGTTTATTATGTCATATTAGATGGATTGTGATGGATAAATAAACCATGGAATATACAGTGGACCCCCGCCATTCGGCAGCCGCGACTCATGAAATCTGACTTTCGGCAACTTTTTCCGCCAAAATTTAGCTTCGCGGTTCGTGATTAGCCACGTGATTCGGCGACCCTCCAGTACAGGTCCACCGTCAGCATGCACACAAAGCCAGTTTCCCACACCATTCACACTCAGTGTTCTCTTGTTTACCAGCGAGTGACCATCACCCCATGAGTTCAAACGATACATTTCATAATACAGTAATCCATTGTTTTTTGTGCTTGCAACTGCTAAATAAGCCACCATGGGACCAAAGAAAGCTCGTAGTGCCAGCCTTTTGGTAAAGAAGGAAAGAAGCACAATAGAATTCAAGAAAAAACTCGTAGCTAAGTACCAATGTGGAGGAGGAAGAGAGAGGGGAGAATGTGCCTTCTGCAGTGATTCTATGATATGTACGATACTAAAGCAGCAGGTATCGATAAACGCTATAGTGCCAGCTAGTGATGAAGTGTAGAAGTAACAGTGTAGCAAGTAAATTAAGCGATAGAAAAACGACATGAAAGTAACTCTCCAATGTTCAACATTAAAATGGTATGAAATACCGACAGGTTGTTAGGTAAGACATATGCAACAGTTACGTATCTTTATTTCGAAAAGTTTCGCCTACACAGTAGGCTTCTTCAGTCGAGTACAGAAAAGTTGATAGAAGCAGAAGACGACGATGTAATCAATCCATCACCCTTGAAATTTTGAGGTGGTCAGTCCCTCAGTCTGGAAAAAGTATTGTCTTCGTACAGACCTGAAATCAACTTGGACAACTTCTACTAGTGAGAATGGCTGGATTTGAGAGGGACCTGACCTCCCAACGACTTCATTCTTACCTCTACTAGTGGCCTACATCTCACCTCCTGGCATTATATAAGGCTTCATCCTGTCATTTCAACTCCATATTGTTTCAGACTATGGAACAATACTCTTCTCCAGACTGAGGGACTGACCACCTCAAAACTTCAAGGGTGATGGACTGATTACGTCGTCTTCAAGTATCTTCTGCTTCTATCAACTTTTCTGTACTCGACTGAAGAAGCCTACTGTGTAGGCGAAACGTTTCAAAATAAAGATACCTAACTGTTGCATGTGTCTTACCTAACAACTCTCCAATGTTGTTGGATGTATATAGGGCAGCTGAACATACACCAGCCTGCTATCTTCCACCACCCTAAACCTCTGCCAGCATCTCCATCAAACTAATTAATTAAACTAACATCTCCTCCATGGTAAGTGTAAATATAAAAGTGTAAGTACAGTGGGCCCCCAGTATTCGATATTAATCTGTTCCTGAGAGCTCATCGAATACCGAAAATATCGAAAAGCGAATAAATTTTCCCCCATAAGAAATAATGGAAATCAAATTAATCCGTGCAAGACACCCAAAAGTATGAGAAAAAAAATTTTACCACATGAAATATTAAGTTTAATGCAATAGAATAATTACAATAACAATAGAATAATAACAATAGAATAATTGACACTTACCTTTAATGAAGATCTGGTGATGATTGGTGGTGGATGGGAGGAGGGAGAGTGTCAAAGTTCTTACTGTTTAGAAGGGGAATCCCCTTCCATTAGGACTTGAGGTAGCAAGTCCTTTTCCGGGGTTACTTCCCTTCTTTTTTTAGTGCCACTAGGACCAGCTTGAGAGTCACGGGACCTCTGTCACACAACCAATCTGTCCATAGAGCTCTGTACCTCCCGTTCCTTTAAGATTTGTCTAAAATGGGCCAAACATTGTCATTATAATAGTCACCAGCACAGCTTGCAATAGCTGTGTTAGGGTGATTTTCATCCATAAAGGTTTGCAGTTCAACCCACTTTGCACACATTTAACATGACTCACGAAAGTGAAGTGTGTACACTATAGTATTACTGTGGGTAACTAGAAAATTATCACTTCATGTGCCTTCACTTGTAGATATTTATTTATTTATTCTACTGTGCTAACATGAAGACAACTTATAGACAATGTAAGTGTTTGTATTTTGGGGTAAATGCTTCAACAACTAGTGCAAATGTACATGTATGAACCAAAAGTAGACAGGTATTAATACTAGTTTCGTCTGACCAAGCGATTCCCCTTACGTGTTCATTTGTTCACATTCTCTGTGTCTCTTGCCTTCTCTCTCATTTACGATGGCATTTTAAAACCCCTTCAGGGTCCGTCCCGTAGATCAACGGCTTTACGTTGAGTGTCCAAACCGAAGATCTATGCCAAAATTCTAGCGCCGTCAAATTTAGCGCGAAAAGGCTCATAGGC
>NC_069408.1:12654617-12689203 GCF_026875155.1 Cherax quadricarinatus | reverse complement strand
TTTAAAAAAAAGGTTTTTTAACAATTTAAGTTTTAATATTTTAAAATTGTAAATTAAACCCCTTTTTAATATTTTATTAAAAATTTGTATGAAAATTTTAAATTTTTAATTTTTTTAAACGGGGAATATACAACACAGTAGTTTTACACTGTAGTAATATACAACTTTTAAAATTATTACTAATTTAAAACAATATTAACTAAATTTTTTTAAAACTATTATACAACCGTGTTTTTAACTTTTATTGGTATATTGAAACTAAAAATGTGGTAACTATTTCAACTAAGTAGTTTTTATTAAATTGTATTTAATTTAAAACTTTTTTAAAAGTAGGTAACTATTATACTACTACGGGTTTAAATTTACAATTTTTTGAACAAAAACCTTGAAAATTTTTTAAACCTTAGGGGAAACTATTATTACGGTTAACTTTTTTAAATAAGTTAAAATTAAAACAAGTTTTTAACTATTTATTAAATTAGTAAACTTTATCACTATATTAACTTTATAAAGTATGAAATTTATTAAATTTTTTAAATATTTTAAACTAATTTTACTTTTTATGTATTAAGTTTCCCTATTAAAATTTATACTAGGGGTAAATTTATTAAATTCCCTTTCCCTTTTTTTATACTACATTTTTTTTAAAAAAAATTTTTATTTCTTGTATTGAAATTTTACAAAATTTTAAATTTTTTTAGTTTTTAATTTTTATTTATTTGTTAAAAAATTAAAAATTTTTAAAATTTTTTAATTTTTTTAATATGAATTTAGTAAATTTTTATTGTAGTATTAATTTGGGTATTTAATTTTTAATTTTACTATGTAGTTAGTTGAAATTAATGTTTATTTTAATAGTTATTTAAATTTTTTTTAATGTATGTATATTATTGTATTTGTATTATTATAGTGTATACTTTTGGTGCTTTTGAAACTATGTATTTGTTAAAAGTTATTTATTTGTTAAATACTATTAAAGTTGTAAAATGTTTAGTAGTGTTAAAATTTAACGTGGTTATTGAACTACTTTTCTTAGTTGGTTTTGCAATTTGTCTACATAGATTTTAATATTGTATTACCTAGTTATGCAAGCTAACTTTTGTTAATGGATTTGTAAAAAATCTTAACGACGGGTTTATTGTCAATAATTAGTAAAAAAATTTCAGGTGTTTTACACTGGTAGTGAAAATTTTCTACGTGTGAACAATTTACGGTTTGTGAAACTATTTCACTTGTATTTACTTTATCCAAGTAGTATTTAACATTTTTCCCTGTATGAATTAATTAATAAGTCAGTTAAATTACCTGAATTGTGAACTTTATATTCTCATAGTGCAACTATTATACTACAGAGTGTAACTATTATACTCCTGTAGTAGTGTAACTTATAATTACATTAGGTACTATTTACTGTTTTAGTGTAACTTATACACTGAGTAGTATTACATTATACTACAACATATTTAACTATTAGCTATACAGTATGTTACTATTATTCTACTGTAGTAGTGTACTATTATCTACTACAGTAGTGTAACTATTATACTACTGTAGTAGTGTAAACTATTATATACTGTAGTATGTAACATTATACTACTGTAGTATATAACATTATACTACTCAGTAGTGTAACTATTATACTACTACAGTAGTGTAACTATTATACTACTACAGTAGTGTAACTATTAAAACTACTGTATAGTATAACTATTATACTATTTCAGTAGTGTAACTATTATCCTACTGTTGTAATATAACAATTATACAACTACAGTAGTGTAACTATTATATTACTACAGTAGTGTAACTATTATACTACAGAAGTGCAACTATTATACTACTGTAGTAGTATAAATATTATACTACTACAGTAGTGTAAATATTATACTACTGTAGCAGTGTAACTATTACACTACTGTAGTAGTGTAACTATTATACTACTACAGTAGCGTAATTACTATACTACTGTAGTAGTATAACTATTATAATATTACAGTAGTGTAACTATTACACTACTGTAGCAGTATAACTATTATACTACTACAGTAGTGTAACTATTATACTACTACAGTAGTGTAACTATTATACTACTCTAGTAGTATAACTATTATACTACTGTAGTAGTATAAATATTATACTACTACAGTAGTGTAACTATTATACTACTACAGTAGTGTAACTATTATACTACTTCAGTGGTGTAACTATTATACTACTACAGTAGTGTAACCATTATACTACTACAGTAGTGTAACTACTATACTACTACAATAGTGTAACTATTATTCTACTGTAGTAGTATAACTATTATACTACTACAGTAGTGTAACTATTATAATACAGTAGAGCAACTATTATACTACTGTAGAAGTGTAACTATTATACTACTGTAGTAGTGTAAATATTATACTACTGTAGTAGTATAACTATTATACTACTGTAGTAGTATAACTATTATACTACTACAGTAGTGTAACTATTATAATACTGTAGTAGTATAACTATTATACTACTGTAGTAGTGTAACTATTATACTACTACAGTAGTGTAACTATTATACTATTGCAGTAGTGTAACTATTTTAATACAGTAGTGTAACTATTATACTATTGTAGAAGTGTAACTATTATACTACTACAGTAGTGTAACTATTATACTATTGCAGTAGTGTAACTATTTTAATACAGTAGTGTAACTATTATACTATTGTAGAAGTGTAACTATTATACTACTACAGTAGGTAACTTTTAAATACTATTGCAGTAGTGTAACTATTATAATACAGTAGTGTAACTATTATACTATTGTAGAAGTGTAACTATTATACTACTACAGTAGTGTAACTATTATACTATTGCAGTAGTGTAACTATTTTAATACAGTAGTGTAAATATTATTCTATTGTAGTAGTGTAACTATTATACTACGTAGTAGTATACTATTATACTACGTAGAAGTGAAAACTTTTTATACTACTACAGTAGTGTAACTATTATACTACTGTAGTAGAATTACAATTATACTACTACAGTAGTGTAACTATTTTACTACTGTAGTAGTATAACTATTATAATACAGTAGTATAACTCTTATACTACTGTAGTAGTGTAACAATTATATTACTGTAGAAGAGTAACTATTATAATACAGTAGTATAATTTTAATACTACTACAATAGTGTAACTATTATTCTACTGTAGTAGTGTAACTATTATACTACTGTAGTAGTATTACTATTATACTATTACAGTAGTGTAACTATTATACTACTACAGTAGTGTAACTATTATATTACTACAGTAGTGTAACTATTATACTACGGTAGTAGTGTAACTATTATACTACTGTAGTAGTATAACTATTATTCTACTACAGTAGCTTAACTATTATACTACTGTAGTAGTATAACTATTATACTACTGTAGTAGTGTAACTATTATACTACTGTAGTAGTGTAACTATTATACTACTGTATTAGTATAACTATTATACTACTACAGTAGTGTAACTATTATAATACTGTAGTAGTATAACTATTATTCTACTTAAGTAGCTTAACTATTATATTACTGTAGTAGTATAACTATTATACTACTGTAGTAGTGTAACTATTATACTACTGTATTAGTATAACTATTATACTACTACAGTAGTGTAACTATTACTCTACTGTAGTAGTGTAACTATTATACTACTGTAGTAGTATAACTATTATACTTCTACAGTAGTGTAACTATTATACTACTGTAGTAGTGTAATTATTATACTAAAGTAGTAGTATAACTGTTATTCTACTACAGTAGCTTAACTAGTATACTACTGTAGAAGTATAACTATTATACTACTACAGAAGTGTAAGTATTATACTACTGTAGTAGTATAACTATTATACTACTGCATTAGTGTAACTAATATGCTACTGTAGTAGTGTAACTATTAAACTACTGAAGTAGTATAACTATTATACTACTACAGTAGTGTAACTATTATACTACTGTAGTATTGTTACTATTATACTATTGCAGAAGTGTAAGTATTATACTACTGTAGTAGTGTAACTATTATACTACTACAGTAGTGTAACTATTATGCTACTGTAGTAGTGTAACTATTATACTACTGTAGTAGTATAACTGTTATACTACTACAGTAGTGTAACTATTATACTGCTGTAGTAGTGTAACTATTATACTACTGCAGTAGTATGACTATTATACTACTACAGTAGTGCAACTATTATACTACTGTAGTAGTGTAACTATTATACAACTGTAGTAGTATAACTATTATACTACTGCAGTAGCTTAACTATTATACTACTGTAGTAGTATAACTATTATACTACTACAGTAGTGTAAGTATTATACTACTGTAGAAGTATAACTATTATACTACTAGAATAGTGTAACTATTATGCTACTGTATCAGCGTAACTATTGTACTACTGTAGTAGTATAACTATTATACTACTGTAGTAGTGTAACTATTATACTACTGTAGTAGTGAAACTATTATACTACTGTAGTAGTAAACTATTATACTACTGTAGTAGTGTAACTATTATACTACTGTATTAGTATAACTGTTATGCTATTGTAGTAGTATAACTATTATACCACTGTAGTAGTATAATAGTTATACTACTAGAGCAGTGTAACTATTATACTACTGCAGGAGTGTAACTATTATACTACTGTAATAGTAAAACTATTATACTACTGCAGGAGTGTAACTATTATACTACTAGAATAGTGTAACTATTATACTACTTTAGTAGTATAACTATTATACTACTGTAGTAGTAAAGCTATTATACTACTGTAGTAGTTTAATAGTTATACTACTACAGAAGTGTAACTATTATACTACTGCAGGAGTGTAACTATTATACTACTGAAGTAGTATATCTATTATACTACTATAGTAGTGTAACTATTATACTACTGTAGCAGTGTAACTATTATACTACTGTAGTAGTATATATATTATACTACTGTAGTAGTGTAACTATTATACGACAGTACTGTAACTATTAAACTACTGTAGTAGTGTAACTATTATACTACAATAGTATAACTATTATACTACTGTTGTAGTGTAACTATTATACTACTGTAGTAGTGTAACTATTATACTACAGAAGTGTAACTATTATACAACTGTAGTAGTGTAACTATTATACTACAGTAGTGTAACTATTACACTACTGTATTAGTGTAACTATCATACTACTGTAGTAGTATAACTATTATACTACTGTAGTAGTGTAACTATTATACTACTGTAGTAGTGTAACTATTATACTACTGTAGTAGTGTAACTATTATACTACTGTAGTAGTGTAACTATTATACTACTGTAGTAGGGTAACAATTATACTACAGTAGTGTAACTATTATACTACAGTAATGTAACTATTATACTACAGTAGTGTAACTATTATACTACTATAGTAGTGTAACTATTATATTACAGTTGTGTAACTATTATACTACTGTAGTAGTGCAACTATTATACTACTGTAGTAGTGTAACTATTATACTGCTGTAGTAGTGTAACTATTATACTACTGTAGTAGTGAAACTATTATACTTCTGTAGTAGTGTAACTATTATACTACTGCAGTAGAGTAACTATTATAATACAGTAGTATAACTATTATACTACTGCAGTAGTGTAACTATTATACTACTGTAGTAGTGTAACTATTATAATAGAGTAGTATAGCTATTATACTACTGCAGTAGTGCAACTATTATACTAATGTAGTAGTGTAACTATTATACTACTGTAGTAGTGTAACTATTATACTACTACAGTAGTGTAACTATTATACTATTACAGAAGTGTAACTATTATAATACAGTAGTGTAACTATTATACTACTGTAGAAGTGTAACTATTATACTACTACAGTAGTGTAACTATTATACTATTGCAGTAGTGTAACTATTTTAATACAGTAGTGTAACTATTATTCTATTGTAGTAGTGAAACTATTATACTACTGTAGTAGTATACTATTATACTACTGTAGAAGTGTAACTATTATACTACTACAGTAGTGTAAATATTATACTACTGTAGTAGTATTACAATTATACTACTACAGTAGTGTAACTATTTTACTACTGTAGTAATGTAACTATTATACTACGGTAGTGTAAATATTATTAAACTGTAGAAGTATACTTATTATAATACAGTAGTATAACTCTTATACTACTGTAGTAGTGTAACTATTATACTACTGTAGTAGTATAACTATTATACTACTACAGTAGTGTAACTATTACTCTACTGTAGAAGTGTAACTATTACTCTACTGTAGAAGTGTAACTATTATACTACTGTAGTAGTATAACTATTATACTACTGTAGTAGTGTAACTATTATACTACTGTATTAGTATAACTATTATTCTACTAAAGTAGTGTAACTATTACTCTACTGTAGTAGTGTAACTATTATACTACTGTAGTAGTGTAACTATTATAATACAGTAGTATAATTATTATACTTCTGCAGTAGTGCAACTATTATACTAATGTAGTAGTGTAACTATTATACTACTGTAGTAGTGTAACTATTATACTACTACAGTAGTGTAACTATCATACTATTGCAGTAGTGTAACTATTATAATACAGTAGTGTAACTGTTATACTATTGTAGAAGTGTAACTATTATACTACTACAGTAGTGTAACTACATACTATAGTAGTAGTGTAACTATTTTAATACAGTAGTGTAACTATTATTCTATTGTAGTAGTGTAACTATTATACTACTGTAGTAGTATACTATTATACTACTGTAGAAGTGTAATTATTATACTACTACAGTAGTGTAACTGTTATACTACTGTAGTAGTATTACAATTATACTACTACAGTAGAGTAAAAATTTTAAAACTGTAGTAATGTAACTATTATACTACAGTAGTATAACTCTTATACTACTGTAGTAGTGTAACTATTATATTACTGTAGAAGAGTAACTATTATAATACAGTAGTATAATTTTAATACTACTACAATAGTGTAACTATTATTCTACTGTAGTAGTGTAACTATTATACTACTGTAGTAGTATTACTATTGTGCTATTACAGTAGTGTAACTATTATACTACTACAGTAGTGTAACTATTATATTACTACAGTAGCGTAACTATTATACTACTGTAGTATTGTAACTATTATACTTCTGTAGTAGTATAACTCTTATACTATTACAGAAGTGTAACTCATATACTACTTCAGGAGTGTAACTATTATATTACTACAGTAGTGTAGCTATTATACTACGGTAGTTGTGTAACTATAATATTACTACAGTAGTGTAACTATTATACTACGGTAGTATTGTAACTATTATATTACTGTAGTAGTATAACTATTATTCTACTACAGTAGCTTAACTATTATACTACTGTAGTAGTATAACTGTTATACTACTGTAGTAGTGTAACTATTATACTACTGTAGTAGTGTAACTGTTATACTACTGTATTAGTATAACTATTATATTTACTACAGTATTTAAAACATTATAATACTGTAGTATGTGGCAACTATTATACTACTGTAGTAGTATAACTATTATTCTACTTAAGTAGCTTAACTATTATACTACTGTAGTAGTGTAACTATTATACTACTGTATTAGTATAACTATTATACTACTACAGTAGTGTAACTATTACTCTACTGTAGTAGTGTAGCTATTATACTACTGTAAGAGTATAACTATTATACTACTACAGTAGTGTAACTATTATACTACTGTAGTAGTTTAAGTATTATACTAAAGTAGTAGAATAACTATTATTCTTCTACAGTAGCTTAACTATTATACTACTGTAGTAGTATAACTTTTATACTACTACAGAAGTGTAAGTATTATACTACTGTAGTAGTATAACTATTATACTACTACAGTAGTGTAACTATTATGCTACTGTAGTAGTGTAACTATTAAACTACCGTAGTAGTATAACTATTATACTACTACAGTAGTGTAACTATTATACTACTGTAGTATTGTAACTATTATACTATTGTGGTAGTGCAACTATTACACTACTGTAGTAGTGTAACTATTATACTACTACAGTAGTGTAACTATTACAGTACTAGAGTAGTGTATCTATTATACTACTGTAGTACTATAACTATTATACTAATGCATTAGTGTAACTATTATACTACTGTAGTACTGTAACTATTATACTACTGTAGAATTGTAAGTATTATACAACTGTAGTAGTGTAACTATTATACTACTGTAGTAGTATAACTATTATACTACTGTAGTAGTGTAACTGTTATTCTACTGTATTAGTATAACTATTATACTACTACAGTAGTGTAACTATTACTCTACTGTAGTAGTGTAACTATTATACTACTGTAGTAGTATAACTATTATACTACTACAGTAGTGTAACTATTATACTACTGTAGTAGTGTAACTATTATACTACTGTAGTAGTATAACTATTATTCTACTACAGTAGCTTAACTATTATACTACTGTAGTAGTATAACTATTATACTACTACAGAAGTGTAAGTATTATACTACTGTAGTAGTATAACTATTATACTACTACAGTAGTGTATCTATTATGCTACTGTAGTAGTGTAACTATTAAATACTGAAAGTAGTATAATTATTATACTACTACAGTAGTGTAACTATTATACTACTGTAGTATTGTAACTAGTATACTATTGTAGTAGTGTAACTATTATACTACTGTAGTAGTTTAACTATTATACTATTACAGTTGTGTAACTATTACACTACTAGAGTAGTGTAACTATTATACTACTGTATTACTATAACTATTACACTAATGTATTAGTGTAACTATTATTCTACTGTAGTAGTATAACTATTGTACTACTGTAGAATTGTAAGTATTATACAACTGTAGTAGTGTAACTATTATACTACTGTAGTAGTATACCTATTATACTACTGTACTAGTGTAACTATTATACTACTGTAGTACTGTAACTATTATACTACTGTAGTATTATAACTATTATACTTCTGTAGTAGTATAACTATTATACTACTATAGTAGTATAATAGTTACACTACTACAGTAGTGTAACTTTTATACTACTGTAGTAGTATAACTGTTATACTACTGTAGCAGTGTAACTATTATACTTCTGTAGTAGTGTAACTATTATACTACTGTAGTAGCATAACTATTATACTACTGTAGTAGTGTAACTATTATACTACTTTAGTAGTGTAACTATTATACTACAATAGTATAACTATTATACTACTGTTGTAGTGTAACTATTATACTACTGCAGTAGTGTAACTATTATACTACAGTAGTGTAACTATTATACTACTGTAGTAGAGTAACTTTTATGCTACAGTCGTGTAACTATTATACCACTGTAGTAGTGTAACTATTATGCTACTGGAGTAGTGTAACTATTATACTACTGTAGTAGTGTAACTATTATACTACAGTAGTATAACTATTATACTACTGTAGCAGTGTAACTATTATACTACAGTAGAGTAACTCTTATACTACAGTAGTTTAACTATTATACTACAGTAGTGTAACTATTATACTACTGTAGTGGTGTAACTATTATATTACAGAAGTGTAACTATTATACTACTGTAGTAGTGTATTGTACTACTGTAGAAGTGAAACTATTATGCTACTGTATTAGTGTAACTCTTATACTACAGTAGTGTAACTATTATACTTCTGTAGTAGTGTAACTATTATACTACTGTAGTAGTGTAACTATTATACTACTAGAGTAGTGTAACTATTATAGTATTGTAGTAGTGTAACTATTATACAACTTTAGTAGTATAACTATTATACTACTGTTGTAGGGTAACTATTATCCTAGTACAGTAGTGTAACTATTATACTACTGTAGTAATGTAACTATTATAATACAGTAGTGTAACTATTATACTACATTAGTGTAAGTATTATACTCCTGTAGCAGTGTAACTGTTATATTACAGTTGTGTAACTATTATACTACTCTAGTAGCGTCACTATTATACTACTGTAGTAGTGTAACTATTATACTACTGTAGTAGTGTAACTATTATACTACTGTAGTAGTGTAACTATTATTCTACTGTAGAAGTGTAACTATTATACTACTACGGTTGTGTAACTCTTATACTTCTGTAGTAGTGTAACTATTATACTACTCTAGTAGTATAACTATTATACTACTACGGTTGTGTAACATTATACTACAGCAGTGTAACTATTATACTACTGTAGTAGTGTAACTATTATTCTACTGTAGTAGTGTAGCTATTATACTACTGTAGTAGTGTAACTATTATGCTACTGTAGTAGTGTAACTATTATACTACTACAGTAGTGTAACTATTATACTACTGTAGTAGTGTAACTATTATACTACTACAGTAGTGTAACTATTATACTACTACAGTAGTGTAACTATTATACTACTACAGCAGTGTAACGATTATACTACTGTAGTAGTATAACTATTATACTACTGTAGTAGTGTAACTATTATACTACTGTAGTAGTATAACTATTATACTACTGTATTAGTGTAACTGTTATACTACAGTAGTGTAACTATTATAGTACTGTTGTAGTGTTATTATTATACTACTGTAGTAGTGTAACTATTATACTACTGTAGTAGTGTAACTATTATACTACTGTAGTAGTGTAACTATTATACTACTGTAGTAGTATAACTATTATGCTACTACAGTAGTGTAACTATTATACTACTACAGTAGTGTAACTATTATACTACTACTGTAGTGTAACAATTATACTACTGTAGTAGTGTAACTTTTATATTACTTCAGTAGTGTAACTATTATGCTACTACAGTAGTGTAACTATTATACTACTACTGTAGTGTAACTATTATACTACTACAGTAGTGTAACTATTATACTGCTGTAGTAGTGTAACTATTATACTACTGTTGTAGTGTAACTATTATACAACTGTAGTAGTGTAACTATTATACTACTGCAGTAATGTAACTATTATACTACTGTAGTAGTGCAACTATTATACTAGTGTAGTAGTGTAACTATTATACTACTGCAGTAATGTAACTATTATACTACTGTAGTTGTGTAACTATCATACTACTGTAGTAGTGTAACTATTATACTTCTGTAGTAATGTAACTATCATACTACTGTAGTGGTGTAACTATTATTCTACAGTAGTGTAACTATTATACTACTGTAGTAGTGTAACTATTATATTACAGTAGTGTAACTATTATACTACCGTAGTAGCGAAACTATTATACTACTGTAGTTGTGTAACTATTATACTACTGTAGTAGTGTAACTAATATACTACTGTAGTAGTGTAACTATTATGATACTACAGTATTGTAACTATTATGCTACTGTAGTAGTGTAACTATTATACTACTGTAGTAGTGTAACTATTATACTACTGTAGTAGTGTAACTATTATACTACTACAGTATTGTAACTATTATGCTACTGTAGTAGTGTAACTATTATACTACTGTAGTAGTGTAACTATTATACTACTGTAGTAGTGTAACTATTATACTACTACAGTATTGTAACTATTATGCTACTGTAGTAGTGTAACTATTATACTACTGTAGTAGTGTAACTATTATACTACTGTAGTAGTATAACTATCATACTTCTACGGTTGTGTAACTATTATACTACTGTAGTAGTGTAACTATTATACTACTGTAGTAGTGTAACTAATATACTACTGTAGTAGTGTAACTATTATGATACTACAGTATTGTAACTATTATGCTACTGTAGTAGTGTAACTATTATACTACTGTAGTAGTGAAAACTATTATACTACTGTAGTAGTATAACTATCATACTTCTAGGGTTTGTGTAACTATTATACTACTGTAGTATTTGTAACTATTATACTACTGTAGTAGTATAACTATTATACTACTACGGTTGTGTATCTATTACACTACAGTAGTGTAACTATTATACTACAGTATTGTGACTATTATACTACTGTAGTAGTGTAACTATTATACTACTGTAGTAGTGTAACTATTATACTACTTTAGTAGTGTAACTATTATACTACTGTAGTAGTGTAACTATTATTCTACAGTTGTGTAACTATTATGCTTCTGTAGTAGTGTAACTATTATACTACTGTAGTAGTGTAACTATTATACTACTGTAGTATTTGTAACTTTTTATACTACTGTAGTAGTTGTAACATTATACTACTGTAGTAGTATAACTATTATACTACTGTAGTAGTGTAACTATTATACTACTGTAGTAGTGTAACTATTATACTACTGTAGTAGTATAACTATTATACTACTGTAGTAGTATAACTATTATACTACTGTAGTAGTGTAACTATTATACTACTGTAGTAGTATAACTATTATACTACTGTAGTAGTATAACTATTATACTGCTGTAGTAGTATAACTATTATAATAATGTAGCAGTATAACTATTATACTTCTGTAGTAGTATAATAGTTACACTACTATTGTAGTGTAGCTATTATACTACTGCAGGAGTGTAACTATTATACTACTGTAGTAGTATAACTATTATGCTACTGTAGTAGTATAACTATTATACTACTGTAGTAGTGTAACTATTATACTACTGTAGTAGTGTAACTATTATAATACTGTAGTAGTATAACTATTATACTAATGTAGTAGTGTAACTGTTATACTACTGTAGTAGTGTAACTATTATACTACTGTATTAGTGTAACTTTTTATATACTGAAGTAGTGTAACTATTTTATTTGCTGTAGTAGTATAACTATTATACTACTTTAGTAGTAAAACTATTATACTACTTTAGTATGTAACTATTATACTACTGTAGTAGTGTAACTATTAACTACTGAAGTAGTGAAAACTATTATACTGCTGTAGTATTTATAACTATTATACTACTCTAGTATTTATAACTATTATACTACTACAGTATTGTAACTATTATACTACTGTAGTAGTATAACTATTGTACTACTTCAGTAGTGTAACTATTATACTACTACAGTAGTGTAACTATTATACTACTACAGTAGTGTAACTATTATACTACTGTTAGTAGTGTAACTGTTATACAACTGTAGTAGTGAAACTATTATACTACTACAGTAGTGTAACTATTATACTACTGTAGTAGTGTTACTAATATACTACTGTATTAGTGTAACTATTATACTACTGTAGTAGTATAACTATTATACTACTGTAGTATGTAACTATTATACTATGTAGTAGTATAACTATTTTTACTACTGTAGTAGTATACTATTATACTACTGTAAGTAGTATAACTATTATACTACTGAAAGTAGTAATAATAGTTACACTACTACAGTAGTGTAACTATTATACTACTGCAGGAGTGTAACTATTATGCTACTGTAGTAGTATAACTATTATACTACTGTAGTAGTGTAACTATTATACTACTGTAGTAGTGTAACTATTATACTAAAGTAGTGTAACTATTATACTACTGTAGTGTAACTATTATACTACAGTAGTGTAACTATTATACTACTGTTGTAGTGTAACTATTATACTAATGAAGTAGTGTAACTATTATGCTACATTAGTGTAACTATTATACTACTGTAGTATTATAATTATTATACTACTACTGTAGTGTAACTATTATGCTACTGTAGTAGTGTAACTATTATTCTACTGTAGTAGTATACCTCTTATATACAGTAGTGTAACTATTATAACTACCGTAGTAGTATAACTATTATACTAATGTAGTATTGTAAGTATTATACTACTGTAGTAGTGTAACTATTATTCTACTGTAGTAGTATACCTCTTATACTACAGTAGTGTAACTATTATACTACCGTAGTAGTATAACTATTATACTAATGTAGTATTGTAAGTATTATACTACTGTAGTAGTGTAACAATTATACTACTGTAGTAGTATAACTATTATATTGGTGTAGTGTAACTATTATAGTACTGTAGTAGTGTAACTATTATACTACTGTAGTAGTGTAACTATTATACTACTGTAGTAGTATAACTATTATACTACTGTAGTAGTGTAACTATTATACTACTGTAGTAGTGTAACTATTATACTACTGTAGTAGTATAACTATTATACTACTGTAGTAGTGTAACTATTATACTACTGTAGTAGTATAACTATTATACTACTGTAGTAGTGTAACTATTATACTACTGTAGTAGTATAACTATTATACTACTGTAGTAGTGTAACTATTATACTACTGTAGTAGTATAACTATTATACTACTGTAGTAGTGTAACTATTATACTACTGTAGTAGTATAACTATTATACTACTGAAGTAGTGTAGCTATTATACTACAGTAGTAATATAACTATTATACTACTGTATTAGTATAACTATTATACTACTGTAGTAGTGTAACTATTATACTACGGTAGTGTAACTATTATACTACTGTAATAGTGCAACTATTATACTACTGTAGTAGTGTAACTATTATACTACAGTAGTGTAACTATTATACTACTGTAGTAGTGTAACTATTATTCTACCGTAGTGTAACTATTATACTACAGTAGTGTAACTATTATAGTACAGTAGTTAACATTATATACTGTAGTATGTAACATTATACTACAGTAGTGTAACTATTATACTACTGTAGTAGTGTAACTATTATACTACAGTAGTGTAACTATTATACTTCTGTATTAGTGTAACTATTATACTACAGTAGTGTAACTATTATACTACTGTAGTAGTGTAACTATTATACTACTGTAGTAGTGTAACTATTATACTACAGTAGTGTAACTATTATACTACTGTAGTAGTGTAACTATTATACTACAGTAGTGTAACTATTATACTACTGTAGTAGTGCAACTATTATACTACTGTAGTAGTGTAACTATTATACTACAGTAGTGTAACTATTATACTACTGTAGTAGTGTAACTATTATACTACAGTAGTGTAACTATTATACTACTGTAGTAGTGTAACTATTATACTACCGTAGTGTAACTATTATACTACAGTAGTCTAACTATTATACTACTGTAGTAGTGTAACTATTATACTACTGTAGTAGTGTAGCTATTATACTACTGTAGTAGTGTAACTATTATACTACAGTAGTGTAACTATTATACTACTGTAGTAGTGTAACTATTATACTACAGTAGTGAAAACTATTATACAAATGTAGTAGTGTAATATTATACTACAGTAGTGTAACTATTATACTACTGTAGTAGTGTAACTATTATACTACAGTAGTGTAACTATTATACTACAGTAGTGTAAATATTATTCTACAGTTGTGAAACTATTATACTACAGTAGTTTAACTATTATACTACTGTAGTAGTGTAACTATTATACTACTGTAGTAGTGTAACTATTATACTACAGTAGTTTAACTATTATACTACTGTAGTAGTGTAACTATTATACTACTGTAGTAGTGTAACTTTATACTACTACAGTAGTGTAACATTATACAACTACAGTAGTGTTAAACTATTATAAAACCCTACAGTAGTGTAACTATTATACTACTGTAGTAGTGTAACTATTATACAACTACAGTAGTGTAACTATTATACTACTGTAGTAGTGTAACTATTATACAACTACAGTAGTGTAACTATTATACATGTAGTAGTGTAACTATTATACAACTACAGTAGTGTAACTATTATATTTACTGTGTAGTGTAACTATTAACTACTACATAGTGTAACTATTATACAACTACAGTAGTGTAACTATTATACTACTGTAGTAGTATAACTATTTTTACTACTACAGTAGTGAAAACTATTATACAACTACAGTAGTGTAACTATTATACTACTGTAGTAGTGTAACTATTATACTACTACAGTAGTGTAACTATTATACAACTATAGTAGTGTAACTATTATACTACTGTAGTAGTGTAACTATTATACTACTGTAGTAGTATACTACTACAGTAGTAGTATACTACTGTAGTAATATACTACTACAGTAGTGTAACTATTATTCTACTACAATAGTATAACTATTATACTACTACAGTAGTGTAACTATTATACAACTACAGTAGTGTAACTATTATACTACTGTAGTAGTGTAACTATTATACTACTAGAGTAGTGTAACTATTATACAACTACAGTAGTGTAACTATTATACTACTGTAGTAGTGTAACTGTTATACTACTGTAGTAGTGTAACTATTATACTACTACAGTAGTGTAACTATTATTCTACCTTAGCAGTGTAACTATTATACTACTACAGTAGTGTAACTATTATACTATCTTAGCAGTGTTACTATTGTATCACTACAGTAGTGTAACTATTATACTACTACAGTATTGTAACTATTATACTACTACAGTAGTATAACTATTATACTTCTACAGTAGTATAACTATTATACTACTTCAGTAATGTAACTATTATACTACTAAAGTAGTGTAACTATTATTCTACTGTAGTAGTGTATCTATTGTATTACTACAGTAGTGTAACTATTATACTACTGTAGTAGTGTAACTATTATATTACTACAGTAGTGTAACTATTATACTACTACAGTAGTTTAACTGTTATAGTACTACAGTGGTTTAACTATTATACTACTACAGTAGTGTAACTGTTGTATTACTATGGTATTGTTATTATTGTACTAATACAGTAGTGTAACTATTGTCCTACTACAGTATTGTAACTATTGTAGTGCTGTAGTTGTGTAGCTATTGTACTACTGTAGTAGTGTAACTATTGTATTACTTTAGTTGTATAATTATTGTACTACTGTAGTAGTAGTGTAATTATTGTATTACTGTAGTAGTAGTATAATTATTGTACCACTGTAGTAGTGTAACTATTGTATTACGTTAGTTGTATAATTTTTGTACTACTCTAGTAGTAGTGTAATTATTGTATTACTGTAGTAGTAGTATAATTATTGTACTACTCTAGTTGTAGTGCAACTGTTGTACTACTATAGTAGTGTAACTATGGTACTTCTTCAGTAGTGTAACTATCGTACTTCAACAGTAGTGTAACTATTGTTCTATAGTAGTGTATCGTACTACAACAGCATTTTAACCAGCGTGGTATTACAGAATTGGAAGACTCAGGATGGTTGTTGGCCACCTGGTGAGCAGTGTGTGTTACGTGCTGGCCAGGACCACATCCTTCACATGGTCTTCGTTACTCCTGGCAACCTCCATATTCATCTTCCAAGGTCAGACCATTGTTCTGTAATGGAATTGGGAGATTCAAGTCAGTAAGATATCGCCCTGAATGCTGACACGTTTACTGATGCTCACATGAATTTTATAACACATTCTTTTCCTTATGAGGTTGTATCAATGGTGTTGTTTTGTTAATATTTTAGGGTGAGTGAAGTATTAATGTTAATAATAATAATATCTTTATTTCTACAATATATGTACAAGGTATACAGTCCTAGCTAACATCAATTACATATTACTATACAGAAAGCCGCTTGATATGCTGAGCATTTCTGGCAAATTAGGTCAGTTTTGTTCCAGGATGCGACCTACACCAGTTGACTAACACCTAGGAACCCATTTTACTGATGGGGAATGTTATAATGCAGAGACAAGGTGTCGTGTGACACGGTGGAGGTGTGTTATAACCATAAAAAGGGTGTCATCTGTACCCTGTGAGTGTCAGGTGACATGGTGTGTGAGGTTATTTATTATTGTAGGATATAAATATCTATACAAAATATTATATGTTTTTATATCAAATATTGTTATATTAAAGATTATTTATTATTCTAAGATATATAAATCTATACCAAAGATTATATGTTATTATATCAAATATTGTGATAGTAAAGATGATAAATATTATTGTTTATTTTGTATCCTGAGCTCTTATATTACAACACTGATATCAGGCCAATGAAATAAATATACACTCTACTTTTGTGGAGATGTTGTAATAAGAAATCAGTGTTTGTAATATATGGGGGCCTGTCCGGGATGATGATCATCCGGGATGATTTCTGGGATTATCTTATCAGGGATGACTGTTCGGGATACTTGTTACATTAAACTTTGTGTGTCGGTCATTTTGTGGTGGGGGTGTTGTGGTTAGATTGTTAACCTACTGGCCTGCAGTACCACTGGGTATGTCAACAAATCCAATGTGGGGACTGCTGAGCCAGCCTTACAGCAAGTGTTGATCAGACTGCCTCGCGGAGTACACCTGAAGGTGATACCTACTGATTCACTGCTGACTTCAGTCAACTGCGGGCCTCCTGGCTGCAGTTTTACTAGTCACTCAGATCCCTGTGGTCTTAGTTACCTGCGGGCCTCGCTTAGTCTGCTGGCTTCAATTATCGTGGGCCTCAGGACTTGGTTACCTGTTGGCCTTGCTGGACTCTATTACCTGTGCGCCTCTGGTTGCAGTTTTACTGGCCTCTTTCTGCAGACTTCTACCTGTGGGCCTCACTGGCCTCAGTGGACCTTGCTGGCCTTATCCAGCTGATTCTACCAGCGTGAATTGCCATGCTGGCCTCTGAGGAGAAAGACGCTATGCGGGTGATACTGAGAGAAGGGAGTGTTGTAGCGCGGAAAGATGGTGTGTCAGGTGACACAGACGAGAAAGAGTATTATAACAGACAAGGGTGTCATGTGGACACAGTAGAGATGGTGAGTTATAATGCAGAGAAAAGAGTGTCGTGTGACACGGTAGAAGTGTGTATGACGCAGAGAAAAGGGTGTCGTGTGACATGGTAGAGAAGGCGTGTATGATACAGAGAAAAGGGTGTCGTGTGACATGGTAGAGAAGGTGTGTATGACACAG
The DNA here is from genome assembly GCF_026875155.1 of Cherax quadricarinatus. NCBI lineage: Eukaryota > Metazoa > Arthropoda > Malacostraca > Decapoda > Parastacidae > Cherax > Cherax quadricarinatus. The sequence goes on along the minus strand of NC_069408.1, from coordinate 12,670,305 downwards.
AGAAAAGGGTGTCGTGTGACATGGTAGAGGTGTGTATGACACAGAGAAAAGGGTGTCGTGTGACATGGTAGAGAAGGTGTGTATGACACAGAGAAAAGGGTGTCATGTGACACGGAGAGAAGGAGCGTCATAATGCAGAGACGAGGGTGTCGTGTGTTACAGTGGTGAAGGTGTGTTATAACCATGAATAGGGTGTCTACTGTACCCTGTGAGTGTCAGGTGACACGGTGTGTGAAGTTATTTATTATTGTAGGCTATATATATCTATACCAAAGATTATATGATTTTATATCAAATATTGAGATAGTAAAGATGATAATTATTAGTGTTAATTTTGTATCCTGAGCTCTTATATTACAACACTGATATCAGGCCAGTGAAATAAATATACACTCTACTTGTGTGAAGATGTTGTAATAAGAAATCAGTGTTTGTAATAGGGAACATACACAACTGGTGTAGGAAACACGTCCAATGGTTTTACCCTCGCCGGGAATCGAACCTGGACCCTCGCCGTGTGAAGTGAGAGCTTCAGCCACCAGGCCAAGGGGGGCACCCAATTAGGTTTTGCCACTGGTGTTGTAGTGTTAGTGTTGAGGGTGAGGGAAGTATAAGGTTGCATCACTGGTGTTGTAGTGTTAGTGTTGAGGGTGAGGGAAGTATAAGGTTGTATCACTGGTGTTGTAGTGTTAGTGTTGAGGGTGAGGGAAGTATAAGGTTGTATCACTGGTGTTGTAGTGTTAGTGTTGAGGGTGAGGGAAGTATAAGGTTGTATCACTGGTGTTGTAGTGTTAGTGTTGAGGGTGAGGGAAGTATAAGGTTGTATCACTGATGTTGTAGTGTTAGTGTTGAGGGTGAGGGAAGTATAAGGTTGTATCACTGGTGTTGTAGTGTTAGTGTTGAGGGTGAGGGAAGTATAAGGTTGTATCACTGATGTTGTAGTGTTAGTGTTGAGGGTGAGGGAAGTATAAGGTTGTATCACTGATGTTGTAGTGTTAGTGTTGAGGGTGAGGGAAGTATAAGGTTGTATCACTGATGTTGTAGTGTTAGTGTTGAGGGTGAGGGAAGTATAAGGTTGTATCACTGGTGTTGTAGTGTTAGTGTTGAGGGTGAGGGAAGTATAAGGTTGTATCACTGGTGTTGTAGTGTTAGTGTTGAGGGTGAGGGAAGTATAAGGTTGTATCACTGGTGTTGTAGTGTTAGTGTTGAGGGTGAGGGAAGTATAAGGTTGTATCACTGTGTTGTAGTGTTAGTGTTGAGGGTGAGGGAAGTATAAGGTTGTATCACTGGTGTTGTAGTGTTAGTGTTGAGGGTGAGGGAAGTATAAGGTTGTATCACTGATGTTGTAGTGTTAGTGTTGAGGGTGAGGGAAGTATAAGGTTGTATCACTGGTGTTGTAGTGTTAGTGTTGAGGGTGAGGGAAGTATAAGGTTGTATCACTGGTGTTGTAGTGTTAGTGTTGAGGGTGAGGGAAGTATAAGGTTGTATCACTGGTGTTGTAGTGTTAGTGTTGAGGGTGAGGGAAGTATAAGGTTGTATCACTGGTGTTGTAGTGTTAGTGTTGAGGGTGAGGGAAGTATAAGGTTGTATCACTGGTGTTGTAGTGTTAGTGTTGAGGGTGAGGGAAGTATAAGGTTGTATCACTGGTGTTGTAGTGTTAGTGTTGAGGGTGAGGGAAGTATAAGGTTGTATCACTGGTGTTGTAGTGTTAGTGTTGAGGGTGAGGGAAGTATAAGGTTGTATCACTGGTGTTGTAGTGTTAGTGTTGAGGGTGAGGGAAGTATAAGGTTGTATCACTGGTGTTGTAGTGTTAGTGTTGAGGGTGAGGGAAGTATAAGGTTGTATCACTGGTGTTGTAGTGTTAGTGTTGAGGGTGAGGGAAGTATAAGGTTGTATCACTGGTGTTGTAGTGTTAATGTTGAGGGTGAGGGAAGTATAAGGTTGTATCACTGATGTTGTAGTGTTAGTGTTGAGGGTGAGGGAAGTATAAGGTTGTATCACTGGTGTTGTAGTGTTAGTGTTGAGGGTGAGGGAAGTATAAGGTTGTATCACTGATGTTGTAGTGTTAGTGTTGAGGGTGAGGGAAGTATAAGGTTGTATCACTGATGTTGTAGTGTTAGTGTTGAGGGTGAGGGAAGTATAAGGTTGTATCACTGATGTTGTAGTGTTAGTGTTGAGGGTGAGGGAAGTATAAGGTTGTATCACTGATGTTGTAGTGTTAGTGTTGAGGGTGAGGGAAGTATAAGGTTGTATCACTGATGTTGTAGTGTTAGTGTTGAGGGTGAGGGAAGTATAAGGTTGTATCACTGGTGTTGTAGTGTTAGTGTTGAGGGTGAGGGAAGTATAAGGTTGTATCACTGATGTTGTAGTGTTAGTGTTGAGGGTGAGGGAAGTATAAGGTTGTATCACTGGTGTTGTAGTGTTAGTGTTGAGGGTGAGGGAAGTATAAGGTTGTATCACTGGTGTTGTAGTGTTAGTGTTGAGGGTGAGGGAAGTATAAGGTTGTATCACTGGTGTTGTAGTGTTAGTGTTGAGGGTGAGGGAAGTATAAGGTTGTATCACTGGTGTTGTAGTGTTAGTGTTGAGGGTGAGGGAAGTATAAGGTTGTATCACTGGTGTTGTAGTGTTAGTGTTGAGGGTGAGGGAAGTATAAGGTTGTATCACTGGTGTTGTAGTGTTAGTGTTGAGGGTGAGGGAAGTATAAGGTTGTATCACTGGTGTTGTAGTGTTAGTGTTGAGGGTGAGGGAAGTATAAGGTTGTATCACTGGTGTTGTAGTGTTAGTGTTGAGGGTGAGGGAAGTATAAGGTTGTATCACTGATGTTGTAGTGTTAGTGTTGAGGGTGAGGGAAGTATAAGGTTGTATCACTGATGTTGTAGTGTTAGTGTTGAGGGTGAGGGAAGTATAAGGTTGTATCACTGGTGTTGTAGTGTTAGTGTTGAGGGTGAGGGAAGTATAAGGTTGTATCACTGATGTTGTAGTGTTAGTGTTGAGGGTGAGGGAAGTATAAGGTTGTATCACTGATGTTGTAGTGTTAGTGTTGAGGGTGAGGGAAGTATAAGGTTGTATCACTGGTGTTGTAGTGTTAGTGTTGAGGGTGAGGGAAGTATAAGGTTGTATCACTGATGTTGTAGTGTTAGTGTTGAGGGTGAGGGAAGTATAAGGTTGTATCACTGATGTTGTAGTGTTAGTGTTGAGGGTGAGGGAAGTATAAGGTTGTATCACTGGTGTTGTAGTGTTAGTGTTGAGGGTGAGGGAAGTATAAGGTTGTATCACTGGTGTTGTAGTGTTAGTGTTGAGGGTGAGGGAAGTATAAGGTTGTATCACTGGTGTTGTAATGTTAGTGTTAAAGTTGTAGTGAATGGCAACAAAGTTCTCTCTTCATTAATGAAAAATCTACAAAATAAATGTGATGTATTAAACTTAAATACCGACATAGAGATAATCATAGTCAAATTTTTAAGATAAACTAATGTAACACACAATAACTGGATTGGTAGGTAAGACACATGGGCAACAGTTAGGCAACTTTATTCCGAAACGTTTCGCCTACACAGTAGGCTTCTTCAGTCGAGTACAGAAAGTAGGCAGGAACAGTAGAGATGTGAAGACTATGTAATCAGTGCATCACCCTTGAAGTCGTAGATCTGAGGTTGTCAGTCTCTCAGCCTGGAGAAGAGTTCTGTTTCATAGTCTGAAACAATCTGAAGATCAAGCGACAGTGTGGAGACTTATATACTTCCGGAAGGAGAGGTGTAGGCTGAGGGATTGACAACCTCAAATCTACGACTTCAAGGGTGAGGGACTGATTATATCTTCTTCACATCTCTACTGCTCCTGCCTACTTTTGTACTCGACTGAAGAAGACTACTGTGTAGGCGAAACGTTTCGGAATAAAGTTGCCTAACTGTTGCCTATGTGTCTTACCTACCAAGTTGTCGGTATTGTACACCATTTTAATATTCACTAACTGGAATGAATGCTTCAACTCTAAAGTGACACAAAGCAATTGTATCATATGCTGGATAGCTTTTTTCTTAACAGGCAGCCATTCATCAGTGAAACCTGTCTTCTGATACAAGTTGTATCACAAGTTCTTGCGATACAAGGTTAACATTATAGTTTTTGTGATACAAGGTTAACATTATAGTTCTTGTGATACAAGGTTAAATTATAGTTCTTGTGATACAAGGTTAACATTATAGTTCTTGTGATACAAGGTTAACATTATAGTTCTTGTGATACAAGGTTAACATTATAGTTTTTGTGATACAAGGTTAACATTATATTGATGGTTCTTGTGGATACAAGGTTAACATTATAGTTCTTGTGATACAAGGTTAACATTATAGTTCTTGTGATACAAGGTTAACATTATAGTTCTTGTGATACAAGGTTAACATTATAGTTCTTCGAGCAACGATGGGAGATGCACTTTGCAAGTGATAATGTTGAGTGAAGACAGTATAAGTGTCTGCCCAGGATTATAATACAGGTGGCCACAAAAACATCCTGATTTCAAACAGGTATAGCATGTAACTTTATTGTAATAATCTTACACAGTTAGTAGCTTCAGATGCAGGATTTCATTCAGTTTCATGTGGTGTAGGGTAGCATTAAAGGCACTCAAGAAAGAAGTCACAAACAGTGAGGTTCGTTGTCCACTGCGAGTGGCCTGCAAGGTCACCGGACCTGATTGTTTGTGACTTCTTTCTTTGGGGGTATATAAAGAGCACAGTATATGTACCACCACTACCTGCAACACGGGAGGAGCTGAAAATTTCGATCACTGAAGCAGTTCGCATGATAACACCAGATATGCTGCAGAGAGTCTGGACCGAACTGAACTATCACATCGATGTTTGCCGAGCAACCAGAGGGACGCACATTAAGTGTCGTTAATGCTACCTATACCTACATGAAAATGAATGAATCCTGCATCTGAAGCTACTAACTGTGAAAGATTATTACAATAAAGTTACATATTATACCTGTTTGAAATTAGGAAGTGTTTTTATGAACACCCTGTACTTCTTCCAAGGGAAGAAACCCTGAGATTATTCTTTAAACTGTCCAGGTCAACTGGTTGGCAGACGAGTTATAGTGGGTGTAGAATAAAGTGGAGGCTTCAGTGAGCTCTGGTGTTGTAGTGGGTGTAGAATAAAGTGAAGTGTCAGTGAGTTCTGGGGTTGTAGTGGGTGTAGAATGAAGTGTAGGCTTCAGTGAGCTCTGTGCACTATGAATGGGACCGGAGGCTGGGAGCCTCGCTTTGGAAACAGCAGTATCAGCAGCAACAGTAGCATTTTCAGCAGTAGCAGTATAATTAGTAATATTAGTAGTAGTATTAACGGCAGCAGTAGTACTAATATAAAAAATTCTTAATTTTACTCATTTCGTGCAAATTTTCAAGGACTCTTCAATACAGCGTAGTACATCCCTGCTCTTAATTTTTCATGAGGCGAGTGTGGCAACAGAGGGCACAGACACAGGCTGCTACACCTCATTCGCCTCTAAATAAGCAACAGTTTACTCCTACTGGATGTAGGCCGTGAGGTCTTAATAGTTTTGCCGTGAATTTTCACATTCTCGACCACTCTCCACCACAAAGCTTCACCCCTTCTTTCCAGGTGTGAGTAGCGTGCAGGTGCTGGAGTTGCAGCCGAACGGGATGGCTAGTACTACCACGATGGGGGTGTACAGAGGCAAGCTGGACCGTAACTGGAAGATAAACTCCATCACCATGTGTAGCAGCTTCAAATTTTTCTTCCTACACTACCGGGCAACCCTCTTCCAGCTCATGGACAGAGTCGACAAATTAGAAGCCCAGTTCAGAGCAGGTCAGTCACGGAGAGAAGGCAGTGTGTGCGTGTCGTAAAGATTCTGTGGCCTGTGGCCCATAGCATGCAAGAAAAAAAAATATACTAATGATATAACGTGTCATGTAGTGTCAAAGTAAGACGTCGCTACGTACTGAAGTCTCTCCTCAACAACTTTCTGAAATAATATATATTGTAACGTCTATACAGTAAGCGAGGGAGAGCGAGCAAGGGAGAGAGGTAGAGACAGCGAGGAAGGGCGAACAAGAAAGGGGTAGAGATAGCGAGGGAGGGCGAACAAGGGAGAAAGGTAGAGATAGCGAGGGAGGGCGAACAAGGGAGAAAAGTAGAGATAGCGAGAGAGGGCGAACAAGGGAGAAAAGTAGAGATAGCGAGGGAGGGCGAACAAGGGAGAAAGGTAGAGATAGCGAGGGAGGGCGAACAAGGGAGAAAGGTAGAGATAGCGAGGGAGGGCAAACAGGAAAGGGGTAGAGATAGCGAGGGAGGGCGAACAAGGGAGAAAGGTAGAGACAGCGAGGGAGGGCGAACAAGGGAGAAAGGTAGAGATAGCGAGGGAGGGCGAACAAGGGAAAGTAGAGATAGCGGGGAGAGGGCGAACAAGGGAGAAAAGTAGAGATAGCGAGGGAGGGCGAACAAGGGAGAAAGGTAGAGATAGCGAGGGAGGGCGAACAAGGGAGAAAGGTAGAGATAGCGAGGGAGGGCAAACAGGAAAGGGGTAGAGATAGCGAGGGAGGGCGAACAAGGGAGAAAGGTAGAGATAGCGAGGGAGGGCGAACAAAGGAGAAAGGTAGAGATAGCGAGGGAGGGCGAACAAAGGAGAAAGGTAGAGATAGCGAGGGAGGGCGAACAGGAAAGAGGTAGTCACATACAAGGCTATAAATTATTCCACACTGACAGGGTCAACAGGAAGGGTGGTGGAGTAGCGATGTATGTCAGAGACAATTTAAATTGTTGTGTTAGACAAGATATAAAAGTAGAAGCGTCAGCCACTGAATCTGTTTGGTTACAGCTTCTCGAGGGTCGAGAAAAACTAATTTTGGGTGTGATTTACAGGGCCCCAAATCTTGAAAGAGAGTGCAGTAAACTTCTATGGGACGAAATTCGTAAGGTATCTACATACGAAAATGTTGTGCTAATGGGAGATTTCAACTATAGACAGATTGACTGGAGCAATTTGACAGGAAATTTAGAGTCAGGTGACTTTCTTGATACGATCCAGGATTGTTTTTTAAAACAGTTTGTGACAGAGCCAACTAGAGGAAATAACCTCCTTGACTTGGTTCTTGCCAGTAGGGAAACATAATTAATAATCTTGAGGTTAATGATGAGCTTGGGGGAAAATGATCACAAATCACTCAGTTTAATATATCATGGAATTCCCCTAATAATTGGCAATCAAGTCTCCGTCCCTGACTTTCGCTTGGCTGATTTCATAGGACTGAAAAATTACTTAGGTGGGCTGAACTGGAATGACCTGACTAAGGGTCAGGTAGGTGGTGATGGTTGCCGATATGATGCTTTCCAGGCATAGTTCTAGCTGCTCAGTCAAATTATGTTCCAAATAGGGAAATCAGATCAAACAAAAATGATCCTAATGGATGAACAATAGATTAAAAATTTTGATGGTCAAAAGAGAGGCATATATTGGCAAATCAAAAGAGGAGAGGGGCAATTAAGAAATCGATATATTCAGTTAAAGAGAGAAATAAAAAGGGAATTAGAAAAGCAAAATGAGATTATGAGGTTAAAGTTGCAAGAGAATCGAAGACTAACCCAAAAGGATTCTTTCAGGTATACAGAAGTAAGATCAGGGACAAGATAGGCCCACTCAAAAGTTCCTCGGGTCAGCTCACTGACAGTGATAAGGAAATGTGTAGAATTTTTAACACATACTTCCTCTCAGTTTTTACACAGGAGGATACCAGCGATATTCCAGTAATGATAAATTATGTAGAACAGGACGATAATAAACTGTGCACGATTAGGGTCACAAGTGACATGGTCCTTAGGCAAAATAGATAAATTAAAACCTAACAAATCCCCAGGCCCTGATGAACTGTATGCAAGGGTTCTAAAGGAATGTAAAGAGGAGCTTAGCACACCTTTGGCTAATCTTTTCAACATATCACTACAAACTGGCATGGTGCCAGATAGTGGAAAATGGCAGATGTGATACCTATTTTCAAACAGGTGACAGGTCCTTAGCTTCGAACTATAGACCAATAGCCTAACCTCCATAGTGGGAAAATTTATGGAATCAATAATTGCCAAGGCAGTTCGTAGCCACCTTGAAAAGCATAAATTAATCAACGAATCTCAGCATGGTTTTACAAAGGGGCGTTCCTGCCTTACGAATTTATTAACTTTTTTCACTAAGGTATTTGAGGAGGTAGATCATGGTAATGAATATGATATTGTGTATATGGACTTCAGTAAGGCTTTTGACAGGGTCCCACATCAGAGACTATTGAGGAAAATTAAGGCACATGGAATAGGAGGAGAAATTTTTTCCTGGATAGAGGCATGGTTGACAAATAGGCAGCAGAGAGTTTGCATAAATGGGGAGAAATCAGAGTGGGGAAGCGTCACGAGCGGTGTTCCACAGGGGTCAGTGTTGGGCCCCCTGCTGTTCACAATCTACATAAACGACATAGATGAGGGCATAAAGAGCGACATCGGCAAGTTTGCCGATGACACCAAAATAGGCCGTCGAATTCATTCTGACGAGGACATTCGAGCACTCCAGGAAGATTTGAATAGACTGATGCAGTGGTCGGAGAAGTAGCAGATGCAGTTTAATATAGACAAATGCAAAGTTCTAAATGTTGGACAGGACAATAACCATGCCACATATAAACTAAATAATGTAGATCTTAATATTGCGGATTGTGAAAAAGATTTAGGAGTTCTGGTTAGCAGTAATCTGAAACCAAGACAACAGTGCATAAGTGTTCGCAATAAAGCTAATAGAATCCTTGGCTTCATATCAAGAAGCATAAATAATAGGAGTCCTCAGGTTATTCTTCAACTCTATACATCCTTGGTTAGGCCTCATTTAGATTATGCTGCACAGTTTTGGTCACCGTATTACAGAATGGATATAAATTCTCTGGAAAATGTACAAAGGAGGATGACAAAGTTGATCCCATGTATCAGAAACCTTCCCTATGAGGATAGACTAAGGGCCCTGAATCTGCACTCTCTAGAAAAACGTAGAATTAGGGGGGATATGATTGAGGTGTATAAATGGAAGACAGGAATAAATAAAGGGGATGTAAATAGTGTGCTGAAAATATCTAGCCTAGACAGGACTCGCAGCAATGGTTTTAAGTTGGAAAAATTCAGATTCAGGAAGGATATAGGAAAGTACTGGTTTGGTAATAGAGTTGTGGATGAGTGGAACAAACTCCCGAGTACAGTTATAGAGGCCAGAACGTTGTGTAGCTTTAAAAATAGGTTGGATAAATACATGAGTGGATGTGGGTGGGTGTGAGTTGGACCTGATAGCTTGTGCTACCAGGTCGGTTGCCGTGTTCCTCCCTTAAGTCAATGTGACCTGACCTGACTAGGTTGGGTGCATTGGCTTAAGCCGGTAGGAGACTTGGACCTGCCTCGCATGGGCCAGTAGGCCTTCTGCAGTGTTCCTTCGTTCTTATGTTCTTATGTTCTTATAGCGAGGGAGGGCGAACAAGGGAGAGAGGTAAAGTTAGCGAGCTTGTGCTGTGTGTTCAGATTGTATATTATCAGTGTTCCACAGAGCTGTGGCTGGACCGTGTCAGACCTGTGGTGGCTCAAAACTGGCGCTTCATGGTACTTCCCAACAAACTGGAGACCTACCAGTGAGTAGTCTACTTTCTCATGCTCGCCCTCTTACTACCAGTGAGTAGTCTACTCTCTCACACACGCCCTCTTACCTACCAGTGAGTAGTCTACTCTCTCACACTCTCCCTCTTACTACCAGTGAGTAGTCTACTCTCTCACACTCTCCCTCTTACTACCAGTGAGTAGTCTACTCTCTCACACTCGCCCTCTTACCTACCAGTGAGTAGTCTACTCTCTCACACTCTCCCTCTTACTACCAGTGAGTAGTCTACTCTCTCACACTCGCCCTCTTACTACCAGTGAGTAGCAGCACCCCGACACGTACAAACATTCTCGGTAACTGGACCAGACAGCTGTAGTGGGCTCAACAGGTATTCTCAGGTGTACTCTCGGCCTACCTTCTCCAAGTACTCGAGTCCTTTAATGCATTCAGGTTGCACACAGGACCAGAGATTTATCATTGCAGTTGTCTGACATAACACTGCGTCATGTGTAACGTAGAGGTACTTACACAGTTATCTCAGTTAATATAGACTAGATTCATGACTGAACAACAGACCATTAACCTACCCTGTAGTGAACCCCCACACACACACCCGGATATCAAATTCTCAGGAAAGATAGAGGGAGCAGAGGGGGGTGGGAGGAGTTGCACTGCTTATAAAAAACCGGTGTGACTTGAGGGAATGGATGGAATGGGCGAAAGGGTCTACATAGCAGGAACATCCAGTCTGAGGGCCATAAGGTGCTAATTGATGTAATGTACAACCCGCCATACAACTGCAGGAGGCCAAGAGAAGAATACGACGAGAGCAATAGAGCAATGGTAGACACACTAGCCGAGGTGGTCAGAAGAGCTCACATGGGGAGAGCAAAGTTACTAGTTATGGGTCATTTTAATCACAAGGAGATTGACTGGCAAAACCTGGAGTCCCATGGGGTTCCGAATCATTGAGAGCCAAGATGATGGATGTGGTACTAGAAAACCTCATGCATCAACATGTTAGAGACACTACCAGAGAGAGAGGTGAGGATAATCCAGCAAGACTGAACTGAGTAGTTCGGACGTCGAGGATATCACATACGAAAGGCCCCTAGGAGCTAGTGATCATATGGTTTTGTGCTTTAATTACAGAGTTGAGCTACAAGTTAAGAGGGGAGCAGGAATAGGATGGGAAAAACGAAGCTACAAAAAGGGGCGACTACACAGGCATGAGGAACTTTCTACAAGAATGTTCAATGGGAGAGAGAATTGGCAGAAAAACCAGTAAAAGAAATGATGGACTATATGACAACAAAATGCAAGGAGGCAGAGGAGAGTTTTGTTCCCAAGTAAAACAGAAGCAATGGGAAGACCAGAACGAATCCTTAGTTCATCCAAAGGTGTAGGGAGGCAAAAACTAAGTGCACTAGAGAATGGAAAAAGTACAGAAGACAAAGGACAAAGGAAAACAAAGAGATTAGCCGAAGAGCCAGAAATGAATATGCACAGATAAGAAGGGAGGCTCAGCGATAATACGAAAATGACATAGCATCAAAGGTCAAGTCTGACCCGAAGCTGTTGTATATCCACATCAGGAGGAAAACAACAGTCAAGGACCATGTAATCAGACTGAGGAAGGAAGGCGGGGAGTTCACAAGAAACGACCAAGAAGTATATGAGGAGCTCAACATGAGATTTAAAGAAGTATTTGCAGTGGAGACAGGAAGGACTCCAGGAATTCAGAATACTGAGGTACACCAAGAAGTGCTGGATGAAATACAACTGAGGAGAAGGTGAAGAAGCTACTATGTGAACTTGATACCTCAAAGGCAGTGGGACCAGACAACATCTCTCTGTGGGTCCTCAGAGATGAGCAGAGATGCCATGTGTGCCAGTAACAAAGATCTTCAACACATCCATTGAAACTGGGCAACTACCTGAGGTATGGAAAGATGGCAAATGTAGTCCCAATTTTTAAGAAAGGAGACAGACAAAAAGCATTAAACTACAGACCTGTGTCCCTGACGCATATAGTATACAAAGTCATGGAGAAGATCATCAGGAGGAGAGCGGTGGAGCACCTAGAATGACACAAGCTTATAAACGACAACCGGCACGGTTTCAGGGAAGGAAAATCCTGTGTCACAAACCTACTGGAGTTTTATGACAAGGTAACAGAAGTAAGACAAGAGAGAGAGGGGGGTAGATAGACTGCATTTTCTTGGACTGCAAGAAGGCCTTCGACACAGTTCCTAACAAGAAGTTAATGCAAAAGCTAGACGATCAGGAACACATAACAGGAAAGGCACTGGAATGGCTCAGAGAATATCTGACAGGGAGGCAACAACGAATCATGGTAAGTGATGAGATGTCAGAGTGGGCGCCTGTGACGAGCGGGGTTCCACAGGAATCAGTCCTAGGACCTGTGCTGTTCTTGGTATATGTGAATTTCATAATGGAAGGGATAGACTCAGAAGTGTCCTTGTTTTGCAGATGATGTGAAGTTAATGAGAAGAATTAAATCGGTAAAGGATCAGGCAGGACTACAAAGAGACCTGGACAGGCTACAAGCCTGGTCCAGCAACTGGCTCCTTGAGTTTAACCTGCCAAATGCAAAGTCATGAAGATCAGGAAAGGGCAAAGAAGACCGCAAGCAGAGTATAGTCTAGGTGGTCAAAGACTGCAAACCTCACTGAAGGAAATAGATCTAGGGGGGAGTATAATACCGAGCACATCTCAAACCTATAAATAGCGTTCCGATACCTCACTGAGGAATCGTTCAAGACTCTGTACACCATATATGTCAGGCCCATATTGGAAGAGCAGCACCAATTTGGAATTCACACCTGGTTAACCACGTCAAGATATTAGAGAAAGTGCAAAGGTTTGCAACAAGACTAGTCCTAGATCTAAGGGGTTTGACCAAGAAGAAGTTTAAAGGAAATCGGCCTGACGACACTGGAGGACAGGAGGGTCAGGGGAGATATGACAACGACATATAAAATACTGCGAGCAATTGACAAAGTGGAAAAAGATAGGATGTTCCATAGATGGGACACAGACGTTAGGAAGTATTTCTTCAGTCATAGAGTTGTCAGGAAGGGGAAACAGCCTAGCAGTGAGGGTGGGGGCGGGAAACCAACAAGTTTTAAGATGAGGTATGATAAAAGCTCATGGAGCGGGGGGAGAACCTAGTACATTCAGTGAAAGAGGCGGCCAGGACTGAGTCAGAGGTGAGTACAATTAGGGGGGTCACACACACACACACACACACACCTAAAACACACACACGACATACACACACACAACTGCAGAGCAGGGGACGGGCCGGAAAGACCCCAAAGAATAGATGTTTCGATATACAGGGACTGAAGGCAAGAAATGCAAGGAAGGGAAACAAAATGCCTCAGAGGAAGCAGAGGAGACTCAGTGGGGGGAGGAAAGGACGAGGTCATTTTTGTGTACGGGCCCCAAAGAACCCAAGGGGGCCAACTTGAAGAAAAAAAACAGGGAGAAAAAAAATGATTAAAGGGCATCATGAAAACAATAGGGGAGGGCAATATGACCCGGTGACAAATTTTCAGGAATTGGGGGGGTTTTGCGAGGGGAAAGGGTTCGCCTGTCAGAGTAACTTTCAAGGGAAGAACTTCGAATCAGGATTCTGCAAGGAAAGCAAACTGAGAACAAAAGGGGTCCAGAGAGAACCTCGCCCGCGAAAAAAAACACAAAAAGAAAGCTACATGAAAAGAGGGTACAAGACGAAAAAGGAGAACGAGAAGCAAAAAAATGAGAGGACCCAGACACAGGGGGAAAGGGGCAAACAACCCCACAGAATCTCCCCCCAAAAGACCCCACCCGCGACTTTCCCCAACCAACTGAGCAACCAAAACTCCAACCCACTCACTGTTCCCTCTGCCACCAACCCCCAATCAAAAACCCTCCCCCCAACAGCTGTCCCTTAGGGCATTCTGACCCCCCCCCCCCATCAACACTCCCCACCTACACCACCCCCCTAAGGCCCCCAAAAAGGCTCTCCCCCCCCCAACCCCAAAATTTCTTATGACCACAATGATAGAAAAGAAACTAAAAAGGTTTGGTACACAAATGCGGGTGGAATAATGAAAAAACATAGGATGGAAAGAAAAATCAGGAAAAATCCCAGAATCAAAGCAGTACGAAAAAAAAACTCGTGAGATAATAACAGAAAATCTTCCCAACGGAAAAAAGATCCTGAGGGAAAATAGAAGGATAGAGGGGGGGGGAGGGGTTTCACTGTCATAAAACACCCAAAGGGGGTTGAGGGAAAAGGGAAGGGAAAGGACAGATTGGAAAAGAGACACATTGTAGGGGACAATTTAGTCCGGAAACTTTTAAAATAGTCATTGGGGTGATGTATAACCCACCACAGAACTGCAGGGGCCCCAAAAGAGGAGTACGAAAAAACAACAGGGGATGGGGACAACGGCGAGGGGGCAAGAAGAGCTCACTCGAGCGACAAATTACTGGTAAGGGCGATTTCAACCAAGGGAATCGACTGGGAAAACCTGGGCCACATGGGGGTCCCGAAACAGGGGAGCAAAGATGAGGATGTGGGACTTAAAACCTCAGCACAAATGTCAGGGACACAACCCAAAAGAGAGGGGAGGTGAGCCCCAAGACGGGTCTTTTGTTCACCCTGAGCATTCAGAAACAGACATCACTACGAGAGGCCCCTTGGGCTAGCGACATGTGGGTTTTGGTTTTTTACTTAAGTAGATTAAAGTGGAGAGGTAACCCGGGAAATGAAGGGGACAGGCCAAACATAAAAGGGGGACTCACAGGTAGAAAAACTTCCTGCAGGAGGGTTTTGGGACAAGAAATGGTAGAAATCAGTAAAAGAGTGGGGAAAATGTGGCAACAAAGTGCAAGGAGGCAGAGGAAAGTTTGTTCCCAAGGGGAAAAAGAAATAATAGGAAGACCAAGACAGTCCTTGGTTTACCGAAGGGGTAGGGAGGCAAAAGCTAAGTGCAACAAAATGGGAAAAAGGGACAGGAGGCATAGGACCCCGGAAAACAAGGGGATTTGTAGAAGAGCCAGAAACGATATGGCCCGATAAAGGGGGGAGGCCAAGACAGTATGAAAAAAGACATAGATCGAAAGTCAAATTGACCCGAAATGCTGTAAGCCACATTGGAAAAACAAAAGTCAAGGACCAGTGAAAAGGGTGAGGAAAGAAAGGGGGGGAACCACAAGAAACGACAAGAGGTTTGAAGACTCAACACGAGATTTAAGGAAGTATTTACGTGAGCAGGAAGGACTTGGGGGGACAGACCAGATGGGGGACACCAACAAGGGAAAACCCAACAAGGTTTGGACGCATACAACGAGAGGGGGGGGAAGAAACTGCTAAGGGACATCGAACCTCAAAGGCAATGGGACCGGACAACACTCTCCATGGGGCCTTTGAGAGGGGGCAGATATGTTTTGCTTTCCCCCTTACCCAAAACTTTAAAACCCCGGAAAATGGGGAACAAACCCGAGGTATGGAAGACAGCAAATTATTTTCCCATTTTTCAAAAAAGGGGAAAAGAAAAAGGGACTAAAAAATAAGACCTGTGTCATTGCGTGTAAGTATGCAAAATTAGGAGAAGATTATCAGGAGGAAGTGGTGGAGCACCTGGGAAAGGAAAAGGGGTAAAATGCCAACCATACGGATTCCGGAAGGGAAATCCTTTGGGCACAAACCTTCTGGAGTTTATATAAAATAACAGAAGTAAGACAAAGGGGAGAGGGGGGGTTGATTGATCTCTTGGACTGCAAGAAGGCCTTTTACACGTTCCTCACAAGAGATTTGCAGAAGCTAGAGCATAGGCCATATAACAGGGGGGCACTGCAATGGGTCAAGAATACCTGACAGGAGCAACAACGAGTCAGGACTAAAGAAATTATCACATTGGGGACCTGTGAGAGCGGGGTCCCACAGGGGGTCGGGCCAGGGGCCAGGGTATTTTTTAATGTGAACGACAGACGGAAAGGGTTTGACTCAGAAGTGTCCCGTTTGCAGATA
>NC_069408.1:12620814-12654117 GCF_026875155.1 Cherax quadricarinatus | reverse complement strand
TTTAAAATGTTTTCATTACCTATCCAAGTTTTTAAAAGTTCTCATTCATCATCTTATCATTTTTCTAACAGATAGTGGTAGACATTGTTGGATCATTGAAAAGTGACTTCTGTGACATACACTTTCCACTTATCACATTCCAGGTCCTTTACATTATTTTTTCGCTCTATTGGAGTTGAATTTGCTTTTAAACTACGAACCAGTTTTTTAATTCCTCGGATTTTTCCTATAGATAATAAATGCGAAATTTAATCAATCATTGAATTTCATACTGTTTCTGACGCCATTTTTAAAACTTTAGTTAAGTGTCTTGCTTGGAGATTCACAGTGTCCACAGAGGATGACAATGTCATGCATATTCTCTATCGTCATCAAAGGATCGAAGCACGGTAGTGGTTGTTTCATCTGTCTATGTCAGATAAGAGGACAAGGACAAAGGATGGGCACGAGTCCCTAGTGGAACAGAACTTTTCAACTGTAGCCGCCACCTGACTGTACTTTGTTACTATTACTTTTAGGTTCTGTTTATTAGGAAGTTATAGATCCTCTATCCTTTTATAGTCTCCTTTATATGTATTTTGGGTGTATTATTACACCATGACGAATGCTTGTCAAAGGCTTTTCAAACAAAGTCAATGGAATACTACAACTGCATTTTTGCTTTCCTCCGTGCAATCTAAGACCATGTCATTAGTTGTCCATAATTGTGAGAAGCAGAAGAACCTGTTTAAAAATCCTGTTACCTTAGATTGTGCAACTGCAAACTGTTTGACTTCTCATGGAGGTGGACCAGAACCTAACCTATTTTTTGTCCCATAAGTTTTTCACTGATCCATTTGTACCCGTTTCATCCAAAACAATGCTCTCCCAGGAATGGGTATCTATGGCGAAAATGTCCGTACTGTACTGGTATACATTCCATACAAACTATGCCTGTCACACAGATACATGGCACTCATACATATAGGAACGTTAATCATATAACCATTCGTGCATCATATCATACCTCATGCATACATACACACAGTCAATTCATTTTCACACACACACAACACAAACATACACACACACCACAATTCTACACCTGCACTAGGACATATGGGTAACTAACTAACAATGCGAATACACGACCCCACCGACACACACCACACACACACCACGCACACACACACGCACACACACACGCACACACAGCGCACACACACACACACACATACACACACACACACCCACACACACGGCACCCACACAACATACAACATATCACACACATACACAACACACACATGCACACACAACACACACACAACACACACACGCACACACACGCACATAACACACACATATACACACACACCGTGCACACACACACACGCACTCACACACACACGACACAAACACGACACACACACACACACACATCACACACACACACACACACACACACACACACACCACACACACACATACACATACCCACATACACACACACAACACATGCACACACACACACACACACACACACACACGCAACACACAAGTCACATACACACACATATACACACACAGCACTTGCACACACACACACGCACACAACACAGACGCACACCACACACAAGTCCACACGTCACGTCACTTTATCCTGGCCCTCTGTATCCCGCCCCTTCTAATCCCATACAATCACACACACCTCCCCGCTGTTTCAAAGGGGACACGTCATCCTTCTCCCGCTCCCCCCCACCCCCCTCCCCCCTTAAAACCCATCCCGTCTCTCTTCCCACATGCACACAAACATACCAATCACACACCCAAGCACATATACACTTACACAGAACACTACTCCTCCTTCCCCAAACCACCTCTCCCCCTCGCCCTAACCACCTCTCTCTCCCTCACCCTACACCTACCCTCCCCAAACACCCTCTAACTTCCTCCCCAAGACCCATCCAAACCCCTCCCCCAACTATACCCTCTCCCCCTCCAATAACCATCCTCCCCCTTGCTCCCCATAACCACCCATCCCCGACTCCCACTACAAACTATTCCCCTCCCCCCAGCCACCTCTCTCCTCTCCCTTCTGTGGAGCAATGGTGGAACCTAGAACTAGATAAGAACAAGGGTGCCCAAAGGACGAATCTGGGAGGGCGGATTGGAGGGAAGGATTGGGAGGCAGAGCTCCAAAAAAGGGAGGAAGCCTGGGGAAGGAGGCTAATGAGCGCTGGCAAGAGAGAAGATGAAGGAGAGTTAGCAGCAGAATCAAGAAGGTGGAAGCAACATGCCACAGAAGCATAAAACAAGAATACAGAGATTAGAAGAGGAGCTGAGACATCTGAAACAGGACATAGAGACAAAGATATACAAGAAAGTAGCATCAGCATGGCTACAGACACAGACAATGGGTCAGAAGGAGCAGGAAACTAAACTGTATCAAGTAGGTCCGTCAAACCCACGTGGGAGCCAAAAAAACATAGACAGGGAGCACACTAGGACAGAATGAGAGATCGAATGACTTGAAGGAACTATGTACAAGTCAGGGACCATACCATACACCTGTGAGGGCAGGAACAGGTGAGCAGGAAGGACAAACCTATGAGCCACAGGGGCCATAGTTTAGGAAGGGGACTGGAAGGAAGACAACTCCACGGAAAAGGAACGAAAACTCATAGATGCAATGGAGTCACATGGGAGGTGGAAAGGGAGAGATCAGTTTTGTACTATGGCTTAGACGAAGCTAAAGGGGAAACATTGATGAAAGAAAGCAGGAGAGAGAAAGGCGATTGACAGGTATCATGAAGGAATAGGCGAGGGAGAACATGACCTCAGGTGGCAAATTTTCAGAATCGTGGTGGTCCACAAGTAAAGGAATTAGGACTCTCAAAGTAAACTTCAAGGCAGAATCAAACCCGAACCATGATTCTGCAGGAGAAAAAAAAAAAGCACGGCGAGAGGCAAGCAGGAGTTCATGAGTGTGTACCTCGATCGCGACAGAACACAGGAGGAAAGGAAAGATACACAAAAGACGAATTCAAAAACGAAGAATAAATGGAGGAAATGAAAAGGAGTGCAGAATAACCCCAGGAACATGTAGGAAGGACAAGCACACCCCCCAAACACCTGCAGAAGGGCCTCCAGCCACGATCACTCATCCCCCAAAGCAACTGAACATCCAAACCAACCATCACATACCGATCCCACTTGTTCCCAACCCCCCGCACCACAGTTACAGTATTAGAATCATGAAGTTAAGGTTTGGTACCCAAGGCGGATGGACATTAACGAATAAGCATGAGGAAAGGCAAAGAAAGAAACAATGAGAAGTCCCCAGACACACAGCAGTTACAGAAACAAAAACTCATGTGAGACAAACCATGCAAATCTTCCCACCAGAATACCAGATAAAGAGAAAGATAGAAGTGCAGAAGGGGGAGTAGGGTTGGCTCCTGCTCAAAAAAAACAGGATGGAGAGATCGATAAAATGGAAGGCATAGCGCAGATGGGAGAAAGAGACTTATACATAGTAAGGTACACTTCAGTCTGGGGGCCCACAAGGTGGTCATTGCAGTGGTTATAATCGACCACAGAGCTGCAGGAGGCAGGCCAAGAAGGAATCATGAATAGAGCAACAAAGCAAATGGTGGCACACTTGCTGAGGTGGCAAGAAGAGCTCACATCCAGCAGAGGCAAAGTTATGCTGGTTATGTTGGATTTCAACCTACAGTGGAGATTGACTGGGCAAAACCTGGAGCCACATTGAGGGGGTCCTGAAACATGGAGAGTCCAAGATGTTTGACGTGGTGGCTGGAAAACCACATGCACCAACATGTTAAGGACACTACCAGAGTGAAGAAGAGGAGGATGAACCAGCAAGACTGGACCTTGTGCCTCACTCTGGGCAGATCAGATCCACTTGGATTCTGGTCTTTGAATACATAGTAGAGTTGCAAGTGGTGAGAGAGTAAAACAGGAGTTGAATGGGAAAAGCCAGACTATCAAAGAGGGACTACATAGGTATTGAGGAACTTCTGCCGGAGGTTCCGTGGGACAGAGAATAATTAACAACAAAATGCGCAAGGAGGCAGTGGAAAGGTTTATTCCACAAGGGAAACAGAAACAATGGGGAAGACCAAAACGGCCCCTGGTTTTACTCGACGGTGTAAGGGGCAAAACAAAGTGCAACAGAGAATGAAAAGGATACATGAAGGCAGAGAATCACACTAAAATTGCAGGGAATCAGACCGCAGAGAGCCAGAACGAGTAATGCACGTGTGGAGAGAGAGCCCAGCGACAGTATAGAAAATGCCACAGCATCGAAATCAAGACTACCCGAAACTGATTGTATAGCCTCATCAGGAGAAGACAACATCAAAGACCGGTACCTCCTATATTGAGACATATGATAGAGAACACGCAAGAAATAATCAGATGTATGTGAGAGAGCTAAACAGGAGGATTTATATTTAAGGAAGTTATTACACTGTAGATATAGAAGGGACTGTGGGAAGACAGCCCAGAGGAACATAGAGGATATACCAACAAGTGTTGGATGACAAAGCGAACAACCGAGAGGAAGGTGCAAAAGTCTGCAAAGGTGACCTTGATACCTCAAGAGATGGGACAGGAAACAACATCCTCCCCATGGGTCGGCTTAAGAACGGATCAGCAGATGCTGATGGCATGCCCAAAACCTACAAACTTCAAACACATCCCTTGAAACTGTGCAAGCTTACCAGAGAATGTGAAGACAGCAATGGCAGTCCGCCATATTGAAGAAAGGAAAAACAGAAAATGAGGCACTACACTACAGACCTGTGTCTCAGACATGTGTGTGTGCAAAGTCATTGAGAAGAATATCAGGAGTGAGAGTGGTGTAACAGCTGGAACGGAACAGCTTATAAATGAAAATCGCATGGGTTCAGAAGGCAAAACCTGATGTGCCCACAAACCTCCTGGATTTTTATAACAAGGGTACCATAAGTAAGACACGAGAGAGAGGGGTGGGTTGACTGTGCGTTTTCCTAGACTGCAGGAAGGCTTTGACACAGCTCCCCCCACAAGAGTTAGTGCAGAATGCTGGCAGAGGATCAGTCGCATATAACAGGGAAGGCACTGCAATGGATCAGGTAAAACCTGACATAGGCAACACCGAGTCATGTACTGAAGATGTATCACATGGGCGGCTTGTTACGAGCGGGGATCCCACATGGGTCAGTTGCTAGGACCATTGCTATTTGTAGATATATGCGAACGACATGATGGAAGGAATAGACGCTGAGAAGTGTCCCTATTACTCAGATTATGTGAAGTTGATGAGAAGAATTAAAACGGATGAGGATGAGGCGGACTGCAAAGAAGAACCTGAGACAGGCTGGACATGAGCACAGAAAACATACACCACACTCATACAACACACACAACCACACACTACATACACACACTACAACACACACACATACCACAACACACACACACACACACTCACACATACAACACCATATAGTTAGAACGGCCAAAGTCTAGTGCAAACCTCACACAAGAAAAAGATCTGGGGGTGAGTAAAACACCGAGCATATCTCCTGAGGCGTCACATCAATCCAGACAACTGCTGCATAAACATACGGGCCAGTGGCAAACTACGGATAAGCGTTCCGATACTCCATAAGGATTCGTTTAAGACTCCTGTACACTCATCAACTTCAAGGCCCATACTGGAGTATGCAGCAACCAGTTTGGAATCCACACCATCAAGCACGTCCAAGAAATTAGAGAAAGTGTCAAAGGTTTGCAACAAGACTAGTCCCATAGCAACGGTATTGTCCTACGAAGAAAGGTTGAGGGAAATCTCGGGCCTGACGACAATGGAGGGAAGGAGGGTCAGGGGAACATGATAACGACATAAAAAATACTGCGCGTGTCTCATAGACGAGGTGCCAAAGACGTGGATGTTTCCAGAGAAGGGACACAGACACCAGAGGTCACAAGTGGAAGTGAAGACTCGATGAATCAAAGGATGTTAGGAATATTTCTTCAGTGCATATGATAGTCAAGCCGAGTGGAATAGCCTAGAAAGTGAAGTAGTGGAGGCGGGAACCATACATAGTTTTAGGGCGAGGTATGATAAAGCTCATGGAGCAGGAGAGAGAGGACCTAGTAGGAATCATGGAAGATGCGGCCAGGAGCTGTGAATCGACCCCTGCAACCACAAATAGGTGAGTACAAATAGGTGAGTACATACACCACACACACATGCACACACATACACAACCCCTCCGACAACAAAATAAACCCAAACACACATACACATACACACACACACACATACACACACACACATACACACACACCACATACACACACACACATAAACGCCACCACACACACACCTACACCACACACATCTCATGACCTAGTGTTCGCAAACGACATGTGCCTAGGGACAAAATGTAAACTAACACATACACACACACACATACACACACACACATACACACACACACACATACACACATACACACACATGACACAAACATACACACACACATACACACACATACAACACACAACACAAAACACACACCACACATACACACACACAGAGCCTATATCACACACACCTACACAAACAACCACACACACACAGGCCTAGTGTCAAATCGACATGTGCCTAGGACAAAATTGTAACCACAGTCAACTGAGCTGAGAATTACAGAAAACATCGTGCCTGGATGATGACTAACAACCTTACCCTGAACACTGATAAAAAACCATTTCATTCAAGTTTGGAAACAAAGCAGCAAATGATCCCAATTAACCTTACGCCTAAATGGACTCATCAGTCAACAAGACTCACAGAGGGAAAATTTCCTTAGGTATCCACCTTTGCGACAGTAAGCCCTTAATAAATTCCGGACACACATACAAAATATCACCAAGAAAATCTCCAAGATCTGTAGCATACTATCAAAGGATAAGGTACTATCTTTCCACAATCAGCTTCTCCTTGCACTGTACCATAACACTCTATACCCTATCTTACATATGGAATTTGTGCACTGGGGATCAACAACATCCCCAATACCCCTAAAATAACCCCTAAATAACCCGCAAAAGCAGCAGTAAGAATTATAACAAATTCCCACTCCCCGCCAGCATACTCCACCAATTTCAAAAGTCTGAATCTGCATGCCATTAAGAACTCCATACATATTCATGTGCCTACTACATACACATAAACACTACACGCAAATATAAACCCTCCCACTCAAACTTTTTCCTCACCAACCTAAACAGACACATGACCACAACAAAAGACAACAGATCTCATTTTTGATATACCTCGTGTCCCATGCACACTGTAAAAACTCTATAGCACATAAAGGGCCCAAAATATGGAATTCATTACCAAAAAAAGATATAAAGTAACTCAGTCTGAAATCATTTAAGACACTTCTCAAAATCCACTTAATCACCCTAGACTAAAATGCTAAATACTGCAGTACACCCTACTCACCAATGTACCCCTAGCATCATAACTGAAACAATCTCACTTAACCTTTTATCCATTGTTGACAGAATAAATTGAATCACATACTGTTTATCACAAAAGCATTTAAAATAAAAATACGTTTATCTTTGATTATGCAAATTTGATGAATTTATAATTAATATTCTACTTAATCAACTAGATATAAATTCCTTCCCTACTGTACAACATGATAAACTACTCCATAGTATTAAGTAGAATGTATGCCATAATGTATAAGTTGGCCCATAATGCCAAGGCATAATAGAGGGCTCTCTCTGCATAGCAACCCACTAGGTAAATTATACACAATCCTCTATTTACTGTTTGCAAAGACATTAAATAAATACAATAAAATAAATAAATAAATGCGCTGAAGCCAAGTCAGGCTGTGACCGTATATCCTGAGATGACACGTGGTAGCTTTCAACAGGGACACAGTTCGTATTTCTGAGACCTATGCCCGCAGTATTTTATGTTGTTGTTGTTTGTTGTTCTTGTTGTTATATATGGGACGTTTTTCTGAGTGTTAGTATCCATGGGTTGTTTTCTGAGTGTTAGGTAGTCATGGTTGTTTTCTGAGTGTTTAGGTATTCTCATGGGAAATGTATGCTGAGTGGTTAGGTAGTCCATGGGTTGTATTTCTGAGTGTTAGAAGTCATGGGTTTGTTTGTTGCTGATTGTTAGCTAGTTCATGGTTTTATTCCTGAGTGTTGGGATCATGGGTTGTTTTTCTGAGTGTTAGGTAGTCATGTTGTTTTGCTTGATTGCGTTAGGTAAGCATGGGTTGTTTTCTGAGTGGTTAGGTAGACATGGTTGTTTCTGATTGTTAGGTAGGTCCATTGGATTTTGCTGATTGTTAGGTATTCATGGGTGTTTTTTCTAGTGTTAGTAGTCAAGGGTTGTTGCTGAGTGTTAGTAGTCATGGGTTGTTTTCTGAGTGCGATAGGTAGTCTGGGTTGTGTTTCCGAGTTTAGGTATCCAGGTTGTTTTCTGAGTGTTACGTGTAGTCCATGGTTTGCATGGTTTGGCTGTGAGTTGTAGGTCGTCAGGGTGGTGTTGTTTTTCTGGAGTGTTAGGGTAGTTCATGGGTTGTTATTTTCTGAGTGTAGGTAGTCATGGGGTTGTTTGCTGAGTGTTAGTGTCATGGTTGTTGTTCTGTTTGTTTGGGTTAGTATTGGGGGGTTTTGTTTAGAGTGGGGTGGGTAGGGTATATTGGGGATGTTTGATGATGGGTGTAGGGAGGTAAATTGGGTTGGGTTTTGTAAGGTGGGGTGTTGGGTATGTAATGGGGGTGGTGGAGGGTGTGTTAGGTAGTAATGGTTGTTTTTCTGAGTGGTTTTGGTAGGTTTAAATGGGTTGTTTTCTGAGTGTTAGTAGTCCATGGTTGTTTTCGAGTGTTAGGGTAGTCAATATGGGTTTGTTTTCTGAGTGTTAGGTAGTCATGGGTTGTTTGCTGAGTGTTAGTAGTCATGGGTTGTTTGTTCTGAGTGTTGAGGAGTCATGGGTTTTTTCTTCTGAGTGTTAGGTAGTCAATGGGGATTTTTGCTGAGTTTTAGGTAGTCAATGGGTTGTTTCTGAGTGTTAGGTAGTCATGGGTTTGTTTTGCTGAGGTTAGGAAGACATGGGTTGTTTTTCCTGAGTGTTAGGTAGTCTGGGTTGTTTTCTGAGTGTTAGTAGTCATGGGTTGTTTTTTCCTGAGTGTTAGGTAGTCATGGGTTTGTTTGCTGATTGTTAGGTAGTCATGTTGGTTGCTGAGTGTTAGGTAGTCATGGTTTTTGCTGAGTGTTAAGGTATCATGGGTTGTTTGCTGAGTGTTCGGTAGTCATGGGTTTGTTTGCTGAGTGTTAGGTATCATGGTTGGGTGCTGAGTGTTAGGTAGTCTAGGGTTGTTTTCTGAGTGTTAGGTAGTCAGGTTGTTTTCTGAGTGTTAGGTAGTCATTGTTGTTTTCTAGGTTAGGTAGTCATGGTTGGTTGCTGAGTGTTAGGTAGTCATGGGTTTGTTTTCTGAGTGTTAGGTAAGTCATGGTTGTTTGCTGAGTGTTAGGTAGTCATGGGTTGTTTGCTGAGTGTTTAGGTAGTCATGGTTTGTTCTGATGTTAGGAGTCATGGGTTGTATACTGATGTTAGGTAGTCATGGGTTGTTTTCTGATGTTAGGTTAGTCATGGGTTTGTTTTGCTGAGTGTTAGTTATCTCTCTGGGTATTATCTTCTCTCATGATGTTAGTAGTCATGGGTTTGTTTCCTGAGTGTTAGGTAGTCATGGGGTTTTTGCTGAGTGTAGTTAGTCCATGGGTTGTTTGCAGATGTTAGTTAGTCATGGGTTGTTTGCTGAGTGTTTGGTATTCATGGTTGTTTTCTGAGTGTTTAGTAGTCATGGTGTTTGCTGATGTTTGTAGTCATGGGTTGTTTCTGAGGTTAGGTAGTCATGGGTTGTTTCTGATGGTATGGTAGTCATGGGTTGTTTGCTGAGTGTTAGGTAGTCATGGGTTGTTTGCTGAGTGTTAAGGTAGTCATGAGTTGCTTGCTGAGTGTTAGTTAGTCATGGGTTGTTTTTCAGAGTGTTTAGGTATCATGGTTGGTTTGCTGAGTGTTAGGTAGTCATGGGTTGTTTGCTGAGAGTTAGGTAGTCATGGGTTTTATGCTGAGAGTTAGGTAGCAATGGGTTTGTTTGCTGAGTGTTAGGTAGTATGGGTTGTTTGCTGAGTTTAGGTAGTCATTGTTGTTTACTGAGTGTTTAGATAGTCATGGTTGTTTTCTGATGTTAGGTAGTCATGGTTTGTTTGCTGAGTGTTAGGTAATCATGGGATGGTTTTGCTGATTGTTAGGTAGTCATGGGTTGTTTGAGTCTGAGTGTTAGGTAGTCAATGGTTGTTTGACTGAGTGTTAGTAGCATGGTTGTTTTCTCTGAGTTTAGGTATCATGGTTTGTTTGCTGAGTGTTAAGTAGTCATGGCTTGTTTTCTGAGCGATTAGGGTAGTCATGGGTTGTTTTCTGAGTGTAGTAGTCATGGGTTGTTTGCTGAGTGTTAGGTAGTCATGGTTGTTTGCTGAGTTTAGTAGTCATGGGTTGTTTGCTGATGTAAGGTAGTCATGGTTCTTTTCTGAGTGTTAGGTAGTCATTGGAGTTGGTTTTGCCGGTGTTTTAGGTAGTCATGGGTTGTTTGCTGAGTTTATAGATAGTCATGGGTTGTTTGCTTGAGTGTTAGGTATCAATGGGTTGTTTGCTGAGTGTTAGGGTAGACATGGTTTGTTTTGCTGAGATGTTAGGTATTCATGGTTTGTTTGCTGAGGTGATTAGGTATTCATGGGTTGTTTGCTTGGGGGAAAAATTTTATTGTAGTCATGGGTAGTTTGCTGAGTGTTAGGTAGTCATGGGTTTTTTGCTGAGTGTTAGGTAGTCATTGTTTGTTTTCTGTAGTGTTAGGTATTCATGGGTTGGTTGCTGAGTGGTTAGGTAGTCATGGGTGTTTGCTGAGTGTAGTAATCATGGTTGTTTGCTGAGCGTTAGTATCAGGGTTGTTTGCTGAGTGTTTAGGTAGTCCAGGGGAAGTTTTGCTGATTGTTAGGTAGTCATGGGTTGTAATGCTGAGTGTTAGGTAGTCATGGGTTGACTGCTGAGTGTAAGGTAGTCATGGGTTGTTTTGCTGAGTGTTAGGTAGCCATGGTTTGTTGCTGAGTGCTAGGTCGTCATGGGTTGTTTTCTGAGTGTAGGTAGTCAAGGGTTGTTTGTCTGATGTTATGGTACGTCATGGGTTTTGTTTTTCCTGAGTGGTTAGGTAGTCTGGATGTTTGCTGAGTGTTAGTAGTCATGGGTGTTTTCCTGAGTGTTAGGGCAAGTCATGGTTGTTAGCTGAGTGTTAGGAAGTCATTGGGTTGTTTGCTGAGTGTTAGGTAGTCATTGGTTGTTTGCAGAGTGTTAGTAGTCATGTTGTTTGCAGAGTGTTAGTTAGTCCATGGGTTTGTTTGCAGAGTGTTAGGTAGTCATTGGTGTTTTGCTGAGTGTTAGGTAGTCATGGTTGTTTGCTGAGCGGTGGGGGGTGTTAGGTATCATGGGTTGTTTTCTGAGTGTAGGTAGTCATGGGTTGTTTCTGAGTGTTAGGTAGTCATAGGTTGTTTGCGCAGAGTGTTAGGTAGTCAGGGTTTTATTGCTGAGGTGTTAGGTAGTCCATGGTTTTGTTGCATTAGTGTTTACGTATCAATGGTTGTTTATCTGAGTGTTAGGTAGTCATGGTTGTTGCTGAGTGTTTAAGTAGATCATGGGTTGTTTTCGAGTGTTCTGGTAGTCATGGGTTGTTATCAGATGTTAGGGGATAGTCAATGAGGGGTTGTTTATGCAGAGTGTAAGGTAGTCTGGTAGTTTGCTGAGTGTTAGGTAGTCATTTTAGGTTCGTTTCTAGCTGAGAGTGTAGGTAGTCATTGGAGTATGTTTGCGAGTGATAGGTAAAGTCGTGGTTTTTGCCGAGTGCAGGTAGTCAAGGGTTGCCAAGCTGAGTGTTAGGTAGATCCTGGGATTTGGTATACTGAGTGTTCGGTGAGTCAAAGGTTTTGGTTGCTGATGTTATAGTAGTCATGGTAGTTTGCTGAGTGTTAGGTATACATGGGTTGACTTTTGCTGAGTTGAATAGTAGTCAAGGGTTGATTTGCTGAGTGTTAGTAGTCATGGGATGTTTGCTGATGTTAGGATCGTCATGGGTTGTTTCTGAGTGTTAGGTAGTCCATGGGTTGTTTGCTCGAGGATAGGTAGCATGGGTTGTTTGCTGTGGTTAGTAGTCATGGGTTGTTTGCTGAGTGTTAGGGTAGTCATGGTTGATTTGTTTTCTGACTGTTAGGTAGAATCATGGTTGTTTGCCTGAGTGTATTAAGTAGTCCATGGCTTGTGTTTCTGAGTGTTAGGTAGTCATGTGGTTGTTTTTCTGAGTGTTAGAGGTAGTCCATGAGGTTGTTCGCTGAGTGAAGGTAGTCATGGGTTGTTTGCTAGTTGTTAGGTAGACAGGATTTGATGAGTGATTAGGTAGACATGGTTCTTTCTGAGTGTAGGTAGTCAAGGTTTGTTTGACGAGTGTTAGTAGTCATGGTTGTTTTTTGCGAGTGATAGATAGTCATGGTTTGTTTTGCTGAGTGTTTAGGTAGTCAGGGTTGTTATGCTGAGTGTTAGGTAGTCATGGTTGTTTTCTGAGTGTTAAGGTAGTCATGGATTGATCTCTGATGTTATAAGGTAGTCATGGGTTGTTTTCTGAGTGTTAGGTAGTCATGGGATAGTTGCTGAGTGTTAGTTAGTCATTGGGTTGTTTACTGAGTGTTAGGTAATCAATAGGGTTGTTTGCTGAGTGTTAAGGTAGTCATTGGGTTGTTTGCTGAGTGTTAGGTAGTCATTGGGTTGTTTGCTGTAGTGTTTAGGTAGTCATTGGGTTGATGTGTTGCTGAGTTTAGGATAGTCATGGGTGTTTGCTGAGTGTTAGGTAGTCAAGGGTTGTTTGCTGGTGTTAGTAGTCATGGGTTGTTTGCTGAGTGCTAGGTAGTCATGGTTGTTTTTCTGCAGTGATTAGAGTAGTCATGGGTTTTTTTTCTTGATTGTTAAGGTAGTCATGGGTTGTTTCTGAGTGTTAATCCGTCATGTGGTTTGTTTAGCTGATGTTAGGTAGTCATGGGTTGTTTTCTGAGTGTTAGGTAGTCATGGGTTTTTGCCTTAGTGTTAGGTAGTCATGTTGTTGCTGAGTGTAAGGTAGTCATGGGTTGTTTGCTGAGTGTTAGGTAGTCATGGGTTTTGCTGAGTGATTAGGTAGTCCAGGGTTGTTTGGCGTGATGTTAGGTTAGTCAAGGGTTTGTTTGCTGAGTGTAGGTAGTCATTGGTTATGTTTGCTGAGTGTTATGTAGTCATATGGTTGTTGCTGAGTGTTAGGTAGTTCATCGGGTTGTTTTCTGAGGTTTAGGTAGTTCATGTGTTGATTAGCTGAGTGTTTAGGTGTCGATGGGTTGTTTGCTGAGTGTTAGTGTAGTCATGGGTTGTTTGCTGAGTAGTTTACGTAGGTGCAATGTAGTTTTCTGATTGTTAGGTAGTTCATGGGTTTTTGCTGATGTTAAGTAGTCATGGGTTAGTTTTCTGAGTGTTAGGTAGTCATTGAGGGTCTACTGGTTTTCTGAGTGTTAGTAGTCATAGGTGTTTTGCTAGTGTTAGGTAGTCACTTGGGATGTTTGGCTGAGTGTTAGCAGTCATGGTTGGTTTGCTGAGTGTTAGGTTATCATGGAGTTGTTATGTCTGAGTGTTAGGAGTAATTCGAGGGTTGT
The DNA here is from genome assembly GCF_026875155.1 of Cherax quadricarinatus. Taxonomy (NCBI): domain Eukaryota; kingdom Metazoa; phylum Arthropoda; class Malacostraca; order Decapoda; family Parastacidae; genus Cherax; species Cherax quadricarinatus. Next base: position 12,640,311 of record NC_069408.1, on the reverse strand, counting down.
TTGCCGAAGTATGTTAGGTAGTCATGGTTGCTTGCTGAGTGGTTAGGTTAGTCATTGGTTGTGTTGCAGATATGTTAGGTAGTCATAGGGTTGTTGCTGAGTGATAGGTAGTGCAAGGGTTGTTTGCTGAGTGTTTTTATGTAAGTCATGGTTTGTTTGCTGTAGTGTTAGGATTCATGTGGGTTGTTTGCTGAGTGTTTAGGTATCTCATGGTTGTTTGGTCCTGAGTGTAAGGTAGTCATGGTTTGTTTGCTGAGTGTAGGTAGGGCCTGGGTTGTTTTCCTGATGTTAAGGTAGTCATTGGTTGTTTGCTTGCTTTGTTAGTAGTCATGGGTTGTTATGCTGAGTGTTAGGTAGTCTGGGTTGTTATGCTAGTGTTAGGTTAGTCAAGGGGTTGTTATGCTGGGGGGGGGGGGGTGGGAGTGTTAAGGTAGTCATGGGGTAGTTTTGCCTGAGTGGTTAGAGTAGTACAGGAGATGTATCTTTGCTGATTGTTAGGTAGTCATGGGTTGTTCTGCTGAGTGTAATTAGTCATGGTTGTTTGACTCTCAGAGTGATTAGGTATCTAGTGGGGTTGATTTTCTGAGTGTTTTAGGTAGTCATGTGTTGTTTGCTGAGTGTTTAGGTAAGTCGTGTTGTTTGCTGAGTGTTAGGTAGTCATGGTGTTGTTGCTGATGTTAGTTAGATCATGGTTGTGCTGAGTGTTAGTGTAACTGTCATGGGTTGTTTTGTCTGATGTTAGGTAGTCCATGGTGGTTGTTTGCTGAGTGTTAGGGAGTCAGGTGTTTTGCTGAGAGTTTTAGGTCGTCATGGTATTTGTTTGCTGAGTGTTAGGAAGTCGTGGGTTGTTGCTGAGTTGTTTAGTAGTAATGGAGTTGTTTGCAGATTGTTAGGAAGAGTCATGGATTGTTTTGCTGAGGTGTTTCGGTAGTTCATGGGTTGTTTGCTGAGTGTTATAGTCGTGGTAGTTTGCGAAAACAGTGTTAGGTAGTCAAGGGTTATTTTTGCTGAGTGTTAGGTAGTCATGGTGTTTGCTGAGTGATAGTAGTCCATGGGTTGGTTGCAGATGTTAGGTAGTCATGGGTTTATTTGCTGATTGTTAGTAGACATCGGGTTGTTCACTGCTGCAGTCTTAGGAGTCATGTGTTGTTTGCTGAGTGTTAGGTAGTCATGGGTTGTTAGCTGAAGTAATTATAGTCATGGGTTTGTTTGCTGAGAGTGTTAGGTAGTCATGGGGATGTTTTGCTGAGTGGTCAGGTATTCATGTGATTGTTTGCTGAGTGGTTAGGTGTCGTGTTTGATTTGCTGAGTGATAGGTAAGTCATGGGTTGTTGCTGATGTTAGAGTCCGTGGGTTGTCTGAGTGTTAGGTATCAAGGTTTGTTTGCTGATTGTTAGGTATGTCATGGGTTGTTTGCTGAGTTGTTAGGAAGTCATGGGTTGTTTGCTGAGTGTTAGGTATCATGAGTTGTTTCTGAGTGTTAGGTAGGCATGGGTTGTTTTTGCTGAGTGGTTATGTAGTCATGGGTGTTTTGTTAGTGTTAGTGTGTAGTCATTTGGTTGTTGCTGAGTGTAGGTAGTCGATGGGTTGTTTGCTGAGTGATAGGTAAGTCATGGGTGTTTTGCTGAGTGTTATGGTAGTCATGGGTTGTTTGCTGAGTGTTAGGTAGTCATGGGGTTGTTTGCTGAAGTGTTAGGTAGTCCATGGGTAGTTTTGCTGAGTGTTAGGTAGTCATGGTTTTTGCTGAGATGTGTTTAGGTAGTCGTGGTTGTTTTCTGAGTGATTAGGTAGTCATGGGTTTGTTAGCTGAGTGTCTTCAAAAAGGTATTCTGGTTGTATTGCTGAGTGTTAGGTAGTCAAGGTTTTCGCAGAGTGGTATAGAAATAAATGCTATGAAATAACAACACTATGTGCCAAAAGAGAGACAAGTGTAAAATCATACATTCTTATTACCTGGAGGGTGTTTCCGGGGGGGTCAATGCCCCCGAGGTCAGGTTCATGATCATGCCTCTCAGTTGAATCAGGGCCTGATCAACCAGTGCTTGTTACTGCAAGCAGCACATAGACCGATAATAGGAACCCCACCAGTCTGATCAGGTATCTGACTTTTCTAAGCCTGACTGCCCTTCTGAAGACAGCTATGTGTACTGTAGGTATCCCTACCTTAAGTTATGCTGGGAGAGTTGAACAGGTCTTGGACGCCCAGACACTTACGGTAGTCTCTTAGCGTACTCAGGGACCCCTCATGCTTTTTCTTTGAGTAATTGCACCGCCGATCCAAGTCATTTGCTTTCCTCGTGGGAAGTTCATTTCTGTTGTACATAAGGGACCATCCCCCTCTAGGTTTTTCCAAGTGTAATATTATCATATATCTTTCTTTCTCGCCTGCATCCAAGTAGTACAGTCAAGGACTTTCCAACGGTTCCCAGTAATTTAGGTGCTTTATTCACTTAACACCAGTGAAAATTCTGGTGTATATTCTCCAAGTCTCCACATTGCCTGCCTTGATAGGGTCCCATTAGTGTGCAGCGTACTCCAGCCAAGAGATAAAAAGTGATTTGAAAGAGTCATCCCTAGTTTTAAAATGTTTTCATTACCTATCCAAGTTTTTAAAAGTTCTCATTCATCATCTTATCATTTTTCTAACAGATAGTGGTAGACATTGTTGGATCATTGAAAAGTGACTTCTGTGACATACACTTTCCACTTATCACATTCCAGGTCCTTTACATTATTTTTTCGCTCTATTGGAGTTGAATTTGCTTTTAAACTACGAACCAGTTTTTTAATTCCTCGGATTTTTCCTATAGATAATAAATGCGAAATTTAATCAATCATTGAATTTCATACTGTTTCTGACGCCATTTTTAAAACTTTAGTTAAGTGTCTTGCTTGGAGATTCACAGTGTCCACAGAGGATGACAATGTCATGCATATTCTCTATCGTCATCAAAGGATCGAAGCACGGTAGTGGTTGTTTCATCTGTCTATGTCAGATAAGAGGACAAGGACAAAGGATGGGCACGAGTCCCTAGTGGAACAGAACTTTTCAACTGTAGCCGCCACCTGACTGTACTTTGTTACTATTACTTTTAGGTTCTGTTTATTAGGAAGTTATAGATCCTCTATCCTTTTATAGTCTCCTTTATATGTATTTTGGGTGTATTATTACACCATGACGAATGCTTGTCAAAGGCTTTTCAAACAAAGTCAATGGAATACTACAACTGCATTTTTGCTTTCCTCCGTGCAATCTAAGACCATGTCATTAGTTGTCCATAATTGTGAGAAGCAGAAGAACCTGTTTAAAAATCCTGTTACCTTAGATTGTGCAACTGCAAACTGTTTGACTTCTCATGGAGGTGGACCAGAACCTAACCTATTTTTTGTCCCATAAGTTTTTCACTGATCCATTTGTACCCGTTTCATCCAAAACAATGCTCTCCCAGGAATGGGTATCTATGGCGAAAATGTCCGTACTGTACTGGTATACATTCCATACAAACTATGCCTGTCACACAGATACATGGCACTCATACATATAGGAACGTTAATCATATAACCATTCGTGCATCATATCATACCTCATGCATACATACACACAGTCAATTCATTTTCACACACACACAACACAAACATACACACACACCACAATTCTACACCTGCACTAGGACATATGGGTAACTAACTAACAATGCGAATACACGACCCCACCGACACACACCACACACACACCACGCACACACACACGCACACACACACGCACACACAGCGCACACACACACACACACATACACACACACACACCCACACACACGGCACCCACACAACATACAACATATCACACACATACACAACACACACATGCACACACAACACACACACAACACACACACGCACACACACGCACATAACACACACATATACACACACACCGTGCACACACACACACGCACTCACACACACACGACACAAACACGACACACACACACACACACATCACACACACACACACACACACACACACACACACCACACACACACATACACATACCCACATACACACACACAACACATGCACACACACACACACACACACACACACACGCAACACACAAGTCACATACACACACATATACACACACAGCACTTGCACACACACACACGCACACAACACAGACGCACACCACACACAAGTCCACACGTCACGTCACTTTATCCTGGCCCTCTGTATCCCGCCCCTTCTAATCCCATACAATCACACACACCTCCCCGCTGTTTCAAAGGGGACACGTCATCCTTCTCCCGCTCCCCCCCACCCCCCTCCCCCCTTAAAACCCATCCCGTCTCTCTTCCCACATGCACACAAACATACCAATCACACACCCAAGCACATATACACTTACACAGAACACTACTCCTCCTTCCCCAAACCACCTCTCCCCCTCGCCCTAACCACCTCTCTCTCCCTCACCCTACACCTACCCTCCCCAAACACCCTCTAACTTCCTCCCCAAGACCCATCCAAACCCCTCCCCCAACTATACCCTCTCCCCCTCCAATAACCATCCTCCCCCTTGCTCCCCATAACCACCCATCCCCGACTCCCACTACAAACTATTCCCCTCCCCCCAGCCACCTCTCTCCTCTCCCTTCTGTGGAGCAATGGTGGAACCTAGAACTAGATAAGAACAAGGGTGCCCAAAGGACGAATCTGGGAGGGCGGATTGGAGGGAAGGATTGGGAGGCAGAGCTCCAAAAAAGGGAGGAAGCCTGGGGAAGGAGGCTAATGAGCGCTGGCAAGAGAGAAGATGAAGGAGAGTTAGCAGCAGAATCAAGAAGGTGGAAGCAACATGCCACAGAAGCATAAAACAAGAATACAGAGATTAGAAGAGGAGCTGAGACATCTGAAACAGGACATAGAGACAAAGATATACAAGAAAGTAGCATCAGCATGGCTACAGACACAGACAATGGGTCAGAAGGAGCAGGAAACTAAACTGTATCAAGTAGGTCCGTCAAACCCACGTGGGAGCCAAAAAAACATAGACAGGGAGCACACTAGGACAGAATGAGAGATCGAATGACTTGAAGGAACTATGTACAAGTCAGGGACCATACCATACACCTGTGAGGGCAGGAACAGGTGAGCAGGAAGGACAAACCTATGAGCCACAGGGGCCATAGTTTAGGAAGGGGACTGGAAGGAAGACAACTCCACGGAAAAGGAACGAAAACTCATAGATGCAATGGAGTCACATGGGAGGTGGAAAGGGAGAGATCAGTTTTGTACTATGGCTTAGACGAAGCTAAAGGGGAAACATTGATGAAAGAAAGCAGGAGAGAGAAAGGCGATTGACAGGTATCATGAAGGAATAGGCGAGGGAGAACATGACCTCAGGTGGCAAATTTTCAGAATCGTGGTGGTCCACAAGTAAAGGAATTAGGACTCTCAAAGTAAACTTCAAGGCAGAATCAAACCCGAACCATGATTCTGCAGGAGAAAAAAAAAAAGCACGGCGAGAGGCAAGCAGGAGTTCATGAGTGTGTACCTCGATCGCGACAGAACACAGGAGGAAAGGAAAGATACACAAAAGACGAATTCAAAAACGAAGAATAAATGGAGGAAATGAAAAGGAGTGCAGAATAACCCCAGGAACATGTAGGAAGGACAAGCACACCCCCCAAACACCTGCAGAAGGGCCTCCAGCCACGATCACTCATCCCCCAAAGCAACTGAACATCCAAACCAACCATCACATACCGATCCCACTTGTTCCCAACCCCCCGCACCACAGTTACAGTATTAGAATCATGAAGTTAAGGTTTGGTACCCAAGGCGGATGGACATTAACGAATAAGCATGAGGAAAGGCAAAGAAAGAAACAATGAGAAGTCCCCAGACACACAGCAGTTACAGAAACAAAAACTCATGTGAGACAAACCATGCAAATCTTCCCACCAGAATACCAGATAAAGAGAAAGATAGAAGTGCAGAAGGGGGAGTAGGGTTGGCTCCTGCTCAAAAAAAACAGGATGGAGAGATCGATAAAATGGAAGGCATAGCGCAGATGGGAGAAAGAGACTTATACATAGTAAGGTACACTTCAGTCTGGGGGCCCACAAGGTGGTCATTGCAGTGGTTATAATCGACCACAGAGCTGCAGGAGGCAGGCCAAGAAGGAATCATGAATAGAGCAACAAAGCAAATGGTGGCACACTTGCTGAGGTGGCAAGAAGAGCTCACATCCAGCAGAGGCAAAGTTATGCTGGTTATGTTGGATTTCAACCTACAGTGGAGATTGACTGGGCAAAACCTGGAGCCACATTGAGGGGGTCCTGAAACATGGAGAGTCCAAGATGTTTGACGTGGTGGCTGGAAAACCACATGCACCAACATGTTAAGGACACTACCAGAGTGAAGAAGAGGAGGATGAACCAGCAAGACTGGACCTTGTGCCTCACTCTGGGCAGATCAGATCCACTTGGATTCTGGTCTTTGAATACATAGTAGAGTTGCAAGTGGTGAGAGAGTAAAACAGGAGTTGAATGGGAAAAGCCAGACTATCAAAGAGGGACTACATAGGTATTGAGGAACTTCTGCCGGAGGTTCCGTGGGACAGAGAATAATTAACAACAAAATGCGCAAGGAGGCAGTGGAAAGGTTTATTCCACAAGGGAAACAGAAACAATGGGGAAGACCAAAACGGCCCCTGGTTTTACTCGACGGTGTAAGGGGCAAAACAAAGTGCAACAGAGAATGAAAAGGATACATGAAGGCAGAGAATCACACTAAAATTGCAGGGAATCAGACCGCAGAGAGCCAGAACGAGTAATGCACGTGTGGAGAGAGAGCCCAGCGACAGTATAGAAAATGCCACAGCATCGAAATCAAGACTACCCGAAACTGATTGTATAGCCTCATCAGGAGAAGACAACATCAAAGACCGGTACCTCCTATATTGAGACATATGATAGAGAACACGCAAGAAATAATCAGATGTATGTGAGAGAGCTAAACAGGAGGATTTATATTTAAGGAAGTTATTACACTGTAGATATAGAAGGGACTGTGGGAAGACAGCCCAGAGGAACATAGAGGATATACCAACAAGTGTTGGATGACAAAGCGAACAACCGAGAGGAAGGTGCAAAAGTCTGCAAAGGTGACCTTGATACCTCAAGAGATGGGACAGGAAACAACATCCTCCCCATGGGTCGGCTTAAGAACGGATCAGCAGATGCTGATGGCATGCCCAAAACCTACAAACTTCAAACACATCCCTTGAAACTGTGCAAGCTTACCAGAGAATGTGAAGACAGCAATGGCAGTCCGCCATATTGAAGAAAGGAAAAACAGAAAATGAGGCACTACACTACAGACCTGTGTCTCAGACATGTGTGTGTGCAAAGTCATTGAGAAGAATATCAGGAGTGAGAGTGGTGTAACAGCTGGAACGGAACAGCTTATAAATGAAAATCGCATGGGTTCAGAAGGCAAAACCTGATGTGCCCACAAACCTCCTGGATTTTTATAACAAGGGTACCATAAGTAAGACACGAGAGAGAGGGGTGGGTTGACTGTGCGTTTTCCTAGACTGCAGGAAGGCTTTGACACAGCTCCCCCCACAAGAGTTAGTGCAGAATGCTGGCAGAGGATCAGTCGCATATAACAGGGAAGGCACTGCAATGGATCAGGTAAAACCTGACATAGGCAACACCGAGTCATGTACTGAAGATGTATCACATGGGCGGCTTGTTACGAGCGGGGATCCCACATGGGTCAGTTGCTAGGACCATTGCTATTTGTAGATATATGCGAACGACATGATGGAAGGAATAGACGCTGAGAAGTGTCCCTATTACTCAGATTATGTGAAGTTGATGAGAAGAATTAAAACGGATGAGGATGAGGCGGACTGCAAAGAAGAACCTGAGACAGGCTGGACATGACCCACACAAGACACAGATCTCTTTTTGATATACCTCATGTCCATATCACACTGTGTAAAAACTCTATGCACATAAAGGGCCCAAAATATGGAATTCATTACCAGAAGATATTAAAGTAACCCAGTCAGAAAATCAATTTAAGACTCTTCTCAAAAGCCACTTAATCACCCTAGACTAAATGCTAAATACTCAGTACACACTTACTCACCTATGTACTCCCACATCATAACTGAAACAATCACATTGAACCTTTTATCCATTGTTGACAGGAATATAATTGAATCATTGTTTTTCACAAAAGCATTTTAAAATATAAATACGTATATCTTTGTATTATACAAATTTTGATTAATTTATAATGCCAAGGCATAATAGAGGCTCTCTCTGCATTGCAACCCACTATTGTAAATACACAATCTCAATGTACTGTTTGCAAAGACATTAAATAAATAAATAAATAAATATATATGCTGAAGCCAGAGGTCAGGCTGTGACCGGATATCCTGAGATGATCACGTGGTAGCTTTCAACAGGGACAGCTGTTCGTATTTCTGAGTCGTATGCCGCAGTGTTTGTTGTTGTTGTTGTTCTTGTTGTTATTTTGGGTCGTTTTCTGAGTGTTAGGTAGCCATGGGTTGTTTTCTGAGTGTTAGGTAGTCATGGGTTCTTTTCTGAGTGTTAGGTAGTCATGGGTTGGTTGCTGAGTGTTAGGTAGTCATGGGTTCTTTTCTGAGTGTTAGGTAGTCATGGGTTGGTTGCTGAGTGTTAGGTAGTCATGGGTTGTTTTCTGAGTGTTAGGTAGTCATGGGTTGTTTTCTGAGTGTTAGGTAGTCATGGGTTGTTTTCTGAGTGTTAGGTAGTCATGGGTTGTTTGCTGAGTGTTAGGTAGTCATGGGTTGTTTGCTGAGTGTTAGGTAGTCATGGGTTGTTTGCTGAGTGTTAGGTAGTCATGGGTTGTTTGCTGAGTGTTAGGTAGTCATGGGTTGTTTGCTGAGTGTTAGGTAGTCATGGGTTGTTTGCTGAGTGTTAGGTAGTCATGGGTTGTTTGCTGAGTGTTAGGTAGTCATGGGTTGTTTGCTGAGTGTTAGGTAGTCATGGGTTGTTTGCTGAGTGTTAGGTAGTCATGGGTTGTTTGCTGAGTGTTAGGTAGTCATGGGTTGTTTGCTGAGTGTTAGGTAGTCATGGGTTGTTTGCTGAGTGTTAGGTAGTCATGGGTTGTTTGCTGAGTGTTAGGTAGTCATGGGTTGGTTGCTGAGTGTTAGGTAGTCATGGGTTGTTTGCTGAGTGTTAGGTAGTCATGGGTTGTTTGCTGAGTGTTAGGTAGTCATGGGTTGTTTGCTGAGTGTTAGGTAGCATGGGTTGTTTGCTGAGTGTTAGTAGTCATGGGTTGTTTGCTGAGTGTTAGGTAGTCATGGGTTGTTTGCTGAGTGTTAGGTATTTCATGGGTTGTTTGCTGAGTGGTATAGAAATAAATGCTATGAAATAACAACACTATGGAAAAAGAGATACAAGTGTAGTATCATACATTCTTTATTACCTGGAGGGTGCTTCGGGGGGTCAATGCCCCCGTGGTCAGGTTCATGATCAAGCCTCTCAGTGTATCAGGGCCTGATCAACCAGGCTGTTACTGCTAGCTGCACATAGACCGATATAGGAACCCTAGCCAGTCTGATCAGGTACTGACTTTATATGCCTGTCTAGCCCCTTCTGAAGACAGCTAGGTGTCTGTTGGTAATCCCTCTTAAGTATGCTGGGAGGCAGTTGAACAGTCTTGGACCCCTGACACTTACTGTGTAGTCTCTTAGCGTACTCATGGAGCTTCTGCTTTTCATTGGAGGGATGTTGCACCGCTTGCTAAGTCTTTTGCTTTCCTAGGGAGTCATTTCGGTGTGTACATATGGGACTAGTCCTCTAGGATTTTCCAAGTGTATATTATCATATATCTTTCTCGCCTGCATTCCAAGGAGTACAGGTCAAGGGACTTCAACGGTTCCCAGTAATTTAGGTGCTTTATTGTACTTATACACGCAGTGAAAATTCTCTGTATATTCTCCAAGTCTCCAACTTTGCCTGCCTTGAAAGGGTCCATTAGTGTGCAGCAGTACTCCAGCCAAGAGATAAAAAGTGATTTGAAGAGTCATCCCTAGTTTTGAAGGTTTTCATTACCTATCCTAGTTTTAAAAGTTCTCATTCATCATCTTATCATTTTTCTAACAGATATGGTAGACATTGTTGTGATCCTGAAAGTGATATTCTGGACATTATCACTTCCAGGTCCTTTACATTAGTTTTTCGCTCTATTGTGAGGTTGGAAATTGCTTTATACTACGATCCAGTTTTTATTTCCTCGAGTTTCCCATAGGTAAGTAATTGAAATTTATCATCATTGAATTTCATACTGTTTTCTGAGGCCCATTTTAAAACTTTGTTAATGTCTGCTTGGAGATTCACAGTGTCCTCAGTGGATGACATTGTCATGCAGATTCTGTTATCGTCATCAAAGGAGGACACGGTGGTGTGGGTTCCATCTCTGTCTATGTCAGATATGAGGACATGGAAAAGGATGGGAACGAGTACCTTGTGGAACAGAATTTTTCACTGTAGCCGCCTCTGACTGTACTTTGTTTACTATTACTTTTTGTGTTCTGTTTATTAGGAAGTTATAGATCCATCTATCCTTTTAGTCCTTTACATGTATTTTGTGTATTATTACACCATGACAATGCTTGTCAAAGGCTTTCACAAAGTCTATGTATACTACAACTGCATTTTGCTTGTCCTCCGGTGCATCTAAGACCATGTCATAGTTGTCCAGTAATTCTGAGAGGCAGGAAGAACCTGTTTTAAATCCATGTTACCTTAGATTGTGCAACTGTCAAATTGTTTGACTTCTCTTGAGGTGGACCAGAACCTAACCTATTTTGTCCCATAAGTTGTTCACTCCATTTGTCCCGTTTTCACACAAAACAATGCTCTCCTGGAATGTATCTTGGGCGAAATGTCGTTGTCTGGTATACATTCATACAAACTATGCATTCACACAGATACATGCACTCATACATATAGGAAAGTATGCATAAACATTCGTGCATCATATATACCCATGCATACATACACACAGGCATTCATTTTCACACACACAATACACACACACAAACAAACAAACACACACACACACACACACACACCTGCACTAGGACAATATGGTAACTAACTAACTAGGCGAATACACACACACACACACACACACACACACACACACACAGAGTAACTTTCAAGGAAGAATCAGTTCGAACCAGGATTCTGCAAGAGAAAGCAAGACTGAGGGACAAAGAGGGGTACCAGAGAGTATACCTCGACCGCGACAGAACACAAGAAGAAAGGACTACACTGAAAGAGAGGGTACAGAGACGCAAGGAGGAACGGGAAGCAATGAAAATGAGCAGGACCCAGACACAGGAGGAAGGGCAAACACACCCCACAGAATCTCCCACCAAAAGACTCCACCCGCGACATTCCCAACGCAACTGAGCAACCTATACTACAACCCACTCACTGTTCCCTCTACCACCAACCCCCATATCACAAACCTCACCCCAACAGCTGTCCCTTATGGGCATTCTGACCCCACCCCCATCAACACAAACCCCACCTACACCACAGCCCCATATAGGCCCCCACCAAGGCTCTCCCTCCCCTAACCCCAATATTCTTGCATGACCACAATGATAGAAAAGAAACTAAAGGTTTGGTACACAAATGCGGATGGAATAACGAATAAACATGAGGAGTGGAATGAAAGAATCAGTGAAAAATCCCCAGACATCATAGCAGTCACAGAAACAAAACTCGCTGAGACAATAACAGACACAATCTTCCCAACAGGATATCAGATCCTGAGGAAAGATAGAAGGAGTAGAGGGGGAGGAGGGGTTGCACTGCTCATAAAACACCGATGGGGATTTGAGGAAATGGAAGGCATGGACATGATTGGAGAAAGAGACTACATTGTAGGTACAATTCAGTCCAGAGAACATAAAGTAGTCATTGGAGTGATGTATACCCACCACAGAACTGCAGGAGGCCAAGAGAGGAGTACGAAGAAAAACAACAGGGTGATGGTGGACACACTGGCTGAGGTGGCAAAGAGAGCTCACTCGAGCAGAGCAAAGTTACTGGTAATGGGCGATTTCAACCACAGGGAGATCGACTGGGAAAACCTGGAGCCACATGGGGGTCCCGAAACATGGAGAGCCAAGATGATGGATGTGGTACTTGAAAACCTCATGCATCAACATGTCAGGGACACAACCAGAGAGAGAGGGGAGGATGAGCCAGCAAGACTGGATCTTGTGTTCACCTGAGCAGTTCGGACATTGAGGACATCACTTACGAGAGGCCCCTTGGAGCTAGCGATCATGTGGTGCTGGAGTTTGACTATTAGTAGAGTTACAAGTGGAGAAGGTAACAGGAACTGAAGGGGACAGGCCAAACTATAAAAGGGGGGACTACACAGGTATGAGAAACTTCCTGCAGGAGGTTCAGTGGGACAGAGAAATGGTAGGAAAATCAGTAAATGAGATGATGAATATGTGGCAACAAAGTGCAAGGAGGCAGAGGAAAGTTTTGTTCCCAAGGGAAACAGAAATAATAGGAAGACCAAAACGAGTCCTTGGTTTACCCGAAGGTGTAGGGAGGCAAAAACTAAGTGCAACAGAGAATGGAAAAGGTACAGGAGGCATAGGACCCAGGAAAACAAGGAGATTAGTAGAAGAGCCAGAAACGAGTATGCACAGATAAGGAGGGAGGCCCAGCGACAGTATGAAAACGACATAGCATCGAAAGTCAAATCTGACCGGAAACTGTTGTATAGCCACATTAGGAGGAAGACAACAGTCAAGGACCAGGTGATAAGGCTGAGGAAAGAAGGTGGAGAACTCACAAGAAACGATCAAGAGGTATGTGAGGAGCTCAACACGAGATTTAAGGAAGTATTTACAGTAGAGACAGGAAGGACTCTGGGGGGACAGACCAGATGGGGACACCAGCAAGGAATACACCAACAAGTGTTGGACGACATACATACAGATGAGGAGGAGGTGAAGAAACTGCTAAGGGACATCGATACCTCAAAGGCAATGGGACCGGACAACATCTCCCCGTGGGTCCTTAGAGAAGGAGCAGATTTGTTGTGCGTGCCACTTGCCACAATCTTCAACACATCCCTGGAAACTGGGCAACTACCTGAGGTATGGAAGACGGCAAATGTAGTTCCCATTTTTAAAAAAGGAGACAGAAAAGAGGCACTAAACTATAGACCTGTGTCATTGACGTGTATAGTATGCAAAATTATGGAGAAGATTGTCAGGAGGAGAGTGGTGGAGCACGTGGAACGGAACAGGAGTATAAATGCCAACCAGCACGGATTCACGGAAGGCAAATCCTGTGTCACAAACCTTCTGGAGTTTTACGATAAAATAACAGAAGTAAGACAAGAGAGAGAGTGGTGGGTTGATTGCATCTTCTTGGACTGCAAGAAGGCCTTTGACACAGTTCCTCACAAGAGATTAGTGCAGAAGCTAGAGCATCAGGCGCATATAACAGGAAGGGCACTGCAATGGATCAGAGAATACCTGACAGGGAGGCAACAACGAGTCATGGTACGTAATGATGTATCACAGTGGGCACCTGTGACGAGCGGGGTCCCACAGGGGTCGGTCTAGGACCAGTGCTATTTTTGGTATAGTAACGACATGACGGAAGGGTTGGATTCAGAAGTGTCCCTGTTTGCAGATGATGTGAAGTTAATGAGGAGAATTAAATCTGATGAAGACCAGGCAGGACTTCAAAGAGACCTGGACAGACTGGACACCTGGTCCAGCAAATGGGTTCTCGAATTTAATCCTGCCAAATGCAAAGTCATGAAGATAGGGGAAGGCACAGAAGACCCAGACAGAGTATAGGCTAGGTGGCCAAAGACTGCAAACCTCACTCAAGGAGAAAGATCTTGGGGTGAGTATAACACCGAGCATGTCTCCGGAGCACACATCAATCAGATAACTGCTGCAGCATATGGGCGCCTGGCAAACTGAGAACAGCTTTCCGATACCTTAGTAAGGAATCATTCAAGACACTGTACACCGTGTATGTCAGGCCCATACTGGAGTATGCAGCACCTGTTTGGAACCCGCACTTGATAAAGCACGTCAAGAAACTAGAGAAAGTACAAAGGTTTGCGACAAGGTTAGTTCCAGAGCTAAGGGGAATGTCCTATGAAGAAAGATTAAGGGAAATCGGCCTGACGACACTGGAGGACAGGAGGGTCAGGGGAGACATGATAACGACATATAAAATACTGCGTGGAATAGACAAGGTGGACAAAGACAGGATGTTCCAGGGAGGGGACACAGAAACAAGAGGCCACAATTGGAAGTTGAAGACACAAATGAGTCAGAGAGATAGTAGGAAGTATTTCTTCAGTCATAGAGTTGTAAGGCAGTGGAATAGCCTAGAAAATGACGTAGTGGAGGCAGGAACCATACACAGTTTTAAGACGAGGTTTGATAAAGCTCATGGAGCGGGGAGAGAGAGGGCCCAGTAGCAACCGGTGAAGAGGCGGGGCCAGAGCTAGGACTCGACCCCTGCAACCACAAATAGGTGAGTACAAATAGGTGAGTACACACACACACGCACACACACACGCACACACACACACACAAACACACACACACACACACGCACACACACACATACACATACACACACATACACACACACATGCATACACACACACACACACACACATACACACACACACAACACACGCATATACACACACATATACACACACACACACGTGCACACACACACACGCACACACACACACACACACACACACACCCACAAGTCACATGGTCACGGTCACTTTATCCTGGCCCTCTGTCCCTCCCCTTCTAATCCCATACACACACACACCTCCCCCTGCTTCTAAGGGTCACTCATCCTTCTCCCCCCCTCCCCCCTCCCCCCTCCCCCCATAATCCCATCCCTCTCTCTCCCACACATGCACACACACATACACAAGCACACATACACAAGCATATATACACTTGACACAAACACGAACTCCTCCTTCCCCAAACCACCTCTCTCCCTCCCCTAACCACCTCTCTCCCTCACCCTAGCCACCTACCCCTCCCCACAACCATCTAACTCCTCCCCCAAACCATCTAACCCCTCCCCCAACTACCTCTCCCCCTCCAATAACCATCCTCCCCCTCCCCCATAACCACCCATCCCCACTCACTCTAACCATCTATTCCCCTCCCCCCAGCCACCTCTCCCTCTCCCTTCTGTGGAGCAATGGTGGAACCTAGAACTAGGATGAGAACAAGGGGCCCAAAGGACGAATCTGGGAGGGAGGATTGGGAGGCAGAGCTCAAAAAAAGGGAGGAAGACTGGGGGAGGAGGCTAGATGAGCTGGCAAGGAAGATGGAGGAGAGGTTAGCAGCAGAATGCAGAAGGTGGAAGCAACATGCCACAGAAGCAGAAAACAAGATACAGAGATTAGAAGAGGAGCTGAGACATCTGAAACAGCATAGAGACAAAGATATTACAGAAGTAGCATCAGCAATGGCTACAGACACAGACAATGGGTCAGAAGGGAGCATGGAAACTAAACTGTATGCAGAGGTCCTGTCAAACCCACGTGGAGCCAAAACAAAGACAGGGAGCACACTAGGACAGAATGAGAGATTGGAAGACATTGAAGGAACTAGGACATGTGCAGGGACCTTACCAGACCCTTGGGCCAGGAACAGGTGAGCAGGAAGGACAAACCAATGAGCACAGGGGCCATAGTTAGGGAAGGGACTGAAGGAAGGAAAACTCCACGGAAAGGAACTAAAACTCAGAGGATGCAATGGGAGTCACAGTGGGAGGTGAAAGGAGAGATCAGTTTTTGTCTATGGGCTAGACGAAGCTAAAGGGGAAACTTATGATGAAAGAAAGCAGGAGGAGAAGAAAGCGATTGAGGGTATCATGAAGGTAATAGGCGAGGGAGACATGACCCAGGTGGCAAATTTTCAGAAAATCGGGTGGTTCACAAAGAAAAGGAATTGGCTCTCAAAGTAATTTTCAAGGCAGAATCAACCCGAACCATGATCCTGCAGGAGAAAGCACGGCTGAGAGGCAAGCAGGAGTTCATGAGTGTGTACCTCGATCGAGACAGAACACAGGAGGAAAGGAAGATAATGAAAGAGAGAATTCAAAAACGAAAGAAGAAATGGGAGGAAATGAAAAGAGAGTGCAGAATAACCCAGGAACAAGTGGAAGGACAAGCACACCCCCCAGAAACACCTGCAGAAGGGCTCCAGCCACGACACCCCCAAGGCAACTGAACAATCCAAACCAACCATCACACACCGATCCCTCTGTTCCCACCCCCCGCACCACAGTTACAGTATTAGAACAGAAGTTGAAGGTTTGGTACACAAATGCGGATGGATTAATTAACGAATAAGCATGAGGAATGGCAAGAAAGAATCAATGAGAAGTCCCCAGACATCACAGCAGTTACAGAAACAAAACTCATGGAGACAATAACAGATGCAATCTTCCCACCAGGATACCAGATAATGAGGAAAGATAGAAGGGGCAGAGGGGGGGGGGTGGGGTTGCTCTGCTCATAAAAAACAGATGGAAGTTCGAGAAAATGGAAGGCATAGACAAGACGGGAGAAAGAGACTACATAGTAGGTACACTTCAGTCTGAGGAGCACAAGGTGGTCATTGCAGTGATGTATAATCGACCACAGAGCTGCAGGAGGCCAAGAGAGGAATATGAAGAGAGCAACAAAGCAATGGTGGACACACTTGCTGAGGTGGCAAGAAGAGCTCACTCCAGCAGAGCAAAGTTGCTGGTTATGGTGGATTTCAACCACAGGGAGATTGACTGGGAAAACCTGGAGCCACATGGGGGTCCTGAAACATGGAGAGCCAAGATGTTGGACGTGGTGCTGGAAAACCTCATGCACCAACATGTTAAGGACACTACCAGAGTGAGAGAGGAGGATGAACCAGCAAGACTGGACCTTGTGCTCACTCTGGGCAGTTCAGACCACGTAGTTCTGTGTTTTGAATACATAGTAGAGTTGCAAGTGAAGAGAGTAAAAGGAGTTGAATGGGAAAAGCCTGACTATAAAAGAGGGGACTACATAGGGTTGAGGAACTTCCTGCAGGAGGTTCCGTGGGACAGAGAATATGTAACAACAAAATGCAAGGAGGCAGTGGAAAGGTTTATTCCCAAGGGAAACAGAAACAATGGGAAGACCAGAACGAGCCCCTGGTTTACTCGACGGTGTAAGGAGGCAAAAACAAAGTGCAACAGAGAATGGAAAAGGTACAGAAGGCAGAGAACACACGAAAATAGGGAGATCAGTCGCAGAGCCAGGAACGAGTATGCACAGGTAAGGAGGGAGGCCCAGCGACAGTATGAAAATGACACACCATCGAAAATCAAGACTGACCCGAAACTGTTGTATAGCCACAGGAGGAAGACAACAGTCAAAGACCAGGTGATCAGATTGAGGACAGATGATGGAGAACTCACAAGAAATGATCATGAGGTATGTGAGGAGCTAAACAGGAGATTTAAGGAAGTTTTTACAGTAGAGATAGGAAGGGCTGTGGGAAGACAGCACAGAAGGGAACATAAGAGGGAATATACCAACAAGTGTTGGATGACATACGAACAACCGAGGAGGAGGTGCAGAAGCTGCTAAGTGACCTTGATACCTCAAAGGCGATGGGACAGGACAACATCTCCCCATGGGTCCTTAGAGAAGGAGCAGAGATGCTGTGCATGCCCATAACCACAATCTTCAACACATCCCTTGAAACTGGGCAACTACCTGAGAAATGGAAGACAGCAAATGCAGTCCCCATATTTAAGAAAGGAAACAGAAATGAGGCACTAAACTACAGACCTGTGTCTCTGACATGTATTGTGTGCAAAGTCATGGAGAAGATTATCAGGAGGAGAGTGGTGGAACACCTGGAACGGAACAAGATTATAAATGAAAATCAGCATGGGTTCATGGAAGGCAAATCCTGTGTCACAAACCTCCTGGAGTTTTATAACAAGGTACCAGAAGTAAGACACGAGAGAGAGGGGTGGGTTGACTGCGTTTTCCTAGACTGCAGGAAGGCCTTTGACACAGTTCCCCACAAGAGATTAGTGCAGAAGCTGGAGGATCAGGCGCATATAACAGGGAGGGCACTGCAGTGGATCAGGGAATACCTGACAGGGAGGCAACAACGAGTCATGGTACGTGAAGAGGTATCACAGTGGGCACTTGTTACGAGCGGGGTCCCACAGGGGTCAGTTCTAGGACCAGTGCTATTTTAGATATATGCGAACGACATGATGGAAGGAATAGACTCTGAAGTGTCCCTATTCTCAGATGATGTGAAGTTGATGAGAAGAATTAAATCGGATGAGGATGAGGCAGGACTGCAAAGAGACCTGGACAGGCTGGACATGTGGTCCAGAAACTGGCTTCTCGAATTCAATCCTGCCAAATGCAAAGTCATGAAGATTGGGGAGGGGCATGGAAGACCGCAGACAGAGTATATATAGGCTAGGTGGACAAAGACTACAGACCTCACTCAGGGAGAAAGACCTTGGGGTGACCATAACACCGAGCACGTCACTGGAGGCACACAACCAAATAACTGCTGCAGCATACGGGCGCCTGGCAAACCTGAGAATAGCGTTCCGATACCTTAATAAGGAATCGTTCAAGACACTGTACACTGTGTATGTTAGGCCCATACTGGAATATGCATCACCAGTCTGGAACCCACACCTGGTCAAGCATGTCAAGAAGTTAGAGAAAGTACAAAGGTTTGCAACAAGGCTAGTCCCAGAGCTCAGGAGAATGTCGTACGAGGAAAGGTTGAGGGAAATCGGACTGACGACACTGGAGGACAGAAGGGTCAGGGGAGACATGATAATGACACACAAGATACTGTGGGGAATAGACAAGGTGGACAGAGATAGGATGTTCCAGAGAGGGGACACAGAAAGAAGGGGTCACAACTGGAAGCTGAAGACTCAGACGAGTCACAGGGACGTTAGGAAGTATTTCTTCAGTCATAGAGTCGTCAGGAAGTGGAATAGCCTAGCAAGTGAAGTAGTGGAGGCAGGAACCATACATTGTTTTAAGAAGAGGTATGACAAAGCTCAGAAAGCAGAGAGGGAGAGACCTAGTAGCGATCAGTGAAGAGGCAGGGCCAGGAGCTGAGTCTCGACCACTGCAACCACAATTAGGTGAGTGCAATTAGGTGAGTACAGGAACAAGCGATCAGGCACTTGTAAAAGCTGTAGTATACACACACACACACACACACACACACACACACATGGTGACAGCAGTAAGACAAGAGAGACAGTTTGACACAGTTCCACACAAGAGATTGGTGCAAAAACTGGAGGACCAAGCAGGGATAACAGGGAAGGCACTACAATGGATCAGGGAATACT
>NC_069408.1:12605196-12620314 GCF_026875155.1 Cherax quadricarinatus | reverse complement strand
GATGGTTTTAAAGGCTCGTGATAGGGGCTTCTTGAGTTCTTGTGAACCGGAGTTCCATGGTCTGGCCCTGGGGCAGAGTGAAATGGGCATGTCATTTATCGCCTGTTCAAAGTCATTTGGGTCAGGATAACACCAGTAGGCTTGTGTTAACCAAATTCTGTGGCTCTCTCATAAAAAATTTAAATTTTTGATCTTCGACTCTCAGTCTGGTTAGTGGCTTGCTAAAAAAACTGGTATATTGGGACTTGAGTAGCTCACTCATTTCCTTGCTGTCATCTGTTTTAGGACCCATCTTGTTTAAGTAAGGGCCCAATACTGGACGTTGTTCCGACTTTGTTTTGGGCTAGGAGAAGAAATACTTTGGGTTTCTTTCGATTTCATTTATGGCTTTTAGTTCTTCCGCGATTCCTGACTCCTATAAGTTCTTTAGCTTAAGTTCGATGTTTGCTATTTCTCTAAACCAGTGTCTCCCTACGCATTTCAGATAGATTGACCTCTTTTAGCCGCTCTGTTATTCTTTTCCGTCGCCTGAAAAGGAGCGCCTGTCTCTTTCTATTTTACATCTACTCCTCCTTTTTCTTAGAGGAATAAGTCTTGTGATACATCGAGTGCCACCAAGTTAATTTGTTCTAGGCATAAGTTGGGGTCTGTGTTGCTTAGTATATCTTCCCAGCTTATATCGGTTAGGATTTGGGTTTTATTTGGGTCCCACTTATGTTTTTGTTATTGAAGTTGAATTTGGTGAATTTGCCCCCTCGTGACAAATCTCATTTTGTCGGTCTGGGGCTCTGCGCATACATGTCTGAACCTCAATTATTTTTGTGATCTGAGTTATTGTTTTTGATATGGTGACTTTTTCTTATCAGATCATCATTGTTAGTGAAGATGAGGTCTAGTGTATTCTCCTTCTTGTAGGTCTATTATTTGCTGGTTTAAATTGAATTTTGTGCAGAGATTTAAAAGCTCGTGTGAGTGTGAGTTTTCATCAGAGCTGCCTCCTGGTGTTATTACTGCAAAAATATTATTTGCTATATTCCTCCATTTTAGGTGCCCCAAGTTGAAATCCCCCAGGAGCAAGATGTTGGGTGCGGGGAGCTGGAAGATTTTCCAGACAGTGGTCAATTTTTAACAGTGTTCCTGGAATTGCTGGGATGTTGCATCCGGAGGCTTGTAGACTACCACAATGACTGGGTTTTTGGGGTTCTCGACCTTTACTGCTAAATTTCCCAAATACATCATTTGAGGCATTAGCAGTTCTGTGCAAACAAGTGACTCTGCAATGTACAGGCCAACCCCCCCCCTCCCTTTTCCCTGTTCACTCTGTAAACTGTATAGGTTGTAACCGGGGTTTCCATATTTCGTTGTCTAAGTGATCCTTTATGTGGGTCTCGTGAAAGCCGTGAACATTCCCTTTTGCCTCTGCAAGCAGTCACGGATGAAAGGTATTTTGTTGTTTGTTGCTGGCTTTAGACCCTCTATATTTGCAAAGAAGAATGTCATCGGATGGTGGTATTGTTGGTACTGGGGGGGGGATTTTTTTTCCGGCATTAGTATCTGTATCTGTTTGTTGGAGTGGAGGCCATGGGACTGTGGTTCCACTCCAGGAATGACTGGTTTTTGGTGTACAATTTCTGCCATTTCCTGCCAAAGTTTTTTTCCTTCTGTCACTAAAAAGCCTCCCCCTCTTGACGTGGCTGTGGCTACCAGGTTTTCCCATGGCCTGGATGTTTTGTATTTTTTTGTCCCCTTTAGATGGTGTCCCTGGAAATTTTAAGTTATAGCACAGTCTTCCTGTACTGAAGAGGTACACATTTCAGGGTTGAAAAGCTTACAGGAAGGGAGTTTGCTTTTTCCTGTTGTCATATGGGCACGGCATTTTCTAGGGTGGTCATAGTTGCACGCCCCATCTGTTTTTCCAGATTTCCCATGTCTGCAGATACCAAGTGCATAGTATGCCCACAGGCTTGGTTTCCGTTTGCCTTGGGTTTCTGTGACTGTATTCCCCTTTGGTGCATGTTTACCTGTCTTATTCCTATCTTCCTGCCCCAACAATGGAGCTCCACCAGTTTTTTTTGGAAATATATCCTCACTATTGTTTAGTGGAGTCCTCTTGTTTGCTATTTTCCTGTTGTATTTCTTGTTTGCAATATTGGTTTTATCTTATCTTTGACTACACTTGTTTCCCCACTACGGTCCTGTCCCCTATGAGGTCATTTTATGCATTCCTTCCTGCGTATAATTCCAGACTACCTGGACAAAATCTCCAGCTTCACCATTATGTCTCCCAGGACAGCACCTCCAGCTTCACCATTACTGTCTCCCAGGACAGCATCTCCAATTCACCATTACTGTCTCCCAGGACAGCATCTCCAGCTTCACCATTACTGTCTCCCAGGACAGCACCTCCAGCTTCACCATTTCTGTCTCCCAGGACAGCACCTCCAGCTTCACCATTACTGTCTCCCAGGACAGCACCTCCAGCTTCACCATTACTGTCTCCAGGACAGCACTATCAGCCCCACATTTACTGACTCCCAGGAACACCCACCTCC
Organism: Cherax quadricarinatus; assembly: GCF_026875155.1. Lineage (NCBI taxonomy): Eukaryota > Metazoa > Arthropoda > Malacostraca > Decapoda > Parastacidae > Cherax > Cherax quadricarinatus. The sequence continues at coordinate 12,617,762 of NC_069408.1, read as the reverse complement.
AGCCTTACAGTTTCTGACTACAGGGCCCAGTATCAAGGGCAGTACCATTCAGCCAGACTTTTTATTTTCCCCATCTGTTGTAAAAAGCTTCCAGGTTGTCTATGAAAGCAGCTTTGATGTTATCCTCTTTTAATACCCTTGTGATTTTAGTCCACAGATTTATCTCTTTGGGCATACCCAAAACACTTCCCTGTTTTAATACTGCTTGTAGCTAGTTCTTGGATATCTGCACAAGGGGCATGGGCACCCAAATTTTCCCCAAAAAATGACAATTTATCCATGTGGAAGCCGTTTGTTTGATTTATTGCAGACTACAACAGCTTCATAATGATTTGAATGGTTGATTTACTGTAATTCTACTAGCACCTCTTGAATACTTATTAATAACCTCTTTAAGTAAAGCTCTAGCTATCTGTATTTCTATTTCTAACTGTACTTTTATATCAGGACAGCTTACCGGAGTACGCTCCTGGAGTTTGTTTTATATTTATTGTTTGTGTTTATAAGGGCGCCTACAAACCCCCTTTCCCTTTACAGTCTGCTTTATTGTCCAACGAATCCCTTTGAAAACCCGGCCAAGGGTTCGACCCGTCGAGGGTTCGGTCCAGTCGAGGGTTCGGAGCCGTCTGATCTGATCAGTGGATCACATATTTAAAAACATACTGGTCGGTGATTTGGGCTAACACATGAAGGAAACTACTGGAAAAATTTTACGCGAGTAATATGTTATTTGATTGATACAAAAGTATAACTTGCGTGTTGAAGAAACCGGTGACTGCTGGCAACTCCTACAGTGACGAACGGTCGACCCCCACCCTTGTTTATCAATCGCTGTATCTAGCTTTTCTAGGTTTTCTTTTTGGCCTCCACCACAATAAATGCTTATTATCACTTAGTTGACTGGTGGAAATTTTGGAGGAAGGACGCTTTTTCTGTAGTAATAATTGCTTCTCGTTGTGTATATTGCGACCCCCTGGTAACTACAGGTTATATGAAATTCACAGTATACGTTGGTATTTAAAGAAAAAGAAAACTAATGAAGGTCACTCCAAATCCACTAAGTACCCTTATTATATGGTTAGTTGCTACTTTCAAACTGTATTCTGCTATTCAATGGTATCACTAGATTATATGCAAAGTACACTAGCAGGCCCGTAAGATTATTAAAAACAGCTGACCTGTGGTAAGTTTCTGGCGATTCTGGCACCTGCCTCTATAGGCTTATCACTTCATTTACAAATTCACCTGTTTTCAAATGACACTTTAGGCTTTATCATCAATATACTAGGGAGCCACTGTGTATACACTATACACTATGTATACTCAATGTTATCAGGGAGACTTTCTTTCCTCTGACAAGAAAAGTTCAATTATTATTATTTTTCCACACGGCACCCAGGCCTATGATTCCCCTCTGGTAGTAAACTCTGCTAGGTAGTGCACACTAATTCTCATTTTTTGACTCAGTATATAATGTTTTCCGCCCAAGATTGGTTCCAGGCGCTAGAGGGATGTATCGTATAGGATTGATGACACAAATTAAAGTTCTAGCACGTAAGAGCGACCGTGAAAACACGAGAAAACCCGGAGCACAACGAGGCACGCTGACACACACACGCACACATGGGTAAAACCAGTTCCAACTTTCACTGCATAGGTTATTCTGCTCTTCTTTGTCATTTCCTCTCATTCCTCCTTTCGTTTTTGCACTCTCTCTTTCAGTATCATCCTTTCCTCCTGTGGTCTGTCTCGATCGAGGTACACACTCATGAACTCCTGTTTGCCTCTCAGCCGTGCTTTCTCCTGCAGGATCATGGTTCGAGTTGATTCTGCCTTGAAAATTACTTTGAGAGGCCGTTTCTTTTTCTTTGTGAACCACCTGATTCTCTGAAAATTTGCCTCCTGGGTCATGTCCCCCTCGCCTTTCAGCTTCATGATACCTTCAATCGCTTTTTTCTCCTCCTGCTTTCTTTCATCATAAGTTTCCCCTTCCGCTTCGTTTAGCCCATAGACAAAAACTGATCTCTCCCTTTCCACCTCCCACTGTGACTCCCATTGCATCTTCTGAGGTGTTTTAGTTCCTTCCCGTGGAGTGTTCCTTCCATCAGTCCCTCCCTAACTGTGGCCCCTATGCTCATTGGTTTGTCCTTCTTGCTCACCTGTTCCTGGCCCCCACAAGTGTCTGGTAAAGTCCCTGCACATGTCCTAGTTCCTTCAATGTCTTCCAACCTCTCATTCTGTCCTAGTGTGCTCCCTGTCTTTGATTTGGCCCCATGCGGGTTTGACAGGACCTCTGCATACAGTTTAGCTTCCATTCTCCCTGTGTGTGTGTGAGAGAGAGAGAGAGAGAGAGAGAGAGAGAGAGGAGAGAGAGAGAGAGAGAGAGAGAGAGAGAGAGAGAGAGAGAGAGAGAGAGAGAGAGGTTCAAGACTCTCAGTGTCTATGCATGTTGAAAGTTCACTTAAATCTCTGTTTAAGGTATGTATTACAGTATTCTTGTCTGGTTAGTGATACTGTCACGTGCAGCCTTAATGACCCACGTGTAGTCGACAGGTTTTAAACCCCCCTTTACCAACCAACCACAGTAAATATCAAAATGGTATACAATACCGACAGGTTGATAGGTAAGACACATGGGCAACACTTAGGCAACTTTATTCCGAAACGTTTCGCCTACACAGTAGGCTTCTTCAGTCGAGTACAGGAAGTAGACAGGAACAGTAGAGCTGTGAAGACGATTTAATTAGTACATCACCTTTGAAGTCGTAGATCTGAGGTTGTCAGTCCCTCAGCCTGGAGAAGAATTCTGTTCCATAGTCTGAAACAATCTGAAGATCAAGCGACAGTGTGGAGACTTATATACTTCCGGAAGGAGAGGTGTAGGCTGAGGGACTGACAACCTCAAATCTACGACTTCAAGGATGATGGACTGATTATATCGTCTTCACATCTCTACTGCTCCTGCCTACTTCCTCTACTCGACTGAAGAAGACTATTGTGTAGGCGAAATGTTTCGGAATAAAGTCGCCTGACTGTTGCCTATGTGTCTTACCTACCAACCTCTGCAACCCTAGACACACTGCGTCGATACTCCATACATATAATGCCTGGGTGTGTATGTTCTGTTTTACAAACACTGTTTGACTGTTTATGTCCTGTTATACAAACACTGTTTGACTGTTTATGTCCTGTTATACAAACACTGTTTGACTGTTTATGTCCTGTTATACAAACACTGTTTGACTGTTTATGTCCTGTTATACAAACACTGTTTGACTGTTTATGTCCTGTTATACAAACACTGTTTGACTGTTTATGTCCTGTTATACAAACACTGTTTGACTGTTTATGTCCTGTTATACAAACACTGTTTGACTGTTTATGTCCTGTTATACAAACACTGTTTGACTGTTTATGTCCTGTTATACAAACACTGTTTGACTGTTTATGTCCTGTTATACAAACACTGTTTGACTGTTTATGTCCTGTTATACAAACACTGTTTGACTGTTTATGTCCTGTTATACAAACACTGTTTGACTGTTTATGTCCTGTTATACAAACACTGTTTGACTGTTTATGTCCTGTTATACAAACACTGTTTGACTGTTTATGTCCTGTTATACACACTGTACTTCACTGTGATTTCCATACATATATGTACTTCTAGTGGCTCGTACGTTCGATTGCGCGTAGCCAGCAGTAACAGCCTGGTTGATCAGGCTCTGATCCACCATGAGGCCTGGTCACAGACCGGGCCGCGGGGGCATTGACCCCCGGAACTCTCTCCAGGTAAACTCCAGGTAAACACACTGGTGGAGCTTGTATGCTCTATCATACAGTTTATGCAATATACATAACCTCTTTTATATACAGTATTAATGTGTATATCTACTGTATAAACACTGCTAGAATGTGTATAACTTGCTATACACTCTACCAGTGTGTATACTAACACTCACCATACACACCAGCACCAGCAGGCGCACCATCATCCTGCCCATCATGCCTTTAACTGAAAAGGAAATATAGAATACAAAAGTTATGCCTGAATTCCACTTATAACTACAGTGGACCCCCGGTTAACGAACTTTTTTCATTCCAGTAGTATGTTCAGGTGCCAGTACTGATCGAATTTTTTCCCATAAGGAATATTGTGAAGTAGATTAGTCCATTTCAGACCCCCAAACATACACGTACAAAAGCACTTACATAAATACACTTACATAATTGGTCGCATTTGGAGGTGATCGTTAAGCGGGGGTCCACTTTACTGTATTATAAAGAAAATTAGTTATTTAAATAATATAAAAGTTATACTTAAAATAAGTATTAGCTATAACTATTATAAAATAAAAATAAGTAGATATTTAAACGATATAAATTCTATACTCTGAAAATAAGAAGTGTTAGGTATAACTTTTATAAAATAAAATAAAAAAAATATCTACCGGACCTTGATTTTAAATATCAAATAAGCGACACAACATTTTTTTGTTAATAAGATATACTATTTACAAAAAAATTAATTCGAAAACAAGGAAAGACTATAGCAATGATGGTTTTAATGGGATCGACACCATGCCTAACCCTTCTAGGGTAGGGTAGGTGCCTGAGCCCGAGCCTTTAGCTCATAAGACTGTCATTCCCATTTGCCCCTTTGGGGCGGGGATGGCAGACCAGAGAGGCCTAGCTTATGGCTAGGCCTGGGGACAGTTGGTCCCAAAGATGAGGAGGTAATTTTGCCTCCTCCCATGGGAGACTTAGGTCTCAGACACTCCCTAAAGAGGGAGCCAAGGCCGGGCCACCACTTGGAAAAGGCCCAGGCCGGGAGAATACCGGCTAATCTTTAATAATAATAATAATGGTTTTAATTATTTTTATTTTAATTGTTATTATTATTATTAGTGAACCCTCGTTGGAGGTGTTAAGGACCTTAAGGGTACGTGCCCCGGGGCTCCTCTGTCCGGAAGTGCTCGTAGTTCACACTGAATATTGTATAACTTAGTAACAGAACTCAATATGTGTATGCAAATGATGCAAACTCCTCCACCCAACCAATCACAGTAGGAGTCCCACAAGGAATCGTCCTTGGACCACTCCTCTTTCTCATCTACATCAATGATCTACCGAATGCATCACAGCTACTCAAACCAATATTATTTGCAGATGACACTACATATGTCTTTTCCCACCCAAACACAGTCATACTAGCCAAAATTATCCAAACGTTTTGGTTTACTAGGCAGCAGTAGGCCTGCTGAAGCAGTGACGTCACGACAAGTTGTGTGCCATTATACATATAAAGTGAAGTGTATATAATGTGCAGTGTATACTATCATAAGTGAAAAGTGAAATCGCGTGAGGAACGAGGGATGTATGAGCACATGTGGTTATAATCATCACGGATGAAGGATCTCCAAAATAGGGATTTAGGCTACATACGACGACTACGTCATCAGCATCTGGCAACTTGGCACGACCGTTGCCAGCGCAAGTATCACCTATATTGTGGTTTGCATGCTGCAGGCTTGGCTTGGCTTGGCCTTGCATCACTGTTAGATACTGGTCACTCACTCCTGCAAGCTATTACAGTAGTTATTAGTAGTAAGAATACTTAGGAAGCTAGGAAGTCCTCTCTAAACGTGAACAAGGAATAGGATAATAACAGCAATAATTGATACTTAAATCCAGAAAGGACAATAAGCGAAGAGTGTAGCATTTCTATGAAAGACAGAACAGAGAGGTATAACGGATCTACCCCCCCTAACCATCCCTCCCTCACACACACACACACAAGGGCAGACACTTATTGAAGCTTTAGACCCTAGTAGCAATTATCGCTTTTTATAACCCAGAATTACTGGTATGTATTAACAGTATCTCCCTGCATACCTCCCCCATACACACATACACACACACACACACACACAACACACATACACACATACACACACACATACACACACACATACACACACACACACATACACACACATACATACACGCACACACATATACACACACATACACACACACATACACACACACACACATACACACACACACACATACACACACACATACACACACACATACACACACACATACACACACACACACACAAATACACACGCACACATACACACACACATACACACACACATACACACACACACACACACATACACACACACATACACACACACATACACACACACATACACACACACAACACACACACATACACACACACACACACACACACACACACACATACACACCATATAGTTTAGACGGCCAAAGTCTGCAAACCTCACTCAAGGAAAAAGATCTGGGGGTGAGTATAACACCGAGCATATCTCCTGAGGCGCACATCAATCAGACAACTGCTGCAGCATACGGGCGCCTGGCAAACCTACGGATAGCGTTCCGATACCTCAGTAAGGATTCGTTTAAGACTCTGTACACCATCTACGTCAGGCCCATACTGGAGTATGCAGCAAACCCGTTTGGAATCCCCACCTAGTCAAGCACGTCAAGAAATTAGAGAAAGTGCAAAGGTTTGCAACAAGACTAGTCCCAGAGCTACGGGGATTGTCCTACGAAGAAAGGTTGAGGGAAATCGGCCTGACGACAATGGAGGCAAGGAGGGTCAGGGGAGACATGATAACGACATATAAAATACTGCGCGGAATTTGACGAGGTGGACAAAGACGGGATGTTTTCCCGAGATGGGACACAGACACAAGAGGTCACAAGTGGAAGTTGAAGACTCATGAATCAAAGGGATGTTAGGAAGTATTTCTTCAGTCATAGAGTAGTCAAGCCGTGGAATAGCCTAGAAAGTGAAGTAGTGGAGGCGGGAACCATACATAGTTTTTAGGGCGAGGTATGATAAAGCTCATGGAGCAGGGAGAGAGAGGACCTAGTAGGAATCAGTGAAGAGGCGGGGCCAGGAGCTGTGAATCGACCCCTGCAACCACAAATAGGTGAGTACAAATAGGTGAGTACATACACACACACACATGCACACACATACACACACACATACACACACATACACATACACACACACACACATACACACACACACATACACACACACACATACACACACACACATACGCCACCTACACACACACCTACACCACACAACAGGCCTAGTGTCAAATCGACATGTGCCTAGGACAAAATGGTAACTAACACATACACACACACACATACACACACACACATACACACACACACACATACACACATACACACACATACACAAACATACACACACACATACACACACATACATACACACACACACATACACACACACACTACATACACACACAACCTATACACACACACCTACACACACACCTACACACACAACAGGCCTAGTGTCAAATCGACATGTGCCTAGGACAAAATGGTAACACAGTCAATGCTGAATTACAGAAAATATCTGCCTGGATGATGACTAACAAACTTACCCCGAACACTGATAAAACCTATTCATTCAGGAATAAAGTCAAATGATAATTGACTTACGCTAATGATATCAGTCACAATGCTTTCACAGAGGAAACATCTGGTATCCTATCTTGACAGTAGCCTAATTAGTTCTGGACACAACATATCATCCTAGTAAATCTCAAGGTAGGTCATTATGTCAAGATAATCTGAGTTTCCACTATGTCATGTCTGGTATCTGTAGCCTTAGCATCATACTTTTCATTGCTGATTTAGTAGCATGGGATCAAACTTTTCCTAAAACGGTACATACCCAAAAAGCAGCAGTGTTTTTGATATACCTCGTAGTCATGTCCAATAAAAGTCTAATGCTGCATGCCTTATATGGAACTTCATTTCATGTAGGTACTCAGTCATGAAAATCAGATTAGAACTTCTCAAAGTTTTCTACAACTAGCACTAAACAAATACCGTCTCTTTTGATGTACGGTCCAGTCATACTGAAACTTATACTATAAGCCTTATGGTATCATTGTTTGAAGGTATAGTTGAATCATTTGTTTCAAAAGCATTTTAGAATAGTAAATATCGTAATTCTCCTGTACTTAGGATCAATTTTGATTTTATATGTTAAGGTAGTACATTGTTTTTTTTGCCAGCTGTTTAGAATAGTACATGTATTGCTAGTATTAGCAAATTTGTTAATTCTATGAGTGTAATAGTAGTCTGTTGATTATACTATTGTTAGTACACAGATCATGTCTGTTTTAAGTTAGAGTAAGCATAATGTTAATTGCCATTGAAGGCATATGGGTTCGTTTGCTGGACATATTGTAGTATCACTCCGGTTGTTTCAAGACAGTGTTATAATTCATGGATAGTATTGCTGAGTGTTAGTGTCATGGTGTGTTGTTCTGATGTAGTGTAGTTTAAGGGTTCGTTTTCTGAGTGTTAGGTTAGTCTTGGTTGTTTTTCTGTGTGTTAGTAGTCATGGGTTGTTTTCTGAGTGTTAGGTAGTCATGGGTTGTTTCTGAGTGTTAGGTAGTCATGGGTTGTTTTCTGAGTGTTAGGTAGTCATGGGTTGTTTGCTGAGTGTTAGGTAGTCATGGGTTGTTTTCTGAGTGTTAGGTAGTCATGGTTGTTTGCTGAGTGTTAGGTAGTCATGGGTTGTTTGCTGAGTGTTAGGTAGTCATGGGTTGTTTTTCTGAGTGTTAGGTAGTCATGGGTTGTTTGCTGAGTGTTAGGTAGTCATGGGTTGTTTTCTGAGTGTTAGGTAGTCATGGGTTGTTTGTCTGAGTGTTAGGTAGTCATGGGTGTTTGCTGAGTGTTAGGTAGTCATGGGTTGTTTTCTGAGTGTTAGGTAGTCATGGGTTGTTTGCTGAGTGTTAGGTAGTCATGGGTTGTTTTCTGAGTGTTAGGTAGTCATGGGTTGTTTGCTGAGTGTTAGGTAGTCATGGGTTGTTTTCTGAGTGTAGGTAGTCATGGGTTGTTTTGCTGAGTGTTAGGTAGTCATGGGTTGTTTCTGAGTGTTAGGTAGTCATGGGTTGTTTTCTGAGTGTTAGGTAGTCATGGGTTGTTTGTGAGTGTTAGGTATCATGGGTTGTTTTCTGAGTGTTAGGTAGTCATGGGTTGTTTTCTGAGTGTTAGGTAGTCATGGGTTGTTTGCTGAGTGTTAGTAGTCATGGGTTGTTTTCTGAGTGTTAGGTAGTCATGGGTTGTTTTGCTGATGTGTTAGGTAGTCATGGGTTGTTTCTGAGTGTTAGGTAGTCATGGGTTGTTTTCTGAGTGTTAGGTAGTCATGGGTTGTTTTGCTGAGTGTTAGGTAGTCATGGGTTGTTTTCTGAGTGTTAGGTAGTCATGGGTTGTTTTGCTGAGTGTTAGGTAGTCATTGGGTTGTTTCTGAGTGTTAGGTAGTCATGGGTTGTTTCTGAGTGTTAGGTAGTCATGGGTTGTTTGCTGAGTGTTAGGTATCATGGGTTGTTTTCTGAGTGTTAGGTAGTCATGGGTTGTTTGCTGAGTGTTAGGTAGTCATGGGTTGTTTTCTGAGTGTTAGGTAGTCATGGGTTGTTTTCTGAGTGTTAGGTAGTCATGGGTTGTTTCTGAGTGTTAGGTAGTCATGGGTTGTTTGCTGAGTGTTAGGTAGTCATGGGTTGTTTGCTGAGTGTTAGGTAGTCATGGGTTGTTTGCTGAGTGTTAGGTAGTCATGGGTTGTTTGCTGAGTGTTAGGTAGTCATGGGTTGTTTGCTGAGTGTTAGGTAGTCATGGGTTGTTTGCTGAGTGTTAGGTAGTCATGGGTTGTTTTCTGAGTGTTAGGTAGTCATGGGTTGTTTCTGAGTGTTAGGTAGTCATGGGTTGTTTTCTGAGTGTTAGGTAGTCATGGGTGTTTGCTGAGTGTTAGGTAGTCATGGGTTGTTTGCTGAGTGTTAGGTAGTCATGGGTTGTTTGCTGAGTGTTAGGTAGTCATGGGTTGTTTGCTGAGTGTTAGGTAGTCATGGGTTGTTTTCTGAGTGTTAGGTAGTCATGGGTTGTTTTCTGAGTGTTAGGTAGTCATGGGTTGTTTTCTGGTGTTGGTAGTCATGGGTTGTTTCTGAGGTGTTAGGTAGTCATGGGTTGTTTCTGAGTGTTAGGTAGTCATGGGTTGTTTGCTGATGTTAGTAGTCATGGGTTGTTTGCTGAGTGTTTAGGTAGTCATGGTTGTTTTGTGAGTGTTAGGTAGTCATGGTTGTTTGCTGAGTGTTACGTAGTCATGGGTTGTTTTCTGAGTGTTAGGTAGTCATGGGTTGTTTGCTGAGTGTTAAGTAGTCATGGGTTGTTTTCTGAGTGTTAGGTAGTCATGGGTTGTTTTCTGAGTGTTAGGTAGTCATGGGTTGTTTGCTGAGTGTTAGGTAGTCATGGGTTGTTTGCTGAGTGTTAGGTAGTCATGGGTTGTTTGCTGAGTGTTAGGTAGTCATGGGTTGTTGCTGAGTGTTATGGTAGTCGTGGGTTGTTTGCCGAGTGTTAGGTAGTCATGGGTTGCTTGCTGAGTGTTAGGTAGTCATGGGTTGTTTGCTGAGTGTTAGGTAGTCATGGGTTGTTTGCTGAGTGTTAGGTAGTCATGGGTTGTTTGCTGAGTGTTAGGTAGTCATGGGTTGTTTGCTGAGTGTTAGGTAGTCATGGGTTGTTTGCTGAGTGTTAGGTATTCATGGGTTGTTTGCGTGAGTGTTAGGTAGTCATGGGTTTGTTTGCTGAGTGTTAGGTAGTCATGGGTTGTTTTCTGAGTGTTAGGTAGTCATGGGTTGTTTGCTGAGTGTTAGGTAGTCATGGGTTGTTTGCTGAGTGTTAGGTAGTCATGGGTTGTTTGCTGAGTGTTAGGTAGTCATGGGTTGTTTGCTGAGTGTTAGGTAGTCATGGGTTGTTTGCTGAGTGTTAGGTAGTCATGGGTGTGTTTGCTGAGTGTTAGGTAGTCATGGGTTGTTTGCTGAGTGTTAGGTAGTCATGGGTTGTTTGCTAGAGTGTAGGTAGTACGTGGGTTGTTTGCTGAGTGTTAGGTAGTCATGGGTTGTTTGCTGAGTGTTAGGTAGTCGTGGGTTGTTTGCTGAGTGTTAGGTTAGTCATGGGTTGTTTGCTGAGTGTTAGGTTAGTCATGGGTTGTTTGCTGAGTGTTAGGTAGTCATGGGTTGTTTGCTGAGTGTTAGGTAGTCATGGGTTGTTTGCTGAGTGTTAGGTAGTCATGGGTTGTTTGCTAGAGTGTTAGGTAGTCATGGGTTGTTTGCTGAGTGTTAGGTAGTCGTGGGTTGTTTGCTGAGTGTTAGGTAGTCATGGGTTGTTTGCTGAGTGTTAGGTAGTCATGGGTTGTTTGCTGAGTGTTAGGTAGTCATGGGTTGTTTGCTGAGTGTTAGGTAGTCGTGGGTTGTTTGCTGAGTGTTAGGTAGTCAGGGTTGTTTGCTGAGTGTTAGGTAGTCATGGGTTGTTTGCTGAGTGTTAGGTAGTCATGGGTTGGTTGCTGAGTGTTAGGTAGTCATGGGTTGTTTGCTGAGTGTTAGGTAGTCATGGGTTGTTTGCTGAGTGTTAGGAGTCATGTGTTGTTTGCTGAGTGTTAGGTAGTCATGGGTTGTTTGCTGAGTGTTAGGTAGTCATGGGTTGTTTGCTGAGTGTTAGGTAGTCATGGGTTGTTTGCTGAGTGTTAGGTAGTCATGGGTTGTTTGCTGAGTGTTAGGTAGTCGTGGGTTGTTTGCTGAGTGTTAGGTAGTCATGGGTTGTTTGCTGAGTGTTAGGTAGTCGTGGGTTGTTTGCTGAGTGTTAGGTAGTCATGGGTTGTTTGCTGAGTGTTAGGTAGTCATGGGTTGTTTGCTGAGTGTTAGGTAGTCATGGGTTGTTTGCTGAGTGTTAGGTAGTCATGGGTTGTTTGCTGAGTGTTAGGTAGTCATGGGTTGTTTGCTGAGTGTTAGGTAGTCATGGGTTGTTTGCTGAGTGTTAGTGTAGTCATGGGTTGTTTGCTGAGTGTTAGGTAGTCATGGGTTGTTTGCTGAGTGTTAGGTAGTCATGGGTTGTTTGCTGAGTGTTAGGTAGTCATGGGTTGTTTGCTGAGTGTTAGGTAGTCATGGGTTGTTTGCTGAGTGTTAGGTAGTCATGGGTTGTTTTGCTGAGTGTTAGGTAGTCATGGGTTGTTTGCTGAGTGTTAGGTAGTCGTGGGTTGTTTGCTGAGTGTTAGGTAGTCATGGGTTGTTTGCTGAGTGTTAGGTAGTCATGGGTTGTTTGCTGAGTGTTAGGTAGTCATGGGTTGTTTGCTGAGTGGTATAGAAATAAATGCTATGAAATAACAACACTATGGAAAAAGAGATACAAGTGTAGTATCATACATTCTTTATTACCTGGAGGGTGTTTCGGGGGGGTCAATGCCCCCGTGGTCAGGTTCATGATCAAGCCTCTCAGTGTATCAGGGCCTGATCAACCAGGCTGTTACTGCTAGCTGCACATAGACCGATATAGGAACCCCAGCCAGTCTGATCAGGTACTGACTTTATATGCCTGTCTAGCCCCTTCTGAAGACAGCTAGGTGTCTGTTGGTAATCCCCCTTAAGTATGCTGGGAGGCAGTTGAACAGTCTTGGACCCCTG
>NC_069408.1:12537696-12600196 GCF_026875155.1 Cherax quadricarinatus | reverse complement strand
TGTGTGATACAACAGTACAGTTTACTGTGATACAACAGTACAGTTTACTGTGTTATCAACAGTACAGTTTTATGTGATACAACAGAGACAGTTTTTTACTGTGAACTACAACAGTACAGTTTACTTTGATACAAAGTTTCGTTTATGTGATACTACTGTACGTTTACTGTGATACAACTGTACAGTTTACTGTGATCAACAAGCTACAGTTTAACTGTGATACACAGTACAGTTTACTGTGATACATCAGTACAGTTTACTGTGATACAACAGTACTCAGTTTACTGTGTTTACAACAGTACAGTTTAATGTGATACAACAGGTACAGTTTACTGTGATACGACGTACAGTTTACTGTGCTACAACAGTTACAGTTTACTGTGTACAACAGTACAGTTTATCGTGATACTAAAGCTTCAGTTTTACTGTGATACATCTGTTCAGTTTACTGTGATACAACAGTCAGTTTACTGTTGATACACAGTACAGTTTACTGTGTATCACAACAGTACAGTTTACTGGATACAAACAGTACGTTTACTGTGATTACAAACAGTACAGTTTACTGTTGAACAACAGTACAGTTTTCTGTGATACAAACAGTACAGTTTTACTGGGGATACAACAGTACAGTTTACTGTGCAACAAACAGTACAGGTTAACTGTATGCTACAACAGTAGAGTTTACTGTGCGACAACGTTACTCAGTTTAATGTGGGTACAAACGTACGTTTACTGTGATAACAACAGTACAGTTTAACTGTGATACATCAGTTTCAGTTTTACTGTGATAACTGATACAGTTTACTGTGATACAACACAGTAAGTTTACTGTGATAACAGTACAGTTTACTGTGATACAACAGTACAGTTTACTGTGCCTAAAACAGCTTACGTTTACTGTGGCTACCAACAGGTACTGTTTACTGTGATACTCTACAGTACAGTTTACTGTGATAATCAGTACAGTTTACTGTGTATACAAACAGTACTGTTGTACTGTGAACAACAGTACTGTTTACTGTGCACAAACAGTACTGTTTACTGTGCTACAACAGTACAGTTTACTGTGTTACAACAGTACAGTTTACTGAGATACAACAGACAGTTTACTGTGATACAAACAGTACTGTTTACTGTGCTACAACAGTTACAGTTTACTGTGATACATCAGTACGTTTTTATGTGATTAACAGACAGGTTTTTTTTTTCTGTGGATACAACAGTACAGTTACTGTGCTACAAACAGTACAGTCTTACTGTGATATACTAACAGTACCGTTTACTGTGATACAAACAGTTACAGTTTACTGTGATACAACAGTACAGTTTTACTGTGATACAACCAGTACAGTTTACTGTTCACAGTGGGCGCTTGTTACGAGGCGGGGTCCCACAGGGGTCGTTCTAGGACAGTGCTTTTAGATATATCAGAAACGACATGATGGAAGGATAGACTTGAGTGTCCCTATTCGCAGATGATGTGAAGTTGATGAGAAGATATTAATCGGATGAGGATGATGGCAGGCTGCAAAGAGACCTGGACAGGGCTGGACATGTGTCAGAAGGGAAACTGGCTTCTCGAATTCAATCCTGCCAAATGCAAAGTCATGAAGATTGGGGGAGGGGCATGGAAGGACCGCAGGACAGAGTTTTATAGGCTAGGTTGGACAATGACTACATGACTAATCAGGTGAACGGACCTTGGGGTGACCATAACACGAGCACGGTAACCGGATGGCACACATCAAAAAGCCAAATAACTGACTCTGCCCTAGCAAAACGGGCGCCTGGGAACTGAGAATTATGCGTTCCAGATACCTTAATATGGAATCGTTCAAGAACTGTACACTTGTGTATGTTAGGCCATACTGGAGTATGCTAGCACCAGTCTGGAACCCACACTGTGTCAAGCATGTCAAGAAGTTAGAGAAAGTACAAAGGTTTGCAACAAGGCTAGTCCCAGAGTCTCAGGAGAATGTCGTACGAGGGGAAAGGTTGAGGGGAAAATCGGACGACGGGACACTGGAGGACAGAAGGGTCAGGGGAGGAGACATGATAATGACACACAAGTACTGTGGCGGATCGACAAGGTGGACAGAGATTGGTTGTTCCAGAGAGGGACACTGAAAGAGGGGTCACAAATGGAAGCTGAAGACTCAGACGAGTCACAGGACGTTAGGAAGTATTTCTTCGTCATTTAGTGTCGTCAGGAAGTGGACTAGCCAAGCAAGTGAAGTAGTGGAGGCAGGAAACCATAATAGTTTTAAGAAGAGGTATGACAAAAGCTCGGAAGCAGAGGGAAGGGAGATGACTAGTAGCGATCGTGAAGAGGCAGGGCAAGGAGCTGAGTCCGACCACTGCAACCACAATTAGGGTTGAGTGCAATTAGGTGAGTAGAGGAACAAGCAATCAGGACTTTAAAAGCTGTAGTACATACACACACTACACACATGGTGGAAAGCAGTAAGGCAGAGAGAAGGGGTGGGTGGCTGCGTTTTTTGGAATGCAAGAGGCATTTGACCAGTTCACACAAGGAATTGTTGCACAAAAACTGGAGGACCCATAGCAGGGATTAACTGGAACGGCTCTGCAATGGATCTGGAATACTTGTCAGGAAGACAGCAGCGAGTCATGGTTACGTGGCGAGTGTCAGAGTGGGACCTCTGTGAACAGCGGGGATCCCAAAGGGGTCACGTCCTAGTACCAGCGCTGTTTCTGGTATTTGTGAACGACATGACAGAGGAATTTACTCCGAAGGTCACTGTTTGCAGATATGACCGTAACGTTGATGGAAAGAATTCACTCGATCGAAGACCAGGCAGAACTACCAAAGGGATTCTAGACAGGCTTGCAGACCTGGACCAGCAATTGGATCCGGAGTTCATCCCACCAAGGCAAAGTCAATGAAGAGTGGGAAAGGGCAAAGAAGACGCAGACGGAATTAAGTCTAGGGGGATGAGACTACAAACCTACCTCAAGAAAAAAGCATTGTGGGTGAGTATAACACCAGGCACATCTCCTGAGCTCTACATCAACAACAACTGCTGCAGCATTATCGGCGCCTAGCAAACCTCAGAACGCATTCCGACTTAAATAAGGAATCGTTTCAGGGACCTGTTACACCGTGTACGTTAGGCCCATATTGGAGTATGCGGCAACTAGTCTGGAACCCACTCCTAGCCAAGTGCAAAGGTTTGCAAACAAGATAGTCCCAGTGCTAAGAGGTAGGTCCTACGAGGAGAGGTTAAGGGAAGAACCTAACCTGACGACACTGTAGGACAGGAGAGATAGCGGGGGACCATGATAACGACATAACAAAATACTGAGAGGAATTGAAAAGGTGGACAAAGACAGGAGTTCAGAGATGGGACACAACAACAAGGGGACCACAGTTGTATGTTGGAAGACACAGATGAATCACAGGGATGTTAGAAGTACTTCTTCTGCCACAGAGTAGTCAGGAAGTGGAATCGTTTGGGGTAGCGATTGTAGTGGAGGCAGGATCCCATTACATAGCTTTATTAGAAGAGGTATGTAAAGCTCACGGTTCAGGGGAGTGTCCTATGTAGCGACCAAGTTGAGAGACCGGGGCAAAGGGTTTGGAATCGACCTCCAACCTGGTCACTAAGGTGAGTTACACACACACACACCACACACACACACACACAGGAAAGGGAAATCCTGTGTCAACCAAACCTACTGGAGTTTTATGCAAAGATAACGGAGGTAGACACAAAAGAGAGAGTGAGAGAGAGAGAGAGAGAGAAGGAGAGAGAGAGAGAGAGGGAGAGAGAGAGAGAGAGTGGAGGAGGGTGAGAGAGAGAGGAGAGAGAGAGAGAACGTGAGAGAGAGAGATGAGAGAGATGAGAGAAGAGAAGAGATGAGAGAGAGGAGACGACGGGAGAGAAGGTGGAGATGGAGAAGGAGAGACGAGGAGGAGTAGAGAGAGAGGTAGATTGAATTTTCTTGGGCTGCATTAAGGCCATCCACACAGTTACTCACAAGAGATTAGTGCAAAAACTAGAGGATCAGGCACCTATAACAGGAAAGGCGCTGCAATGGATCAGAGAATACCTGACAGGGAGGCAACAGCGAGTCATGGTACTTGACGAGGTGTCAGAGTGGGCTCCTGTGACGAGCAGGGTTCCACAGGGGCATATGTGAATGACATGATGGAAGGGATAGACTCAGAAGTGTCCCTGTTTGCAGACGATGAGAAGTTAATGAGAAGAATTAAATCGGATAAGGTCAGACAGGATTACAAAGAGACCTGGACAGGCTGCAAGCTTGGTCCAGCAACTGGCTCCTCGAATTTAACCCTGCCAAATGTAAAGTCATGAAGATTGGGGAAGGGCTAAGAAGACCGCAGAGTATGGGTTAGGTGGCCAAAGACTGCAAACCTCCCTCAAGGAAAATGATCTTCGGGTGAGCATAATACCAAGCACATCTCCTGATGCGCACATCACCAAGATAACTGCCGCAGCATATGGGCGCCTGACAAACCTAAGAATAGCGTTCCAATACCTCAGTAAGGAATCGTTCAAGACTCTGTACACCGTGTACGTCAGACCCATACTGGAGTACGCAGCACCAGTTTGGAACTTACACCTGGTCAAGCACATCAAGAAATTAGAGAAAGTGCGAAGGATTGCAACATGCCTAGTCCCAGAGCTAAGGGGAATGTCTTACAACGAAAGGTTAAGGGGAAATCTTCCTGACGACACTGGAAGACAGGAGGGTTAGGGGAGACATAATAATATATAAAATACTGAGAGAAATTGGAAATGTGGACAAGGGCAGAATGTTCCAGAGATGGGACACAGAAACAAGGGCTCACAGTTGGAAGCTGAAGATTCAGATGAACCAAAGGGATGTTAGGAAGTATTTCTTCAGCCATAGAGTTGTCAGGAAGTGGAATAGTCTGGAAAGTGACGTTGTGGAAATAGGAACCATACATAGTTTTAAGACGAGGTATAATAAGGGTTATGGAGCAGGGAGAGGACCTAGTAGCGACCATTGAGGAGGCGGGGCCAGGATCTATGACTCGTCCCCTGCAGTCACAATTAGGTGAGTATACACACACACACACACACACGCACACACACACACACACACACGCACACACACACACACACACACAGAGTCATAGAGTAGTCAGGCCGTGGAATAGCCTAGAAAGTGAAGTAGTGGAGGCGGGAACCATACATAGTTTTAAGGCGAGTATGATAAAGTCATGGAGCAGGCGGAGAGAAGCCTAGTAGCAATCCAGTGAAGGGCGGGGCGGAGCTATGACTCGACCTCTGCAAACCACAAATAGGTGGTCAAAATAGGTGAGTTACTACAAACACACACGCGCGCGCGCGCGCGCAATCTTCATACATCCTTGAAAAACTGGGCAACTACCTGAGATATGGTTGACGGCATATCTTTAAGGTTTTTTTTCACCATTTTTAAGAAAGAGACAGAAACGAGGCACTTAACTACAAACCAGTGTCTCTGACGTATGTGTATAGTATGCAAAGGACATGGAGAAGAGTATCTGGAGGAGAGTGGTGGAACCTTGCAACGGAACAAGATTATGAATGAAAACCAGCATGGATTCATGGGAGGCAAATCTGTGTCACAAAAATTTTGGAGTTTTATGACAAGTAACAGCAAGGTAAGACACTAGAGATAGGGGTGAGTGGATTGCATTTTCCTGGACTGCAAGAAGGCCTTCAAACAACAGTTCCTCACAAGAAATTAGTGCATAAAGCTGGAGGATCAGGCACGTTTAACAGGGAGGGCACTGCATGGGATCAGAGAATAACCAGGACAGGGAGGCCAAACGAACGAGTCATTTTAGTGAAGAGGTATCACAGTGGGGCGTCTGTGACGAGCGGGGGTCCCACACGGGGTCAGTTCTTGGGACCAGTGCTGTTTTTGTTATATTGTGGAATGAATGATGGAAGGGATTGACTCTGACGTGTCCCTGTTTGCAAGATGATGTGAAGTTGATGAGAAGAATTAAGTCGGGAAGGATCATGGCAGGACTAACAAACAGACCTGGACAGGCTGGGACAACGTGGTCCAGCAACTGGATGCTCGGATTCAATCCTGCCAAATGCCAAGTTCATGAAGATTGAGGGAAGGGCAAAATAAGACCGCAGACAGAGTATACGCTAGGTGGAAAAAAGGCTGCAAACCTCACTCAAGGGGGGAAAAATCTTAGGGGGACCATTAATACAAGCACATCTCCGGAGGCACACATAAAACAGATAACTGCTGCAGCATATGGGCGGCCTGGCCAAACCTGAGAAATAGCGTTCCGATACTTAATAAGGATCGTTCACATTACACTGTACGCTGGGTTCGTCGGCCAATACTGAGTATGCAGCACCAATTTGGAACCCACACCTGGTCAGCAACGTCATAGAAGTGTTAGAGAAATATACCAAAGGTTTGCAAGGAGGCTAGATCCGGGGCTCGGAAAATGTCCTACGATGTAAGGTTGATGGAAATCAGACTGACGACACTGGAGGCAAATAATCTACGAAACCAGGAGGGTCAGGGGGACGACACCGTTTTCTCAGACACCAACATCCTAAAATACACAGCAAGCTTGAAACTGCTCAGAATTTCTATAATTAAAAAAGACTTCAAGTTGACTCACGAAATCGTAATGACACGATTGTAAACAAACCATACCACGGGCGGGGATAGAACCCGCGATCAGAGAGTCTTCAAAACTCCAGACCGTCGCGTTAGCCACGTTGCTCAGATGAGAGAGACGCTTAGAAACTGTCTGATGAAGCGCAGTATTTCAATGTTCCCAACAGACTGTGGATGTCCTAATTTTCCATTGTTATCGAAGAATTTGGATGTTGTGAATGACTCATGTGACAGCCTTCAGATCTTCAATGCTAATATTAAATGCATTATAAATTTACGCTGCACTCTGCAGTATTCCAGTCGCGAGCAGTGAAGCAGAGGGGGCTGGGGTTATAAAACACAGGGATAACTTTCTAGGATCACGCAACTATTAAAATGCATTTAGTTATTATTGTTAATAAAACTAGTTAAAATCTTAAAACATAACTCACCCTGAGGGCAAGAGAATGTCCTTTGCTGACCGCGTGTAACGAAGGAACAGCGGGCACTACTGTCAGGGAAGCCCAGGATTATTTTGGCACCCTGGCCTAAGCTCTGATCTCTCAGCAAGTATCAGAGGGAAGCCAGGAGGTGTTGGCTCTTGGACTATCCCTGACCAAGCACAGTGACCCTCGACAGTGCAAAGTGCCAGCCTTTCTATCTGGCCTGTTCACTGCGCATCCGCCACTGCCACTACCGCCTCTGCGCTGCCTCCTCCACACTCAGGCAGTTAGTATCTTTCCTCTGTTTTCTAGGAAGATAATCAGATTTTTTAAACACCACCTGATTTTTACCACCACCAGTTTCGTTCATGGATGGGCGAAAGTGTGGGCAACGTATATATATCCTTAAACGCTGAACCTTGCGCACCCAGCAGTAAACAGTCACTTGGGTTAGTCGGTCTGTTATGGGTACTGTTCAATTGGTTTGCAGTGTACTGCTAGCTTACACTGTGTCATTTCATAGTCAAGGGAATATGCACCTGTCCATAGTCCATCACAAATGATACTAGACTGACCTTAAGATGAACTAAGCTGACCTTTGATGAAAAACTAAGCTGACCTAAGATGAATAAGCTGATCCTAACATGAGCTAAGCTGACTAACAGGAACTAAGCTGACCTAAGATGAAATCTAAGCTGACCTAGATGAACTAAGCTGGACTAAGATGAATCTAAGCTGCCTAAGATGAAACTAAGCTGACCCATGATGAACCAACTGACCAATGATGAACCAAACTGACCCAAGATGAACACCAAGCTGGTCCCAAGAAGAACAAACGGACCCAAGATTGAACAAACTTGCCCAAGATGAACCAAGCTGACACAAGATGTAACCAAGCTGACACCAAGATGAAACCAAGCTGACACAAGATGAACCAAGTTGACCCAAAAGATGAACAAACTGACCCAAGATGAACCAAGCTGACCCAAAGATGAACAATGTGACACAAGAGGAACCAAGCTGACCCCAAGATGAAACCAAGCTGGACACAAGATGAACCATGCTGACACAAGATGAACCAGCTGACACCAAAGATGAACACAAACTGACACAAGATGAACCAAACTGACTCAAGATGATCCAAGCGACACAAGATGAACCAAAAACTGGACACAAGATGGAACCAAAACTGACACAAGACTGAACCATCGACACCCAAGATTGAACCAAGCTGACACAGAATGGAACCAAAACTGACCCCAAGATGAACCAGCTGACACAAGATGAACCAAAAACTGACCAAGATGAACCTAAAACTGACCCAAGGATGAACCAAACTGAGCCCCAAGATGAACCAAACTGACCCCAAGATTGAACAAGCTGACACTAGATGAACCAAGATGACACAAGATGAACCAGCTGACACTCAAGGATGAAACCAACCTGACCCTAGATTGGAACCAAGCTGACCAAGATGAACAAGCTGACCCAAGAGGAACCAAGCTGAACAAGATGAACCAAAACTGACCCAAGATGAACCAAGCTGACCCAAGATGAACCAAGCTGACCCAAGATGAACCAAGCTGACCCAAGATGAACCAAGCTGACACAAGATGAACCAAGCTGAACCCAAGATGAAACCAAGCTGACCCAAGATGAACCAAGCGGACCAAGATGAACCAAGCTGACACAAGATGAACCAACTGACCAAGATGAACCAACTGACCCAAGATGAACCAAATGACCCAAGATTGAAACCAAAACTGACCAAGATGAAACCAAGCTGACACAAGATGAACCAAGCTGACACAAGATGAACCAAACTGACCCAAGATGAACCAAACTGACCCAAGATGAACCAAACTGACCCAAGATGAACCAAACTGACCCAAGATGAACAAGCCTGACCCAAGATGACCAAGCTGCACAAGATGGAACAAGCTGACACAAGAGGAACCAAACTGACCCAAGATGAACCAAGCTGACCCAAGATGAACCAAAGCAGACACAAGATGACCAAACTGACCAAGATGAACCAAAGCAGACCCAAAGATGAACCAAGCTGGGACACAAGATGAACCAAGCTGACACAAGATGAACCAAACTGACCCAAGATGAACCAAGCTGACACAAGATGAACCAAGCTGACCCAAGATGAACCATAACTGACCCATAAAGATGAACCAAACTGACCCAAGATGAACCAAGCTGACCCAAGATGAACCAAGCTGACACAAGATGAACCAAGCTGACACAAGATGAACCAAACTGACCCAAGATGAAAAACCAAGTGCCCAAGATGAACCAAGCTGACACAAGATGAACCAAACTGACCCAAGATGAACCAAGCTGACCCAAGATGAACCAAGCTGACCCAAGATGAACCAAGCTGACACAAGATGAACCAAACTGACCCAAGATGAACCAAGCTGACCCAAGATGAACCAAAATGACCATGATGAACCAAAACTAGACCCAAGATGAACCATGCTGACACAAGATGGACCAAGCTGACACAAGATGACCAAATGACCCAAGATGAACCAAACTGACCAAGATGAACCAACTGACCAAGATGAACCAAACTGACCCAAGATGAACCAAGCTGACCCAAGATGAACCAAGCTGACACAAGATGAACCAAGCTGACACAAGATGAACCAAACTGACCCAAGATGAACCAAGCTGACCCAAGATGAACCAAGCTGACACAAGATGAACCAAACTGACCCAAGATGAACCAAGCTGACCCACGATGAACCACAGCTGCCCAAGATGAAACCATGCTGACACAAGATGAACTCCAAAATGACCCAAGATGAACAAAAGCTGACCCAAGATGAACCAAACTGACCCAAGATGAACAAAGCTGCACCAAGTATGAACCAAAGCTGACAAAAGATGAACCAAGGCTGACACAAGGATGAACAAACTGACCAAGATGAACCATGTGACACAAGATGAACCAAGCAGTCCCAAGATGAACCAAGCTGACCAAGATGAACCAGCTGACACAAGATGAACCCAAGCAGGACACAAGATGAACCAAACTGACTCCAAGATGAACCCCAAGCTGACACCAAGATGAACCAGGCTGACCCAAGATGAACCAAGGCTGACCCAAGATGAACCAAACGGACCCCAAGATGAAACCAAATGACCCAAGATGAACCAAGCTGACCCAAGATGAACCAAGCTGACACAAGATGAACCAAGCTGACACAAGATGAACCAAGTTGACCCAAGATGAACCAAACTGACCCAAGATGAACCAAGCTGACCCAAGATGAACCAAGCTGACACAAGATGAACAAGTTGACCCAAGATGAACCAACTGACCCAGATTGAACCAAGCTGACACAAGATGAACCAAGTTGACCCAAGATGAACCAAGGAGTCTTAAGCAATATTCTATTTCCACATCAAAGCAGACGAATATTGTAAGCAAGGAGAAGGGGGAAAACGAAAGGCAGGACACCTGGTAGGCACCTGGTTAGGGACACCTTGGTAGGACACCTGGTAGGGAACATGGTAGGATCACATGGTAGGAACACCTGGTAGGACACCTGGTAGGGAATCTGTAGGACACTGGGCAGGACACCTGGAAGGCTACACCTGGCAGGAACCTGGCAGGACAACTGGGCTGGACACTGGCAGGACACATGGTAGGACATCTGGTAGGAACACCTGGCAGGGACACCTGGTAGGCACCTGGGTAGGACAATTGGTAGGACACCTGCAGGACACCTGGAGGACAACATGGCAGGACAACCTGGTAGGGACCATCTGGTTTAGGAACCTGGCAGGACACCTGGTAGGACACCTGATAGGGGCACTTGATATGACACCTGGCAGGACACCTGGTAGTAGGACAACCTGGTTGGACACCTGGTTAGGACACCTGGGTAGGACACCTTGGTAAGGACTTCTGGTAGGACACCGGCAGGACACCTGGCTGGACACCTGGCAGGACAATGGCAGGACACTGGTCTGGACACCTGGAAGGACACCTGGTAGGGCTATTGGTAGGACACCCTTGCAGGACACCTGGTAGGACACCTGTAGGACCCCTTGTTAGGGACACCTGGCAGGAACTGGCAGGACACTGGTAGGACACCTGGCAGGACCCACCTGGCATGGACAACTGGTAGGGACATCTGGTTGGACACCTGGTAGGATCACTGGTAGGTCATTAACCTTGGGGGGTAGTACACTTGGGTAGGACACTGCAGAGACACTGGCAGGACTCCTCGTAGGAAACCTTGTAGGACACCTGGAAGGACACCTGGTAGGACACCTGGCAGGACACCTGGTAGGACACCTGGCAGGACACATGGCTGGTACACTGGCAGAACAGTGTTGGCAGGACACCTGGAGAGGACACTGGTAGGACACCCTGGCACGACACCTGCACGACACCTGGCAGGACAACTTGGCAGGACACCTGGCAGGGACGCTGGAAGAACACCTGTAGGACAACCTGGTAGGACATTCTGGCAGGACATCTGGCAGGACACCTGGTAGGATTTTACTGATAGGACACCTGGCAGGGACACCTGGTAGGACAACCTTGTAGGACGCCTGATAGGACACATGGTAGGACCCTGGGCAGGTACACCTGGCAGGACATATGGTAGGACACCTGTAGGACCATGGCAGGACACTATGGCAGGACACCTGTAGGGCACCTGATAGGACCACTGGTAGGACACTGGTAGGTCACCTGGGCAAGGCACCGGGTAGGACACCTGATAGGACACTGTGCAGGGGACACTGGCAGGACACATGCAGGGACCCGACAGGACACTGACAGGAACCTGGTAGGACACTGGCAGGACACCTGGCCCAGCACACCTGGTAGGACACCTGATAGGACGCCTGGCAGGCACCTGGCAGGGATACACACTGGTATGACACCTGATAGGACACCTGGTAGCGACACCGTGGTTGACACTTGGCAGGACTCCTGGTAGGACACCTGGCAGGACTCCTGGTAGGACACCTGGCAGGACACCTGGCAGGACTCCTGGTAGGACACCTGATAGGATACCTGGCAGGACACCTGGTAAGACACCTGGCAGGACACCTGGTAGGGCACCTGATAGGACACCTGGTAGGACACCTGGTAGGACACCTGGCAGGACACCTGGTAGGACACCTGATAGGACACCTGGCAGAACACGTGGCAGGACACGTGGCAGGACAACTGGCAGGACACCTGGCAGGACACCTGGTAGGACACCTGATAGGACACCTGGCAGGACACCTGGCAGGACACCTGGTAGGACACCTGGTAGGACACCTGGCAGGACACCTGGCAGGACACCTGGCAGGACACCTGATAGGACACCTGGCAGGACACCTGGCAGGACACCTGGTAGGACACCTGGTAGGACACCTGGCAGGACATCTGGCAGAACACCTGATAGGACACCTGGCAGGACACCTGGTAGGACACCTGGCAGGACACAGTAGGACACCTGATAGGACACCTGAGTAGGGACACCTGGCAGCGACACTGGCAGGGTCCACCTGGTTAGGACACCTGGCAGGACACCTGGCAGGACACTGGCAGGACACATGATAGGACACCTGGCGGGAAACCTGCAGGACACCTGGTTGGACTCCGTTAGAGACACCTGGCAGGAACCTGGCAGGACACCTGGTAGGACACCTGGTAGGACACCTGGTAGGACACCTTCCATAGACATAACAGAGCTCAGAATCGGAGCTCTGTTATTAAATATATTACCAGAGAAGAAGAGATGATAAACGTCACTAAACATTAACTCCTCGACGTCCTCATATTTACCCAAAAGTTAGTTTTTTTCTGTCATGTTTTAATATTAAGTGATGTTAGGAGAATATTAACAGTATTGATCAATACTGTGGTAAGTTAACTACACGAACAGTTGCAACACCTCTCTGGCACTGTATGTGATGTACAAGGAAGTACATTGTACCATATGTCATGTACAATGAAGTACATGGTACCATATGTCATGTACAAGGAAGTACATTGTACCATATGTCATGTACAAGAAAGTACATGGTACCATATGTCATGTACAAGGAAGTACATTGTCCATTTGTCATGCTACAAGAAAAGTAATGGGTACAATTTGTCATGTACAAGGAAGTACATGGTTTTGTTGTTTTTTTTAACAATATGTCATGTACCAAGGAAGTACATGGTACCATATTTCATGTACAAGGAAGTACATTGTACCATATGTCATGTAAAAATAAAAAAAACAAAAAAGGAAGTAACATGGTACCATATGTCAATGTACAAGGAAAAGTACATGGGTATAACCATATGTCATGTACAAGGAAGTACATTGTCCCATATGTCATGTACAGGATAGTAATGGTACCATATGTCAAGATACAAGAAAAGTAATGTACCATATTCATGTACAAGGAAGTACTTGTTCCATATGTCATGTACAAGAAAGTACATGGTACCATATGTCATGTACAAGGAAGTACATGGTACCATATGTCATGTACAAGAAAGTACATGGTACCATATGTCATGTACAAGGAAGTACTGTACCATATGTCATGTACAAGAAAGTACATGGTACCATATGTCATGTACAAGGAAGTACATGGTACCATATGTCATGTACAAGGAAGTACATGGTACTATATGTCATGTACAAAGAAGTACATGGTGCCATATGTCACGTACAAGGAAGTACATGGTACCATATGTCATGTACAAGATGTATATTGTACCATTTGTCACGTACAAGGGATAGTACATGGACTATTATCATGTACAAGAAGTACATGGTTACCATATGTCGGTACAAGGAAGTACATGGTACTATATATTATGTACAAGGAAGTACATGGTACTATATGTCATGTACAAGGAAGTACATGGTACCATATGTCATGTACAAGGACTGTAAATGGTACCATATGTTTTGATACTAAGGAAGTACATGGTACCATATGTATGTACCAAGGAAGTACATGGTACCTTAATGTATGAACAAGAAGTACTTGGTACAATATGTTATGTACAAGGAAGTACTGGTACCATATGTCATGTACAGGAAGATAAATGGTACCATATCGTTAGTACAAGGAAGTACATGGTTCTTATGTTATGTACAAGGTAAGTACATTGGTACCATTAGGTCATGTTCTTGGAAGGAAATGGGACCATTTTTAAGTCAACGCAAGGAAGTACAGGTACCATTTGTTATGTACAAGGAAGTACATGGTACATATATATCAAGATAAAGGGACAGTATCATGGTTCCATATGCATGTACAAGAAGTCTATGGTGCTATATATTATGTAAAGGAAGTAAATGGTACCATATGTCATGTACAAGGAAGTACATGGTACCATATGTCATGTACAAGGAAGTACATGGTACCATATGTCATGTACAAGGAAGTACATGGTACTATATATTATGTACAAGGAAGTACATGGTACTATATGTCATGTACAAGGAAGTAAATGGTACCATATGTCATGTACAAGGAAGTACATGGTACCATATGTCAGGTACAAGGAAGTACATGGTACCATATGTCATGTACAAGGAAGTACATGGTACTATATGTCACGTACTTGGGAAGTACATGGTTACTATATGTCAAGTACAAGGAAGTACATGGTACCATATGTCATGTACAAGGAAGTACATGGTACTATATGTCATGTACAAGGAAGTACATGGTACTATATGTCATGTACAAGGAAGTACATGGTACCATATGTCATGTACGAGGAAGTACACATGGTTAATATGTCATGTACGAGGAAGTACATGGTACAACATGTTATGTACAAGGAAGTACGTGGTACAATATATCATGTACGAGGAAGTACATGGTACTATATGTTATGTACAAGGAAGACATGGTACCAATATGTAATGTTACAGAGAAGTAAATGGTACCATATGTCATGTACGAGGAAGTACATGGTACCATATGTTATGTACAAGGAAGTACATGGTACCATATGTCATGTACGAGGAAGTACATGATACCATATGTCATGTACGAGGAAGTACATGGTACAACATGTCATGTACAAGGAAGTAAATGGTACAATATATCATGTACGAGGAAGTACATGGTACCTTATGTCTGTACGAGGAACAGTTACATGGGTACCATGTTAGTCTGTTACGAGGAAGTACAGGGTACAAACATGTCATGTCAAGGAAGTAAATGGTACAATATATCATGTACGAGGAAGTACATAAGACCATATGTTATGTAAAAACAAACAAACAAATTTTATGTCTTTGGAAATGTTCCAGGCGCAGAATTAGGGGGGATATGATGGATGTGTATAAATGGAAAACAGGAATAAATAAAGGGGATGTAAATAGTGGGGATGTAAATAGTGTGCTGAAAATTTCCAGCCAAGACAGGACTCGTAGCAATGGTTTCAAGTTGGAAAAATTCAGATTCAGGAAGGATATAGGAAAGACTGGTTTGGTAATAGAGTTGGGATGAGTGGAAACAAAATCCCTGAGATTCAGGTTAGTGGTAGGCTAAAACGTTGTGAAGTTTTAAAAATAGGTTAGATAAATACATGAGTGGGTGTGGGTGGGTGTGAGTTGGACCTGACTAGCTTGTGCTGCTGGGTCTGGTGACGTGCTCCTTCCTTGAGTGGAGGTCGCCTGACTGGGTGGGTCATTGGGCTTATCCATGGGGGGGGGCCCGGCGGCATGGAACCGCTTTGCATCGGGTCAGTAGACCTGTTGCAGTGTTCCTTATTCTCTTATGTTCTTATGTTCTTCTAATGTGTTGTTAAGCACAAGAAAGTCACTAACATGACGGAGCATCTCAGTCACTAACATGAGGGAGCATCTCAGTCACTAACATGACGGAGCATCTCAGTCACACTAATATTAACAAACTGTTTAAAACAAAACAGATTATTGAGCTGTAAGTTTTAATGATTCAATTATTTTACCTTATTACTGCAGTGGGTAGTCAAAAAAAATTTTGTAAATTATAAGTATCTATAGTAATGATGTTGTACAAAAACTATTAATAGTAATACATTTTGTCATTTTACTGTGATCAACAGTACAAGTTTACTGATGTACACAGTTCAGTTTACTGTGCTACAACAGTACAGTTTACTGTGATACAACAGTACAGTTTACTGTGATACAACAGTACAGTTTACTGTGATACAACAGTACAGTTTACTGTGATACAACAGTACAGTTTACTGTGATACAACAGTACAGTTTACTGTGATACAACAGTACAGTTTACTGTGATACAACAGTACAGTTTACTGTGATACAACAGTACAGTTTACTGTGATACAACAGTACAGTTTACTGTGATACAACAGTACTTTTTACTGTGGTTTACAACAGTACAGTTTACTGTGCAAAAACAGTACGGTTTACTGTGCTAAACAGTACAGTTTACTGTGCTACAACAGTACAGTTTAAACTGTGGTACAACGTACGTTTACTGTGATAAAACAGTACAGTTTACTGTGATACAACAGTACAGTTTACTGTGATACAACATACAGTTTACTGTGATACAACAGTACAGTTTACTGTGATACAACAGTACAGTTTACTGTGATACAACAGTACAGTTTACTGTGCTACAACAGTAACGTTTACTGTGCTCCCAACAGTACAGTTTACTGTGATACAACAGTACAGTTTACTGTGATACAACAGTACAGTTTACTGTGATACAACAGTACAGTTTACTGTGATACAACAGTACAGTTTTACTGTGCTACAACAGTACGTTTACTGTGCTACAACAGTACATTTTTACTGTGATACAACAGTACAGTTTACTGTGATACAACAGTACAGTTTACTGTGATACAACAGTACAGTTTACTGTGCTACAACATTTACAGTTTACTGTGATACAACAGTACGTTTATGTGATACAACAGACAGTTTACTGTGATACAACAGTACAGTTTACTGTGCTACAAACAGTACAGTTTACTGTGATAAACAGTACAGTTTACTGTGATACAACAGTACAGTTTACTGTGATACAACAGTACAGTTTACTGTGATACAACAGTACAGTTTACTGTGTTTAAAACCCGTACAGTTTACTGTGATAAACAGTACAGTTTACTGTGATACAACAGTACAGTTTATGTGATACAACAGTACAGTTTACTGGTGATACAACAGTAAGTTTACTGTGATCCCAACAGTACATTTTTACTGTGCTACAACAGTACAGTTTACGTGATACAACAGTACAGTTTACTGTGATACAACAGTACAGTTTACTGTGATACAACAGTACAGTTTACTGTGATACAACAGTACAGTTTACTGTGCTACAACAGTACAGTTTACTGTGATACAACAGTACAGTTTACTGTGCTAACATGTACAGTTTACTGTGTTTACAACAGTACAGTTTACTGTGATACAACAGTACAGTTTACTGTGCTACAACCAGTACATTTTTCTGTGATACAACAGTACAGTTTACTGTGATACAACAGTACAGTTTACTGTGCTACAACAGTACAGTTTACTGTGATACAACAGTACAGTTTACTGTGATACAACAGTACAGTTTACTGTGCTACAACAGTAGAGTTTACTGTGATACAACAGTACAGTTTACTGTGCTACAACAGTACAGTTTACTGTGCTACAACAGTACAGTTTACTGTGCTACAAACAGTACATTTTTACTGTGCTACAACAGTACAGTTTACTGTGCTACAACAGTACAGTTTACTGTGATACAACAGTACAGTTTACTGTGATACAACAGTACAGTTTATTGTGCTACAACAGTACAGTTTACTGTGCTACAACAGTACAGTTTACTGTGCTACAACAGTACAGTTTACTGTGATACAACAGTACAGTTTACTGTGATACAACAGTACAGTTTACTGTGATACAACAGTACAGTTTACTGTGATACAACAGTACAGTTTACTGTGATACAACAGAAGAGTTTACTGTGATACAACAGTACAGTTTACTGTGATACAACAGTACAGTTTACTGTGATACAACAGTACAGTTTACTGTGATACAACAGTACAGTTTACTGTGCTAAAACAGTACAGTTTACTGTGATACAACAGTAAGTTTACTGTGATACAACAGTCAGTTTACTGTGATACAACAGTACAGTTTACTGTGATACAACAGTACAGTTTACTGTGATACAACAGTACAGTTTACTGTGATACAACAGTACAGTTTACTGTGGTACAACAGTACGGGTTTTACTGTGATACAACAGTACAGTTTACTGTGATACAACAGTACAGTTTACTGGATACAACAGCACAGTTTACTGTGATACAACAGTACATTTTTACTGTGATACAACAGAAGAGTTTACTGTGATACAACAGTACATTTTTACTGTGATACAACATTTACAGTTTACTGTGTTTACAACAGTACAGTTTACTGTGATACAACAGTACTGTTTACTGTGATACAACAGAAGAGTTTACTGTGTTTACAACAGTACAGTTTACTGTGATAAAAACAGTACAGTTTACTGTGATACAACAGTACAGTTTACTGTGATACAACAGTACAGTTTTACTGTGCTACACAGTACAGTTTACTGTGCTACAACAGTACAGTTTACTGTGCTACAACAGTACATTTTACTGTGCTACAACAGTACAGTTTACTGTGATACAACAGTACAGTTTACTGTGATACAACAGTACAGTTTACTGTGATACAACAGTACAGTTTACTGTGATACAACAGTACAGTTTACTGTGATACAACAGTAGAGTTTACTGTGATACAACAGTAGAGTTTACTGTGATACAACATTTACGTTTACTGTGATACAACAGTACAGTTTACTGTGATACAACAGTACAGTTTACTGTGATACAACAGTAGAGTTTACTGTGATACAAAAAGTACAGTTTACTGTGATACAACAGTAGAGTTTTACGTGATACAACAGTACAGTTTACTGTGATACAACAGTACGTTTACTGTGATACAACAGTCAGTTTACTTTTGATACAACAGTACAGTTTACTGTGATACAACAGTACAGTTTACTGTGATACAACAGAACAGTTTAGTATAATACAACAATACAGTTTTATGTCTGTATTAATGTTTTTTTCAGTCGTAAATTTTTGGGGGATTTTCAGTCATTTCAATTTGGTTGAATGATTTAGCATAATGTTATTATGGTTAATTTTGGGAAATGAAATTATTTTTAAGTGTAGCCCTAAACTGACTGGCAGACAGGGAACTTTTTGCTGGTTCAGGCAATGAACTGCAGATGTTGAGGACCTTCATGTGTGTTACATTGTTGCACAGCGTGAGAGTGACATCAGGGATGTCAAAGAGTGTTCTGTTGTAGCTATCAAGGAGACGTCTGAGAGGAGAGCTTATAGTGGAGTTTAATATTCTGTATATATAATAGGCACAATAATATGAGTGTATATTTTGTATATAATGTAAGTTGTAAGTCTTGAAGACGGGTGCGGGTGTGTTGTCTGGCACCAGAGTTCGTCGTCATCCAAACATCAGCTTTTTCTTGAGTTGTTAAAGATTTGAGGTGATTGGTCGTGGTTGATCCCCAAGCACAAACACCATAGGTGAGGTAAGGGTAGATTAGAGAGTGGTATAGTGTAAGTAGTGTCGTTTAGGGTATCTAGTACCGTATCTTGGATAGGATGCCTAGCATTTTGGACACTTTCTTAAATATGTGTTAGATGTGGGTCTGAAATTCAAGACCACAGTCAAGGTAAAGACCTAAAAACTTGCCCTAAGTGTGTCTTGTCATGGGGAAACCATTGATCAGCATGTTAAGTTGGATATTTAAAGCGCTGTTTCCAAACAGCGTGAAGTAGGTTTTGTTTATATTGAGAGTGAGTTTGTTGGTCGTCATCCACGTAGATAATTTTAGTAGCTCATCGTTAACAGTGTCTCTAAGCATAGTCGGGTTTGGGTGAAAGAAGACATATGTAGTATCATCTGTGAACAGAACTGGTTTGAGTTGAGATGCGTTGGTGAGGTCACTGATGTAAATAAGAAAGAGTAGTGGGCCAAGGACACTACCTTCACCCTGTGGCACTCCAACAACTACAGGCTGAGTAGTGGAGGTAACACCATTTGTGTTAACATACTGGTGTCCATTGCTAAGATAAGACTTTAGGTATTCAAGGGTATGTTCTCTGACCTATAATGTTCTTGTTGAAGACGCAAGATATTGTGGTCCACTGTATCAAATACTTTCCGTAGGGCTATGAAGATTATTACTATAATCACAACTAAGCGCTAAACCACCAGGGTCAGGACTATGGACAGCTCCAAAGGATATTTTTTTTTTCAAAAGCTACATAAAGCAGTTCGAACATTTGTATATTTATATCATTCATACTTTTTTACAGCCTAAACCCAAACTGCAGAAGTTAAGTATATTGACAGATATTAGCAGTGAGTAAACTCACTTACGTATTATTTTTTCGAAGATTTTAGATAATAAGGGCAAGTTTGATAAAGGTCTATAATTATTCGCTTGACTTGGATCGCCTCCTTTGAGGAAGTACATGGGACCATGTATGATGTACAAGGAAGTACATGTACATAGGACCATATGTCATGTACAGGGAAGTACATGGGACCATATATGATGTACAAGGAGATACATGGGAAAGCAAGGCAACAGATGTCAACATTCACACTGAGGCTGCCTGCTGAGAAGGACTATCTTCTTCTCTCTTGATTAGAGACTCTCTACATTACCCTAGATGGTTGAGGCAATGACAGTAAATCAGAAGGTTCTCTCCCCACACTCCATTCCCTCCTTCCAGTGCCGCCATGAAGCGAGACACAGCATTCCATATTGGAAAACGAGGTGGAATTTATGAGAGACGGTAGAAGGAATGGCTTCGACCTCTACCTCTGCTCCATACTCTTCTACAGTCACTAACTCATGGTACACTACAGCCACTCAAAGAGCCGCCTATACCACACACACGGCGCAGTGTGTACTAGTGGTTCAACTACCACACACACACAGAGCAGTGTGTACTAGTGGTTCAACTGCCATACACACACAGAGCAGTGTATATATCCAGTGTATAAACCCAGGAAGTTCTTGAAAGGTTAAGCTGGTTCGGTGTTCACTACGTTCCTGAGGAACCTGCGGAGATAAATAGTATAAAATACAGACACATTGGAAAAAGGAAACACAAATGCAGAATAATGCGATCTTTTATTGACTACGTTTCTGCCACACAGTCACAAACAGATCTACCTGGTAAAGAGTAAACAGTACATGGAGAGTCATGTGGAGAACGTTGGTTAGGATGGATCTGAGATGGACTTGCACGGGCAGGTCCGTCTCAGATCCAACCTACCCAGTCTATATATACACACTATATATACTCACTGTGTATATATTCATTCCTCACTATATATACTCACTGCGTATGTATATTAACTCCACACTATATATACTCACTGTCCACACTATATATACATCACTGTGTTACTCTGAGAGTTCCCCTGCGTCACATTACTCAATTCAGACACTGTTTCCTGTCAGTGACTCAATCACAGATCCTGTTTTAAAGACTGTTAGTTTCGTGTTTTACAAGCATATTCATGTTCTAGGAGTCGAGTCTTAAGTGTTTCCTGTTCAAGGAACGGATGTACACCCGGAGACAGGGTCCAGTTTTATCCTTAATGGTTTATAATGATGCCACTCCTATGTCACTGTTACTTCATGGAACATGATCGCAACTGTAGTGGCAGTTGGCTGGTTAGTTAATTCAATTTCAGGCCTGTCAACCAAACTGGCGCCTTGTAACCTATTCAACATCAGTCAAAAATACATTCATCTTTATAACAGAGATTAAAATAAACTCTTAGTGTATAAACACTAAGAGATACATCTCTCGGTGAATATATCTTTGAGTGTTAGGACCTTTGGTCTTACGCAGGAATATACTAGCGAAATTCCAGAAATGATAAATTATATAGAACAGGACGATAATAAACTATGTACGATTGCGGTAACTAGTGACATGGTTCTCAGACAAATAGAGAAATTAAAACCTAACAAATCCCCAGGTCCTGATGAACTGTTTGCAAGGGTTTTAGAGGAATGTAAAGAGGAACTTAGCAAAGATTTGGCTAATCTTTTCAACATATCACTACAAACTGGCATATTGCCAGACAAGTGGAAAATGGCAAATATAATACCTATTTACAAATCAGGAGACAGGTCTTTAGCTTCGAACTATAAACCAATAAGCCTTACCTCCATAGTTGGAAAATTTATGGAATCAATAATTACAGAGGCAATTCGTAGCCATCTTCTAAGACAAAAATTGATTAAAGAATCTCAACACGGTTTTACAAAGGGGCGTTCCTGTCTTACGAATTTACTTAGTTTTTTTCACTAAGGTTTTTGAGGAGGTAGATCATGGTAATGAATATGATATTGTGTATATGGACTTCAGTAAGGCTCTCGATAGAGTTCCACATCAGAGGCTATTGAGGAAAATTAAGGCACATGGCATAGGAGGAAACTTTTTTCCTGGGTAGAGGTATGGTTGACAAATAGACAGCAGAGAGTTTGCATAAATGGGGAGAAATCAGAATGGTGGCACGTCACAAGCGGTGTTCCACAGTGGTCAGTGTTGGGCCCCTTGTTGTTCACAATTTACATTAACGACATAGATGAAAGAATATATAGCGACATAAGCAAGTTTGCTGATGACACCAAAATAAGCCGTCCAATTTATTCTAATGAGGACATTAGAGCACTTCAGGAAGATCTGAATAAACTGATGCAGTGGTCGGAGAAGTGGCAGATGCAGTTTAATATAGACAAATGCAAAGTTCTAAATGTTGGACAGGACAATAACCATGCCACATATAAACTAAATAATGTAGATCTTAATATTACGGATTGCGAAAAAGATTTAGGAGTTCTGGTTAGCAGTAATCTAAAACCAAGACAATAGTGCATAAGTGTTCGCAATAAAGCTAATAGAATCCTTGGCTTTATATCAAGAAGCATAAATAATAGGAGTCCTCAGGTTGTTCTTCAACTCTATACATCCTTGGTTAGGCCTCATTTAGATTATGCTGCACAGTTTTGGTCACCGTATTACAGAATGGATATAAATTCTCTGGAAAATGTACAAAGGAGGATGACAAAGTTTGTAGATGAATGGTTCAGAGAACCGACATGTTGATAAATTAGACACATGTGCAACTCTTGGGTATCTTTATTGAGGAAACGTTTCGCCACACAGTGGCTTCATCAGTCCATACAAAGGAGAATCTTGAAGAACAGGAGGAGAATGAGGTAATCAGTCCCTCAACCTTGAGTCGATGTGGTCAGTCCATCAATCTTGAATAGAATACGGCATACGTGCTGAGAAGGAGCTTATAAACCGTTGGCAGGAGAGGTGCAGAAGTCATAGGTCGTGTAACATTTGTTCAATGTTGAAGTAGGTCGTGCCCAAGAATTAGGCAAGCGAAGAATTCCCAAGTATTAAGATCCCAAGAAGTTGCAGTGTCTGACAGGTTTGTAGATGAATGGTTCAGAGAACCGACATGTTGATAAATTAGACACATGTGGTCAGTCCCTCAAGGTTGAGGGACTGATTACCTCATTCTCCTCCTGTTCTTCAAGATTCTCCTTTGTATGGACTGATGAAGCCACTGTGTGGCGAAACGTTTCCTCAATAAAGATACCCAAGAGTTGCACATGTGTCTAATTTATCGATGACAAAGTTGATCCCATGTATCAGAAACCTTCCCTATGAGGATAGACTAAGGGCCCTGAATCTTCACTCTCTAGAAAGACGTAGAATTAGGGGGGATATGATTGAGGTGTATAAATGGAAGAAAGGAAGAAATAAAGGGGTTGTAAATAGTGTGGTGAAAATATCTAGCCTTGACAGGACTCGCAGCAATGGTTATAAGTTGGAAAATTTTAGATTCAGCAAGGATATAGGAAAGTACTGGTTTGGTAATAGAGTTGTGAATGAGTCGAACAAACTCCAGAGTAAAGTTATAGTGGCCAGAACGTTGTGTAGCTTTAAAAATAGGATGGATAAATACATGAGTGGATGTGGGTGGGTGTGAGTTGGACCTGACAGCTTGTGCTACCAGGTCGGTTGCCGTGTTCCTCCCTTAAGTCAATGTGAGCTGACCTGCCTAGGTTGGGTGCATTGGCTTAAGCAGGTAGATGTGATGAATGGTTTGAAAAACCGACAAGTTGAAGATTGAGACACTTATGCAGCATATGGGAACCTTTATTCAGGAAACGTTTCGCCACACAGTGGCTTCATCAGTCCAATGCAAAGAGGAAGGCGTAGGGAGAGGAGGAGTATGAGGTAATCAGTCCCTCAGCCTGCAGTCGATGTGTTCAATCCATCAATCTTGTAGAATGTACAGCATAGTGCCGTAGACGTGGCTTATATACTGTAGTGAGGTGAGGCGAAGCAGGCGGAGGCGGGGTCATAGTGGGACCATCCACTAGTCGAAGTAGGTCTTCGTCCAAAGGTTGAACAAGTGTTGAAGAATTCTTTGTAACAAGATCCCATGATGCTGCAGTGTCTGACAGTTGTGATGAATGGTTTGAAAAACCGACAAGTTGAAGATTGAGACACTTATGCAGCATACGGGAATCTTTATTCAGGAAACGTTTCGCCACACAGTGGCTTCATCAGTCCAATACAAAGAGGAAGGCGTAAGGAGAGGAGGAGTATGAGGTAATCAGTCCCTCAGCCTGGAGTCGATGTGTTCAGTCCATCAATCTTGTAGAATGTACAGCATAGGGCCGTAGACGTGGCTTATATACTGTAGTGAGGTGAGGTGAAGCATCATGGGATCTTGTTACAAAGAATTCTTCAACACTTGTTCAACCTTTGGACAAAGACCTACTTCGACTAGTGGATGGTACCACTATGACCCCGCCTCCGCCTGCTTCACCTCACCTCACTACACTATATAAGCCACGTCTACGGCCCTATGCTGTACATTCTACAAGATTGATGGACTGAACACATCGACTCCAGGCTGAGGGACTGATTACCTCATACTCCTCCTCTCCTTACGCCTTCCTCTTTGTATTGGACTGATGAAGCCACATTGTGGCGAAACGTTTCCTGAATAAAGATTCCCATATGCTGCATAAGTGTCTCAATCTTCAACCGGTAGGAGACTTGGACCTGCCTCGCATGGGCCAGTAGGCCTTCTGCAGTGTTCCTTCGTTCTTATGTTCTTATGTTCTTATGTGCAACACTGAAGAATGTGACACTTGTGCAACACTGAGGAATGTGACACTTGTGCAACACTGAGGAATGTGACACTTGTGCAACACTGAGGAATGTGACACTTGTGCAACACTGAGGAATGTGACACTTGTGCAACACTGAGGAATGTGACACTTGTGCAACACTGAAGAATGTGACACTTGTGCAACACTGAAGAATGTGACACTTGTGCAACACTGAGGAATGTGACCCTTTTTTTGGGGGAAAAAACCGGGGGTTTTTTTTTCCAAATTTAAAGGAAAAAAATTTGGGTTTTTGGGGCCCCCTTTGGGGAAACCCCCAAAAAAAAAAGGGCCCCCCAAAAAGGGGGGGGGAAAAAAAAAAAAAAAACCAAAAGGGGGAAAAAAAACCAAAAAAAGGGGGGTTTTTTAAATTTTAAAAACCCCCCTTTTTAAAATTTTCCCACCCCCTTTTGGGCTTTAAAAGGGGGGGGGGGGGAAAAATTAAAAAAAAAAAACCCCCTTTTAAAAAAAAAATTTAAAAAAAGGGATTGGGGTTTTTATTATTTCCCCCCCTTTTTTCCCCCCCTTTTTTGGGGGGGGGAAAAAAATTTTTTGGGGAAAAAGGTTTGGGGGAAAAAGGTTTTTTTAAAATTATTTTTTTTAATTTCCCGGGGGCCCCCCCGGGGTTTTTTTTTTTTGGGAATGTTCTTATGTCCCAACACTAAAGAATTCCCCCTTGTGAAAACACTGGGGAATTGACATTGTGCAAAAACTGGGAATGTGACACTTTCCCAAAAACTGGGGAAAAATGTGAACTTGTGAACACTGAGGAATGTGACACTTGTGCAACCTGGGGAATTTTAACTTGTGAAACACGGGAAGAATGGGGCCTTTTGCAAACTAAAGGGAATGTGACACTTGTTGCAACCTGGGGAAATGTGAAAACTTGTGAAACACTGGGGAAAAGTGACACTTGTGAAAACATTTAGGAATGTGAACTTGTCCCAACACTGAAAGAATGGGGCCCACTTGTTTGCAACACTGAGGAAATGTGACACTTGTGAAACCATAAAGGAATTGACCCTTGTAAAAAACACGGGGAAAAGTGACACTTGTGAAACACTAAAAGAATGGGGCCCACTTGTGAAAACACTGAAGAATGTGACACTTGTGCAAAAATGAAGAATGTGACCCCTTTGTGAAACATGAGGAATGTGACACTTGTGCAACCGGGAAAAAACGGACACTTGTGCAACATAAAGGGAAAGTGCCCACTTGTGCAACACTGAGGAATGGGGACATTTGTGAAAACCCCAAAGGGAATTTGTGACACTTTTGAACCCTGAGGAATGTGACACTTGTCCCAACACGAAAAAATGTGACACTTGGGAACATGGGGAATGTGCACTTTTTGCAACATAAAAGAATGTGCCCCCTTGGGCAACCCTGGGGAAATGTGACACTTGTGCAACACTGGGAAAAGTGACACTTGTGCAACACTGAGGAATGGGGAAATTTTGCCAAACACTGAGGAATGTGACACTTTTTGAACCCCTAGGAATGCGACACTTTTGCAACACTGGGGGAATTTTGACACTTGTGCAACATGAAGAATGGGGAAAACTTGTGCAACACTGGGGGAATTTGGGGCACTTGTGCAACACGGGGGAATGTGCCCTTTTGTGCAACACTAAAAGAATGTGCCCAATTGGGGCAACATGAAAAATTGCGAATTTTGAGCAACACGAAAAATGGACACTTGTCCCAACACTAAAGATGGACACTTTTTGCAAAACTAAAGAATGGGGCATTGTGCAACACTGAAGAATGTGACACTTGTAAAAACACAAAGAATGGGGGACACTTGTGAAACACTAAAGAATGGAATTTTAAAGCAACACTGAAGAAATGTAAATTTGTGCAAAATGAAAAATGTGACCTTGTCCCAACACTGAGGAATGTGAATTTGGTGAAACCCATTGAAAAATGGGGACACTTGTGAAACCCACTGAGGAATGTGACACTTGTCCCAACACTGAGGAATGTGGCCCACTTGTGAAAACTGAGGAATGTGACACTTTGGAAAAACACTGAGGAATGGGACATTGTGCAAAAATGGGGGAATGGGGCCATTTTTGCCCCACTGAAAAATGTAAACACTTGTGCAACACTGGGGGAATGTGACACTTGTGCAACACTGAGGAATGTGACACTTGTGCAACACTGGGGAAATGTGACACTTGTGAAAACACTAAAGGGAAAAAGGGGACATTGTGCAACATGAGGAATGTGACATTGTCCCCAACACTAAAAGAATGTGCCCTTTTTTGGGAAACACGGGAAGAATGTGACACTTGTGCAAACACTGGGGGAATGTGCCCATTTGTAAAAACACTGGGGAATGTGAATTGGGGAAACACTGAAGAATGTGCACTTGTGAAAACACTGGGGAAAAGGGGACACTTGTGCAACAGGGAAGGGAATGGACATTGTGCAACACTGAGGGAATGTGACATTTGTGAAAACACTGGGGAATGTGACACTTGTGCAACCCTGGGGAAATGTGACATTGTGCAACACTGAAAAATGTGACACTTGTAATTGCAACCCCGGGAAGTGGGGGACCTTTTTGCAACACTGAAAAAAGTGACACTTGTGAAAACACTGGGGAATGTGAATTTGGGCAACACGGGAAAAAGGGGACCCTTGTGAAAACACTGAAGAACCGGGGACACTTTTGAAACACTGAGGAATGGGGACATTGTGCAACACCAAAGAATTTGACACTTGTCCCAACACTGGGGAAAAATGTGACACTTGTGCCACGGGAAAAATGTGACACTTGTGCAACACTGGGGGAATGTGACATTGTGCAACATGAAAAAAGTGACCTTGTGCAAAAACTGAGGAATTTGCCACTTGTGCAACACTGAGGAATGGGGACCCCTTGTGCAACACGAGGATGTGACCTTGTGAAACAATGAGGAATGCGAACTTTTGCAAACTGAGGAATGTGAAAATTGTGCAAAAAGGGGAAATGGGGACACTTGTCCCAACACTGGGGGAATGGGGGAAAATTGTGCAACATGGGGAAAATTTTTGAAAAAGGGTGAAAACACTGAAGAATGTGACATTTTTGCAACACTAAAGAATGTGCATTTGAGCAACACTAAAAGAATGGACCTTGTGCAAAAACTGAAGAATGGGACACTGTCAACACTAAGAATGGGGAACTTGTGAAACCACTAAATGTAAACCCTTGTGCCCACTAAAGAATGGAAACTTTTTGCAACACTAAAGGGAATGTGACCTTGGCAACACTAAAGGGAATGTGACACTTGTGCCCCACCTGGAATGTGCCCACTTTTTCAACATAGGAAAATGTGACATTTGGGTGCAACACTGAAGAATGTGAACTTGTGAAACCCCCAGGGGGAATGTGAAAATTTGGAAACACTGGGGGAATGGGCACTTGTGCAACATGAGGGAAATGTGACACTTGTGCAACACTGGGGAATGGGGGAAAAAAGGGGGGGAAAAAAAAAAAAACACGGGGGAATTTGCGACTTTTGCAACATGGGGAAATGGGGACATTTGGGGCAACACGAGGAATGTGACACTTGTGCAACATTAGGAATGTGGCACTTGTGAAACCCCATGGGGAAAGGGGAACTTGTGCAACATGAAGATGGCCCAATTGGGAAACCCACGGGAAAAATGGGGACATGAGAACACTGAAGAATGTGACATTTGTGAAACAAAAGAATGTGACCCCGTGCAACACTGAAGAATTGACACTTGTGAACACTAAAGAATGGGGGAACTTTTTGCAACATAAAGAATTTTGACACTTGTGCAACATGAAAAAATGTGACACTTGAGAAAAACTGAAAAATGGACCCTTGTGCAACACTGAAGAATGTGACACTTGTGCAACACTGAGGAATGTGACCTTTGTGCAACACTAAAGGAATTGGGACACTGGGGCAACACTGAGGAAGTGCCCCTTGTTGAAAACACGAGGAATGTGACATTTGTGCAACCTGGGGGAATTTGACCCTTGGAAACCATGGGGAATGTGACACTTTGAAACCACTGGGAATGGGGACCTTTTGCAACATTTGGGAATGTGACATTTGTGCAACATGAGGAATGTGACATTTGTGAAAACATGAGGAATGTGACACTTGTGCAACACTGGGGAAATTTGTGACATTTTGTCCCAACACTGAAGAATTTTGACACTTGTCCCAAACACGGGAGGAATTTTTGACATTTGTGCAACATAAAGGAATGTGAAAACTTTTGCAACATGAAAAATTTGTAAACATTTGGTGCAACACTGAGGAATGTGACATTTGTGAAACACTGAGGAATGTGACACTTTTTGGCAACATTTGAAGAATGTGAAAATTGTGCAACACTGGGGGAATGTGAACTTGTGCAACACTGAAGAATCCCCCCCCTTTGTGAAAACTGGGAAATGTGAAAACTTTTTCCCAACACTAAAGGAAATGTGACACTTTTTTTTTGGCAACACTAAAGGAATGTGACACTTGGAAAACCTGAAGAATGTGACACTTGGGGTAACACGGGAGAATTTGCCCACTTGTGAACAGGAAGAATGTGGACTTGTGCAACACTGGGGAAATGGGGACACTTTTTGAAAAACACTGAAAAAATTTGCATTTTTGAAACCACTAAAGAACGTGACATTGTGCCCCCCGGGAGGAATGGGGGACACTTGTGCAACACAAAAAGGAATGGAAAACTTGTGAAA
Source organism: Cherax quadricarinatus (assembly GCF_026875155.1). Classification (NCBI taxonomy): domain Eukaryota; kingdom Metazoa; phylum Arthropoda; class Malacostraca; order Decapoda; family Parastacidae; genus Cherax; species Cherax quadricarinatus. The sequence goes on along the minus strand of NC_069408.1, from coordinate 12,570,079 downwards.
ACACTGAAGAAGGGTGACACTTGTGAAACACTGAAAATGGGGGACACTTGAGCAAACACTGAAGAATGGCCCATTTTGGCCCCCCGGATGTGCCATTTTGTACAACACTGAGGAATGTGAACTTTTTGCAACACTGAAGAATGTGCCCACTTGTGAAAACACGGGGAATGTGAATTGTGAAAACACTGGGAAAGTGAAAATTGTGAACATGAGGAAGTGCATTGGGGAAAACCACTGGGGAAATGTGACACTTGGGCAACACTGAGGAATGTGACACTTTTTGCAACATGGGGAAATGGGGGACACTTGTGCAAACATGGGGATGTGACACTTGTGAAACCACTGAGGAATGTGACATTTTTGCAACACTGAAGATGTGACACTTTTTGCAACACTGAGGAATTTGCACTTGTGAAAACACGGAAGAATGTGACATTTTTTGCAACACTGAAGAATGTGACACTTGTGCAACACTGAGGAATGGGACATTTGGTAAAACACTGGGAATGTAAACATTTGCAAACAGGCCGAGGCCATTGTCCCCCCACTGGGGAATGTGCACTTGTGCAACACTGAAGAATCCCGCCCTGGGGGAAAACACTGAGGAATGTGACCTTTTTGGCAACATGGGGAATGTGACACTTTTTCAACATTAGGAATGTAAACACTTGTGCAACATTTAAAGAATGTGACACTTTTTGCAACACTAAAGAATGGGGACCTTGTAAAAACACTGGGGAAAATTGTGAATTTGTGAAACCCCTTTGAAGAACGTGACACGGGGTCCCAACATTTAAAGGGACGTGACACTTGGGAAACACTGAGGAATGTGACATTTGTGAAAACACCAAAGGGAATGGGGACACTTGTGAAACACGAGGAATGTGCCCACTTTTTGAAAACCCTAAAGAATTTTGGACACTTGTCCCAACATTTGAGGAATGTGCCACTTGTAAACAGGGAAAAATGTGACACTTGTGAAACATGAGGAATGTGCACTTGGGGCAACACTGAGGAATGGGACACTTGTGAAACCCAAGAGGAATTGACATTTGTCCCCAACACTGGGGGAATGGGGGACACTTGTGAAACCACTGAGGAATGCGACACTTTTGCAACACGGGAGGAATGGGGAACTTGTGAAAACACTGAGGAATGGGGACATTGTGAAACATGGGGAATGGGACCCTTGGGGAAACATGAGGAATGGGGCCCATTGTGCAACACTGAAGAATGTGACATTGTGCAACACTAAAGAATGTGACACGAGCAACACTGAAGAATGTGCACTGTGCAACACTGAAAAATTGGGAAAATTGTGCAAAAACTAAAGAATGTGAATTGTGAACACTAAAGGGAAAGTGCCATTGTGAAAAACACTAAAAGAATGTGCATTGGGCCAAACTAAAGGGAATGTGACACTTGGCAACACTGAAGAATGTGCCCCTTGTGAAACGCTGAAGAATGTGCACTTTTTGAAACACTGGGGAATGTGACTTGTGCAACATAAAGAAGGGGGGACATTTGTGCAACACTGGGGAATGTGACACTTGTCAACACGAGGAATTTTCCAATTTTTGGAAACCTGAGGAATGTGAACTTGTGCAACACTGAGGAATGTGACCTTTTTGCAACACTGGGAATCCCGACATTTTTTGCAACACTGAGGAATGTGAAAATTTGTGCAACTGGGGAAATGTGACACTTGTGCAACATGGGGAATGTGACCTTGTGCAACACTGGGAATGTGACATTGTGCAAAAACTGAAGAATGTGACATTGTGCAACTGAGGAATGGGGACACTTGTGCAAAAACTAAAGAATGTGAACTTTTGAAACCCTAAAGAATGTGACATTTTGGGCAACACTGGGGAAATTTGGGGACATTTTTAAAAACCACTGAGGAATGTGACATTTGGGTGCACACTGAAAATGTCCCCCTTGTGCAACACTGAGGAATGTGACACTTGTGCAACACTGGGGAATGGGGCCCATTGGCAAACTGAGGAATGTGACATTTGTGCAACATGGGGAATTGTGACCCCTTGTCAACACGGGGAAATTGTGACACTTGTGAAACCCACTGAAGAATTTGACATTGTGCAACATAAAGGAATTGCACTTGTGCAACACTGAAAAAATGTGACAATTGGAACACTGGGGAATGTGACCATGGCCCCCAGGGAAGAACGTGACCTTGTGAAACCCCTGAAAAACCCGTGACCTTGTGCAACATGGGGAATGTGACCCTTGTGAAAACACTAAAGGAATGTGACACTTGTGCAACACTGAAGAATGTGACACTTGTGCAACACTGAAGAATGTGACACTTGTGCAACACTGAAGAATGTGACACTTGTGCAACACTGAAGAATGTGACACTTTTTTCCCCAACACTGGGGAAAAATGGACATTGTGCAACACTGAAGAATGTGACATTTGGGGAAAACACTGGGGAAAATAGGAACGTGAAACCCCTTTGAGGCTGGGGCCCTTTGTCCCCAACACTGAGGAATGGGGGACACTTTGCAAAAATGGGATGCGACATTTTTGCAACACTGAGGAATGCGAAAATTTTGCAACATGGGAAATGTGACATTGTAAAAACACTGGGGAAATGTGACATTTGTCAACATGAGGAATGTGACACTTGTGCAACATGAGGAATGTGACACTTGTGAAACACGAAGGGAATGTGGAACTTGTGAAAACCGGGAAGAATGTGACCTTGGGGCAAACTGAAAAAATGTGACACTTTTTGCAAAAATAAAGAATGTGACACTTCTGAAAACACTGAAGAATGGGGAATTTGTGAAAACATGAGGAATGTTACATTTGTGCAACACTGAGGAATGGGACACTTGTGCAACACGGAGGAATGTGACACTTTTTGCAACAAAAAGGAATGTACACTTTTTGCAAAAATGAGGAATGTGACACTTGTCCCAACATGGGGAATGTGACCCCTTTGTGAAAACCACTGAGGAATGTGACCTTGGGGCAACATGAAAAAATGTGACACTTGTCCCCAACACTGGGGAAAATGTGACACTTGTGCAACACGAAGAATGGACACTTGTGCAACATGAAAAATTGGCCCTTTGTGCAACACTGAGGTTTTGTGACACTTGTGAAAAACATGGGGGAAAGTGCATTGTGCAACACTGAAGAATGTGACATTTTGTGCAACACTGAGGAATGTGACATTTGGGTGAAACCACTGAGGAATGTGACACTGTGCAACACTGAAAAAGTGACACTTGGCAACACTGGGGGAATGTGACCTTGTGCAACATGAAAAATGTGACCTTGTGCAACACTGAAAAATGGGGACACTTGTGCAACACTGGGGAAATGTGCCCCTTGTGCAACACTGAAGAAGTGACACTTGGCAACACTGGGGAATGGGGACACTTGTGCAACACAAAGAAGTGACACTTGTGCAACACTGAAGAATGGGGACACTTGTGAAACCCACTGAGGAATGTGACACTTGTGCAACCGGGGAAGGGTGCCCCTTGTGCAACATGAGGATGTAAACACTTGTGCAACATTGGGGAAATGTGACATTGTGCAACACTGGGGGAATGCGACACTTTTGAAAACCATGGGGAAATGTGACACTTGTGCAACCTTGGGGAAATTTTGGACCTTGGAAACATGAGGAATGTGACACTTGTGAAACCATTTGGGGAAAAGTGACACTTGTGCAAAAAGAAAAATGTGACACTTGTGAAACAGTGAGGAATGTGACACTTTTTGCAACTCTGAAAATGTGAATTTGTGCAACACGGAAGAAGGGGCCCACTTTTTGACAACACGGGAAATGTGACACTTGTGAAACATGAAAAAATGGGGACATTTTGTGCAACATTTGGAAGAATGTGGCCCTTGTCCCAAACATTTGGGGGGAAATTGGGGACATTGTGCAACACGGGGAAATGTGACCTTTTTGCAACACTGGGGAATGTGACACTTGTGCAACATGAGGAATGTGACATTGTGCAACACTGAGGAATGTTTGACACTTGTCCCAACATTTGAGGAATGGGGACCCCCCCCCCCCCCCCCCCCCCCCTTGCAAAAACTGGGAATGTGACATTTGGGAAACATTTGAAAATTTTGACACTTGTGCAACATTTGGGGAATTGTGACATTTGTGAAACACTGGGAATGTGCCCACTTTTTGAAACAGTGGGGGAAATGGGGACATTGGCAACACTGAGGAAACGTTTTCCCAGTAAACATTCCCAGATGTTGCACAAGTGTTTCATTCAAAAACACTGTAAATTTTGCTACGGGGACTGGCACTGTAATATTGAGCAGGTCAGGGATACGGGGACTGGCACTGTGGATTTTTGTGTAGAGTCAGGTAAATTAAGGGGGGAGGGGGCACTGTGAAAATTGTGTAGAGTCGGGTGATAGGGGACGGGCACTTGTAAAATTTTTAGCAGAGTCGGGTGATACGGGGACGGGGCCCTGTAGATATTGAGCAGAGTCGGGTTATACGAGGGATGGCACTGTAGATATGAGCAGGGGCGGTGTTTACGGGGACGGCACTGTAGATTTTGGCAAGTCAGGTGACCCGGGGGACTGGCACTGTGGGAAAATTGTGTGAGTCAGGTGATAGGGGGGACGGGCATGTAGTTTTGGGAGCAGAGTCGGGTTGATACGAGGACTGGCACTGTGGGATATTGAGCAAAAGTCAGGTGATACGGGGACGGGCACTGTAGTATTGAGCAGAGTCAGGTAAACGGGGACTGGCCCCTGTGTCTTGGGGCAGAGTCAGGCAAATGGGGGGACTGGCCCGTAGTTTTGAGCGGGAGTCAGGTGAACGGGGACTGGCCCCTGTAGTATTGAGCAGATTTCAGGCGATACGGGGACTGGCACTGTAAAATATTGGCAGAGTCGGGGTGATACGGGGATGGGCCTGTAGTTTGGCGGGAGTCGGGCCCGTTAGGGGACTGGCACTGTAGTTTATTTTGTAGAGTCAGGTGATGCGGGGAGGCACTGTGTTTTGGAGCAGAGTAGGTGATACGGGGACTGGCACTGTAGATATTGGGGAAAGAGTCGGTGATACGGGGATGGCACTGTGGGATATTTGAGAGTCAGGTGAAGGGGGGACTGGCACTGTAGTATTGACCAGAGTCAGGTGATAGGGGGACTGGCACGGGAAAATTTTTGTGCAGAGTCAGGTGATACGGGGACGGGCCTTAGTATTTGCAGAGTCGGGTGTTTACGGGGAAACGGGCCCTGTAGATTTTGTGCAAGTCAGGTGAAAAGGGGCCCGGGCCCCTGAAAGATATTGGCAGGGGTCGGTGTTAGGGGGGTGGCCTGTGATATTGAGCAGAGTCGGTGATAGGGGGCCTGGCACTGTAGATTTTGAGCGGGAGTCAGGTGTTACGGGGGGGGGTGGCACTGTAGTTTTGAGCAGGGTAGGTGATACTGGGATGGCACTGAAGATATTAAAGCAGAGTCGGGGTGATAGGGGGATGGCACTTAATATTGAGCAGAGTCAGGGAAGGGAGGACTGGCCTGTAGATTTGGCAGAGTAGGTGATACGGGGACTGGCACTGTAGATATTGAGCAGAGTCAGGTAAAATTCGGGACTGGCCTGTGATTTTGAGCAGAGTAGGTGATACGGGGACTGGCACTGTGGGATATTGGGGAAAGGTTCAGGTGATGGGGGGACTGGCACTTTTAATTTTAAAGAGAGTCAGGTGATACGGGGGACTGGCATTTTAAGATATTGTGCAGAGTCAGGTGATACGAGGACTGGCACTGGTGGGATATTGAGCAGAGTCAGGGGGAAGGGGGGTTTGGAAATGTAGATATTGAGCAGATTCAGGTGAAAACGGGGACTGGAAACTGTGATATTGGGGCCGGAGTCAGGTGATACGAGGACTGGCATTTGTAGATTGACCCGAGTAGGTGTAGGGGGAGGGCCCACTGTAGTTTTGGCAGAGTCAGGGGTACGGGGACTGGCACTGTTGATTTGGGAGAAAGAGTCAGGGGGAACCGAGGACTGGCACTGTAGTATTGTGCAGGTCAGGTGTCCGGGGATGGCATTTGTGTATTGTGCAGAGTCAGGTGAACGGGGAGGGAACTGTGTATTGACGGGTCAGGTGATAGGGGGACTGGCACTGTAATATTGAGCAGAGTCGGGTTTGTCCCGGGGACTGGCACTGTAGATATTGAGCAGATTTAGGGGTGATACGGGGACTGGCACTGAGTATTCCCCCAGAGTAGGTGATCGGGGTGGCCTGTAGATTTTTGACCCAGGTCGGTGATAGGGGCGGGCACTGTAGTTTATTGAGCAGAGTCGGGTTGATAGGGGACGGGGCACTGAGATATTCCCCAGAGTGGGGTGATACGGGGCTGGCCTGTGGAATTGAGAGATCAGGTGTACGGGGATGGCACTGTAGATTTGAGCAGGGGTCAGGTGATAGGGGGACGGGGCACTGTGATATTGCCAGAGAAAGGTGATAGGGGGACTGGCACTGAGTTTTGTGCAGGTCAGGTTTTAACGGGGGACTGGCACTGGATATTGAGCAGAGTCAGGTGAAACGGGGATGGCACTGAAAAGATTTTGAGAGAGTCGGGTGATACGGGGCTGGCACGTGTTTTCCCGGGCCCGGTGTACGGGGACTGGCACTGTAGATATTGCCCGAGTAAAGTGATAGGGGGAAACTGGCACTGTGGGATTTTGGGAGCAGAGTCAGGTGTTTACGGGGACGGGAAATGTAGATATTGTGCAGAGTCAGGGGATAGGGGGACTGGCATGTAGATATTGAGCAAGAGTCGGGTTTGATACGGGGGACTGGCACTGAAGATATTGAGCAGAGTCAGGTTTTAAAGGAGGAAAATGGCACTGTAGAAATTGAGCAGAGTCAGGTGATACGGGAGGGAACTTAGTTTATTGAGCAGGGGTCGGTGTTACGGGCATGGCACTGTAGATTTTGGCAAAGTCAGGTTTTTTTCGGGGGACGGGCCCACTGTGTATTGAGCAGAGTCGGTGATACGGGGATTTGGCACCGTAGTTATTGAGTTTAGTCAGGTGATACGGGGACTGGCACTGTAGATATTGAGCAGGTAGGTGATACGGGGACGGGCACTGTAGATATTGGAGAGTCGGGTGATGGGGGACTGGCCCCCTTTTGATTTTGGGAGCAGAGTCGGTGTCCGGGGATGGACTCCGTTTATTGGCCCAGGGCAGGTGTACGGGAGGGCACTTTAGATATTGAGCAGATTTCAGGTGTTACGATGACGGGCATGTGATTTTGGGCAGAGTCAGGTGTTACAAGGACTGGCACTGAAGATTTTTGAGCAGAGTAGGTGTTACGGGGCCCTGGCACTGTAGATATTGGCAGGTCAGGTTTTAAACGGGGGACTGGATTAGATATTGAGCAGAGTCGGTGTTACGAGGATGGACTGTAGTTTTGAGCAGGGGTCGGGGTGTTACGTTGACTGGCACTGTGATATTGGCAGGGGTCGGTTTTAGGGGGACTGGAAACTGTAGAAAATTGGCGGGATTCAGGTTTTTACGAGGCCTGGCACTGTAGATATTGAGCAGAGTAGGGGGTTACGATGACTGGGCACTGTGATTTTTGAGCAGGGGTCAGGGGGAAAACGGGGATGGCACTGTAGATATTGAGCAGGTCAGGTGTTACGAGGCTGGCACTGTAGAATTGAGAGGGGTCAGGTGTACGGGGGAGTGGCACTGTGTTTTGAGCAGAGCAGGTGAAAAGGGGATGGCACTGAAGATATTGGGGCAGAGTCAGGTGTTAGGGGGGAGGGCCCACTGAGATATTCCCCAAAGGCCCGGTTGAAAAGGGGGGGCACTGTAAAATTTTAAAGCAGAGCCCGGGGGTTACGGGGAAGGGCACTGTAGATATTGAGCAGAGTCAGGTAAAAGGGGGGACTGGCACTGTAGATATTGAGCGGTCGGGGGATACGGGGATTTGGCACTGTAGAAATTGAGCAAGTCGGGTGATAGGGGACTGGATGAAAGATATTGGCAGGGTCAGGGGGTTGGGGGCTGGACTGTAGATATTGAGCAGAGTCAGGTGATAGGGAGGACTGGCACTGAAAGAATTGCCCAGAGTCAGGTGATACTGGAGTGGCTCTTTTAAAATTTTGGCAGTTTTAGGTGATACGGGGACGGCACTGTAGATTTTGGGCCCCAGAGACAGGTGTTACGAGGACTGGCACTGTAGATATTGAGCAGGTGGGTTTGATACGGGGAAAGGGCACTGTAGTTTATTGGCAGAGTCAGGTGTACAAAGGATGGCATGTAGATATTGAGCAGGGGTCAGGTGATAGAGGACGGGGAAACGTAGAAAATTGGGAGCAGAGCCCCGGTGTATGGGGACTGGCACTGTAGATATTGAGCAGAGTCAGGTGTACGGGGCTGGCACTGTAGATATTGAGCAGAGTCGGTGATGGGGGGACTGGCACTTTTAGATTTGAGCAGTGCCCAGGTATACAAAACTGGCACTGTAGATATTGACCCGATTTCATGTGATACGAGGAGGGTTTCCTGTAGATTTGACCCGAGTCAGGTGATACGGGGACTGGCACTGTAGATTTTTAAAGAGAGTCGGTGAACGGGGAAACGGGCACTGTAGATATGAGCGAGTCGGGTGATAGGGGACTGGCACTGTAGATATTGTGCAGAGTCAGGCGATAGGGGACTGGAAATGTAGATATTGTGCAAGAGTCGGGTGATACGGGGCGGGGAAACTGTAGATATTGAGCAGAGTAAAGTTTTACGAGGACTGGCACTGTGATATTGAGCAGAGTAGGTATTACGAGGACGGGCCCATTTGTAGATATTGAGCAGAGTGGGGGTTTACGAGGACTGGCACTGTAGATATTGGGCAAAAGCAGGTTTTTACGAGGACTGGCCTGTTAGATATTGACCCGGGAGTCAGGTGATACGAGGGATGGAAACTGAAATTTTTTGAGCAGAGCCCTTTTAGAACGAGGATTTGGCACTGTAGATTTTGGAGGGGGTCGGGTTTGTTTACGAGGCTGGGCACTTTTGGGTTTTGACCCAGAGTCAGGGGGAAATGAGAACGGGCACTGTAAATTTTGGGAAGGAGGTCAGGTGTTTACAAGGACTGGCACTGTAGACATTGGCAGGTCCGTAAAAACGGGGGGCTGGCATGTAGATATTTTGCAGAGTCAGGTGTACGAGGACGGGGCCCCTGTAGAATTGAGCAGAGTCAGGTTTTTACGGGGGCCCTGGCACGTAGATATTGACCCGGGATTTCTGTTTTAAACGAGGTTGGCACTGTAGTTTAATTTGAGCAGAGTCAGGTGATACGAGGCGGGGCCTGTAGTTATTCCCCAGAGTCATTTTGTTACGAGGACTGGAGTTTTTGATATTGGGGGAGGTCAGGTGAACGAGGACTGGCACTGTAGATTTGGCAGAGTCAGGTTTTAAAGGGGGACTGGCACTGTGATTTAAAGGCAGGCCCGGTTTTTACGAGAATGGCACGAGTATTGGGGGCAGGTCAGGGGTACGAGGATGGACTGTAGAAAATTGCCCAGAGTCGGGGTTTTCCGAGGCGGGCCCATGTAATATTGAGCAGAGTCGGGTTTGATACGGGACTGCCTGTAGATATTGAGCAGAGTCGGGTGTTAGGGGGACTGGACTTTTAGATATTGACCCAGAGTAGGTTTTTTTAAAAGGCTGGCCCCTTTGTAGAAAATTGAGCAGAGTCGGGGGAACCGAGGAGGGCCCACTGTAGTTTATTCCCCGAGTCAGGTGTTACGAGGATGGCACTGTAAAAATTTTGGGAGCGAGTCAGGTGTTAAAAGGACTGGCACTGTAGTTATTGGGGCGGAGTGGGTTTGTTAGAGGATGGCACTTTTAGATATTAAAACAGGGGCTGGTGTTACGAGGACTGGCACTGTAGTATTGTGCGATTTCGGGGCGATACGAGGGACTGGCCCTGTAGAAAATTGTGCAGAGTCCGGTGTACGGGGACTTGCACTGTAGTTTTGGGAGGAGAGTCAGGTGATAGGGGGGATGGCATGTAGATATTGTGCAGGTCAGGTGATAGGGGAAACTGGCACTGAAAGATATTGTGCAGGGGTCAGGTGAACGGGGGGATGGCACTGTGTTTTGAGCAGAGTAAAGGTTTGTTACGAGGATGGCACTGTAGATATTGAGCAGATTTCAGGTGATAGGGGACTGGACTGTGATATTGAGCAGAGCCCGGTGCCCGAGAACCGGCACTGTAGTTATGTGGTGGGGTCCAGTGCCCTTTTTGGACTCCGAATATTGGGCTTTTGTTAATGAATGTCTGGCACACATCTCTTTAACTTAGGCCGTTGTTAGTGAGTATTTTTTTTACCGTTTTTAGATTTTGACTCAAAAGGGATAAATTTTTCCCCCAAACGTGTTATTGGGCCCCGTTACTTCTTGATCTCCGGAAAGGGGTATCCGACTGACTTCAGACGTACGAAGCCTTAAAGGTGTAGACACGAGGGTAGCACCCGGTCCCTTTAAACCCTCGAAATGTCTGCCTGCTCGCCCAGATTTCTTTAGTCAGATTCAAAAGAAAACAAAAATATTATAAATATATAAAAACCTTGGAGGGAAAATATAAGTTGTTTCGGCCCCCGGGTTTCCTTAAATCTAGGGTTTTAATTGAATTTGCAATGGAATGTTTTTCCCGTGCCCTTTTTGGGGACCAGTCAAATACCGTTGGGTGGGGTTGTGTTGTAGGAGGCCCCCGTTACTTTGGGTTTCCCGCATCTCACTTTTATCCCAAAAACCCCAATAGGTGGAATTTAAAACTCCACCCGAATTGAGGGTACTTGACACCACGGGTTCGAGTCAGTCTTTCATTTAGGGTTTGAGTACACATAAATATTTGGTTTGACTCCTGCATGAGTAGCTCCATTTATTAATGTGAGTGAACTGATTTTAGCTCTCTCACTCATTTTTTTGGGCTGTGCTGTTACATCTGCATATATTGTAAATTTTCTTTTTTTGGAATATACGAGATTGGGAAATATCCCTTGCTGGAGACTTGATTTACACCCAGGTACAAGAATGAAAACCTTTTTCCCTGATTTACAACGGGAAACAAGAGTGTACCTGTGTACGTGGTTTACAACCAGGTACAAGAATGTACCTGTGTAAGTGACTTACAACCAGGTACAGGAGTGTACTCTATACGTAATTCACACACAGGTACAACAGACCTATCTCAATATACCTTTGTACGTGGCTCACACCCTAGCACAACAGACCTATCTCAGTATACCTCTGTACGTGACTGTGGCATGCAAAGAGCACGTAACCTTCATTCGGCGCATGTACACACCTCATGAAAGGCTATCTTCCCATCCAGCGAACCAGGTACTAAGGGTTGATGATGGTGCCCCATCGTTCAATCAGTACCCAGGTTCCAGCCAATGAAAAGATGGTTTTGGCAATTGTAAGGTGATGTGGAACGCTCTACCTGTCTGCCCTTGTCATTCCCATTCTAGAACTGGTTGAAGCACGGTCTGCTCTCTAGTGGCTTGTATTTGCCTTGTTTACCGTGGAGTGCACTAATACCTATTGTTGTACATAGTGTATATAGTGTACATAATTCGCTCTATAATGGTAAGGGATAATACAAGTCAAAAGTTTTCTTCGGCTGTGTTTATTTTGCTCCCTTTACACCCAGGATAGCAGGCCTTTGGGATTCCTGGGTTGTAATAGTGACTCACAACCTGGCGCAACATACCTATCTCCAATATATTTCTGTACGTAGTAAGACACATAGGCAACATTTAGGCAACTTTATTCCGAAACGTTTCGCCTACACAGTAGGCTTCTTCAGTCGAATACAGGAAGTAGGCCGGAACAGTAGAGAAGTGAAGACGATGTAATCAGTCCATCACCCTTGAAGTCGTAGAATTTGAGGTTGTCAGTCCCTCAGCCTGGAGAAGTCAAGTTCCATAGTCTGGAACTATCTGAAGATCAAGCGACAGTGCGGAGACTTGGAAATAAATGGTATAAAATACCGACACAATGGAAATATAAACACATATGCAGTATAATGTGATCCTTTATTGACTACGTTTCGCCCACACAGTGGGCTTTTTCAGTCACAAACAGATCTGTTTGTGACTTGAAAAAGCCCACTGTGTGGGTGAAACGTAGTCAATAAAGGATCACCATTAACTGCATATGTGTTTATATTTCCAGTGCGGAGACTTAAACACTGTCGGACAGTATTTAAGTCTCCGCACTGTCGCTTGATCTTCAGATAGTTCCAGACTATGGAACTGAACTTCTCCAGGCTGAGGGACTGACAACCTCAAATTCTACGACTTCAAGGGTGATGGACTGATTACATCGTCTCCACTTCTCTCCTGTTCCGGCCTACTTTCTGTATTCGACTGAAGAAGCCTACTGTGTAGGCGAAACGTTTCGGAATAAAGTTGCCTAACTGTTGCCTATGTGTCTTACCTACCAACCTGTCGGTATTGTATACCATTTTGATGTTCATTTCTGTACGTGACTCACACCCTGGCACAACAGACCTATCTCAATATACCTCTGTACGTGACTCACACCCTGGCACAACAGACCTATTTCAATATACCTCTGTACGTGACTCACACCCTGGCACAATAGACCTATCTCAATATACCTCTGTACGTGACTCACACCCTGGCACAACAGACCTATTTCAATATACCTCTGTACGTGACTCACACCCTGGCACAACAGACCTATTTCAATATACCTCTGTACGTGACTCACACCCTGGCACACAAGACCTATTTCAATATACCTCTGTACGTGACTCACACCCTGGCACAACAGACCTATTTCAATATACCTCTGTACGTGACTCACACCCTGGCACAACAGACCTATTTCAATATACCTCTGTATGTGACTAACACCCTGGCACAACAGACCTATTTCAATATACCTCTGTACGTGACTCACACCCTGGCACAACAGACCTATTTCAATATACCTCTGTACGTGACTTAACACCTGGACACAACAGACCTATTCCAATATACTCTGTACGTGGACTAACACCCTGCACAACAGACCTATCTCAATATACCTCTGTACGTGGGACTCACACCTGGCACAACAGACCTATTTCAATATACCTCTGTACGTGACTCACACCCTGGCACAACAGACCTATCTCAATATACCTCTGTACATGACTAACACCCTGGCACAACAGACCTATTTCAATATACCTCTGTACGTGACTCACACCCTGGCACAACAGACCTATTATTCAATATACTCTGTACGTGACTAACACCCTGGCACAACAGACCTATTTCAAATACCTCTGTACGTGGACTAACCACCCTGGCACAACAGACCTATTTCAATATACCTCTGTACGTGACTAACACCCTGGCACAACAGACCTATTTCAATATACCTCTGTACGTGACTAACACCCTGGCACAACAGACCTATTTCAATATACCTCTGTACGTGACTCACACCCTGGCACAACAGACCTATTCCAATATACAATAGCCACATCATATTTATCATCATCAATGGTTTCGAGACCATTATTATCACACAGCATTGGTCGTCAACACAGTCATATTCACCCATGTCTCGTGTGTTTATCGTTAAAAATCTGCCACACTCTTGACACGAGGAGCGAGGCGGAGTTGTTAAGAGTGATACATATTGGTGTCAGGGATACACTCACAGCGCCACGGTGCTCTGCACTACCCTCATAACTGTGCCAGGAACTGACGCAGTGGCTGGCATCTTGGTCACAACACTGCACTACAGCAGCGCTGTGGCGGGGATGCCTTACAAACAGAGTAATACCGTAAGATGTAAGGGATACCTCACAAATGGAGGGATACCGTAAGCAGGGATACCTTACAAATGGAAGGATACCGTAAGCAGGGATTCCTTACAAGTAAAGGGATACCGTAAGTAAGGGATACTTTACAAATAAACGATACCCTATAATTGAAAGGATACCTTAAGGATCAAGGGATATTAATAAATAAGGGATGCCTTAAGAAGTAAGGGATACTTTACAAGTGGAGGGATACCTTACATATGGAGGATACCGTGAAAAGTAAGGGATACCCTACAAATGAAGGGATACCTTAAGAAGTAAGGGATGCATAAGAACATAAGAATGGAGGAGCACTGCAGAAGGCCTAATGGCCCATACAAGGCAGGTTCTTATCAGAACCATCACTACCCAAAGTTACCCAAGAATTTACTCCCTTACCCACGACACTAATCAACCCCAGCCCCTCTCACTCATATATTTGTCCAGTCTCTTTTTAAAACTACCCAAGGTCCTAGCCTCGATCACCCTACATGGAAGATTGTTCCATGCATCCACAACTCTGTTAGAAAACTAGTATGTACCTATGCCCTTTCTAAATCTAAACTTATCCAAGTTAAATCCATTATTCCTGGTTCTTACCTGGTTCGACACCCTCAGTACTTTATTAATATCTCCCTTGTTTATGCCCATCATCCACTTATACACTTCGATAATATGATAAATTAGACACATGTGCAACTCTTGGGTATCTTTATTGAGGAAACGTTTCGCCACACAGTGGCTTCATCAGTCCATACAAAGGAGAAACGTTTCTCCTTTATATGGACTGATGAAGCCACTGTGTGGCGAAACGTTTCCTCAGTAAAGATACCCAAGAGTTGCAAATGTGTCTAATTTATCAACGTGTCGGCTCTCTGAACCATTCATCTACACTTCGATAATATCTCCCCTCATTCTACGTCTCTCCTGAGAGTAATGATTCAAGGCTCTATGTATATCTTCATACGGGAGATTCCTTATACTGTAAATCATTTTAGTCATTCTTCTCTGTATGTTCTCCAATGAGTCTATATCCATCCTGTAGTAAGGAGACCAAAACTGAGCAGCATAATCTAAATGAGGCCTCACTAGTGATGTATAGAGCTGTAAAATAACTTTTGGACTTCTGTTACTTATATTTCTTGAAATAAATCCTATTAATCTGCTAGCCTTATTGTGCACACTTAGGCACTGCTGTCTTGGCTTTAGATTTTTACATATCATGACTCCCAAGTCTTTTTCACATTCTGTATGATCAAGTTCTTCTTCGAGGGATATTTCCATTACCAAGGACTAGGACTATATACACTTGTCCACACTGAACTTCATCTGCCATTTTTCAGGGGGGATATGATTGAGGTGTATAAATGGAAGACAGGAATAAATAAAGGGGATGTAAATAGTGTGCTGAAAATATCTAGCCTAGACAGGACTCGCAGCAATGGTTTTAAGTTGGAAAAATTCAGATTCAGGAAGGATATAGGAAAGTACTGGTTTGGTAATAGAGTTGTGGATGAGTGGAACAAACTCCCAAGTACCGTTATAGAGGCCAGAACGTTGTGTAGCTTTAAAAATAGGTTGGATAAATACATGAGTAGATGTGGGTGGGTGTGAGTTAGACCTGATAGCTTGTGCTACCAGGTCGGTTGCCGTGTTCCATCCCTTAAGTCAATGTGACCTGACCTGACTAGGTTGGGTGCATTGGCTTAAGCCGGTAGGAGACTTGGACCTGCCTCGCATGGGCCAGTAGGCCTTCTGCAGTGTTCCATCGTTCTTATGTTCTTATGTTCTTAAATCCTCCAGGGGTTCACTTGTATCCTCCTCAGAACGAATCATCAGCAAATTTGCTCAAGTCACTTGTAATTCCTTCATCAAGGTCAATAATGTAAATTATGAACAGTGGACCTAAAACTGATCCTTGTGGAACTCCACTAGTGACTAATCCCCATTCAGATTTGACCCCATTAATGGAAACTCTCTGCTTTCTATTGGTAAGCCATGCCTCTATCCATGCTAGAAGTTTATCTCCTATACCATGAGCTGCCACTTTTCTTAAGAGTTTTTTGTGAGGTACTCTCTCGAAAACTTTACTGAAATCCGAATAAGCAATATCATATTCTTACTCACTGTCTACTGCCTCAAAGGTTTTATTGAAGAACGTCAGTAAATTTGTCAGGCAGGAACGACCTCTCGTGAACCCATGCTGAGATTCATTAATCAAATTATGCTCTTCAAGGTGACTTTAATAATATCAGCTATAATTGATTTTAATAATTTGCCTACTATAGACGTCAGGCTTATTGGACAGTAATTTGAAGGAATGGACTTCTCCCCTGATTTGAATATACGAACCACATTAGCCATCTTCCACATCTCAGGTACAACACCAGTTGGGACAGATGAATTAATCACGCTCGTTAATGACTCACTAAGTTCCTTCTTGCATTCTTTAAGTACTCTGGAAAACAACTCGTTGGGTCCCAGGGACTTATTTTGTTTCAGTTTATCTATAATATATAATAATAATAATAATAATAATAATAATAATAATATTAATATAATAATAATAATAAATAATAATAATAATAATTAATAAAATTTAATAAATAATAATAATATAATAATAATAATAATAATAATAATAATAATAATAATAATAATAAATAATAAATAATAAAAAAATAAATAATAATAATAATAATAATAATAATAATATAATAAAAATAAAATAATAATAATAATAATAAATATAATAATAATAATAATAATAATAATAATAATAATAAAAATAATAATAATAATAATAATAATAATAATAATAATAATAATAATAAATAATAAATAATAATAAATAATAATAATAATATTAATAATAATAATAAATATAATAAATAATAAATAATAATAATAATAATAATAATAATAATAATAATATAATAATAATAATAATAATAATAAAATAATAATATAATATATAATATAATAATAATAAATAATAATAATAATAATAATAATATAATATATAATAATAATAAAATAATAATAATAATAATAATAATAATAAAAAATAATAATAATAATAATAATAATATAATAATAATAATAATAAAATAATAATAATAATAAATAATAATAATAATAATAATAATAATAATAATAATAATAATAATAAATAATAAAATAATAATAATAATAATAATAATAATAATAATAATAATAATAATAATAATAATAATAATAATAATAATAATAATAAATAATAATATAATAATAATAATAATAATAATAATAATAATAATAATAATATAAAAATAAAAATAAAATAATAATAATAATAATAATAATAATAATAATAATAATAATAATAATAATAATAATATAATAATAATAATAAATAAAAATAATAATAATAATAATAATAATAATAATAATAATAATAATAATAATAATAATAATAATAATAATTAATAATAATAATAATAATAATAATAATAATAATAATAATAATATCTTTATTTACTACCAGTACATGTACAAGGTATACAGTCCTAGGTGACATCACTCACATACTACTGTATAGGAAGCTGCTTGCTATGCTGAGCATTTCGGGCAAATTAGGTCAATTTTGTCCCAGGATGCGACCCACACTTGTCGACTAATTCCCAGGTACCCATTTTAAATTGATGGGTGAACAGGAACAGCAGGTGTCTTACGGAAACACGTCCCTAATGTTTTCCAGCCGTACCGGAGGAGATTCGAACTCCAGACCTCAGTGTGTGAGCTGAGTGCGCTAGTGATCAATATATCTGTTTGACAACCATGTCCCTTATGACAGTAATATTAGTTAATTTGAATTCGTCGGGAACTGAATTATTGTTAATTTCTGGAATCTCATTTGTTTCTTTTTGTGTAAAGACTGACACAAAATAATCATTAAATAGAGAACACATTTCCTGTTCGTTATCCGTCAGCTGTCCATTCCCAATTTTCAGAGGTCCTACTTTTTCCTTCACCTTCGTCCTATACACTTGAAAGAACCCATTTGGATTAGTCTTTGATTCATTAGCAACTCTAATTTCATAGTCACGTTTAGCCTTTCTAATCCCCTTTTTTTACTTCTCTTTTAAACTGAACATATTGGTCAGTAAGGTTAACCTCTCTTCTGATGCGCCATAAATTCCCCTTTTCTCCTCTAATAGATGCTTTAGCCTCCTGTTAATTAACCCATTTGGGATCGTTATTATTTGACCTAATTTGTCTCTGGGGAATGTATACTCTGAGCAAGTTGTACATTATTAAGAAAAAGATCTTTAATGCAGATCCCTTCGTAATCGTAAGTATGATCATTGTCAACAAAATCATTAGCTAGATTACCCCAATCGAGATTAGACAAGTGTTACTTAAGTCCAATACAATCGGCTGAACGAAAATCGGGGAATTTTACCTTAAGGAATAAGGAATGTCTTACAAATGAATGGTTACCTTAAGAACACTGTTGTGTGTGACACACAACAGTGTTCTATTGAACCTTTGTTGGTACTGTGACTACTGGACCCATGTTGGTACTGTGACTACTGGACCCATGTTGGTACTGTGACTACTGGACCCCTGTTGGTACTGTGACTACTGGACCCATGTTGGTACTGTGACTACTGGACCCCTGTTGGTACTGTGACTACTGGACCCATGTTGGTTCTGTGACTACTGGACCCATGTTGGTACTGTGACTACTGGACCCATGTTGGTACTGTGACTACTGGACCCCTGTTGGTACTGTGACTACTGGACCCATGTTGGTTCTGTGACTATGGACCCATGTTGGTTTCTGTGACTACTGGACCCATGTTGGTACTGTGACTACTGGACCCATGTTGGTTCTGTGACTACTGGACCCATGTTGGTTCTGTGACTACTGGACCCATGTTGGTTCTGTGACTACTGGACCCTTGTTGGTACTGTGACTACTGGACCCATGTTGGTACTGTGACTACTGGACCCATGTTGGTTCTGTGACTACTGGACCCATGTTGGTTCTGTGACTACTGGACCCTTGTTGGTACTGTGACTACTGGACCCCTGTTGGTACTGTGACTACTGGACCCATGTTGGTACTGTGACTACTGGACCCCTGTTGGTACTGTGACTACTGGACCCATGTTGGTTCTGTGACTACTGGACCCATGTTGGTTCTGTGACTACTGGACCCATGTTGGTACTGTGACTACTGGACCCATGTTGGTTCTGTGACTACTGGACCCATGTTGGTTCTGTGACTACTGGACCCATGTTGGTTCTGTGACTACTGGACCCTTGTTGGTACTGTGACTACTGGACCCATGTTGGTACTGTGACTACTGGACCCATGTTGGTACTGTGACTACTGGACCCATGTTGTACTGTGACTACTGGACCCTGTTGGTACTGTGACTACTGGACCATGTTGGTACTGTGACTACTGGACCCATGTTGGTACTGTGACTACTGGAACCCATGTTGGTACTGTGACTAACTGGACCCATGTTGGTACTGTGACTACTGGACCCATGTTGGTACTGTGACTACTGGACCCATGTTGGTACTGTGACTACTGGACCCATGTTGGTTCTGTGACTACTGGACCCATGTTGGTACTGTGACTACTGGACCCATGTTGGTTCTGTGACTACTGGACCCATGTTGGTTCTGTGACTACTGGACCCATGTTGGTACTGTGACTACTGGACCCATGTTGGTTCTGTGACAGTGGCCTGGCGGCCCCCCTGACAGAAATTGAAAGAATTCAAAAGAGTGAAAGCACATAACTGAGAGGACTAGCAAGCGAGAGAGAGAGAGAGAGAGAGAGAGAGAGAGAGAGAGAGAGAGAGAGAGAGAGAGAGAGAGAGCACTCAACATGCACTCTGGCTGGCAACAAAGACGTGTCATGTACTATATTTATTTCCTGGAGTGCAGCAAAGGGACGTACTGAACAAGTCCTGTGACCGCACCTTTCCTGTCTTGCCTGTGTTATCCTGCAAGAGAATTGTGGCAAGTTAATGCAAAACGTTTTATACTTCTGTGAACCTTTGTTGGTACTGTGACTTTTGAACCTTTGTTGGTACTATGACTATTGAACCTTTGTTGGTACTGTGACTATTGAACCCTTGTTGGTACTGTGACTATTGAACCCTTGTTGGTACTGTGACTATTGAACCCTTGTTGGTACTGTGACTATTGAACCCTTGTTGGTACTGTGACTACTGAACCCTTGTTGGTACTGTGACTACTGAATCCTTGTTGGTACTGTGACTATTGAACCCTTGTTGGCACTGTGACTACTGAACCCTTGTTGGTACTGTGACTACTGAACCCTTGTTGGTACTGTGACTATTGAACCCTTGTTGGCACTGTGACTACTGAACCCTTGTTGGTACTGTGACTACTGAATCCTTGTTGGTACTGTGACTACTGAACCCCTGTTGGTACTGTGACTACTGAACCCTTGTTGGTACTGTGACTATTGAACCCTTGTTGGCACTGTGACTACTGAACCCTTGTTGGTACTGTGACTACTGAACCCTTGTTGGTACTGTGACTACTGAATCCTTGTTGGTACTGTGACTATTGAACCCTTGTTGGTACTGTGACTATTGAACACATGTTGGTTTACGTAGAGAGGGTTTCGGGGGTCAACGCCCCCGCGGCCCGGTCTGACACCAGGCCTCGTAGTGGATCAGGGTCTGATCTACCAGGCTGTTACTGCTGGCCACACGCAAGCTAACTTGCGAACCTCAGCCTGGTTGGTCAGGTACTGACTTTAGGTGTCTGTCCACTGCCTTCTTGAAGACAGCCAGGGGTCTATTGGTAATCCCCCTTATATATGCTGGGAGGCAGTTGAACATTCTTGGGCCCCAGACACTTATTGTGTTGTCTCTCATAAGAACATAAGAAAGAAGGAACACTGCAACAGGCCTACTGACCCATGTGGAGCAGGTCCATGTCTCCCCACGGATTAGACCAATGCCCCCCCCCCGGATTAGCCCAATGACCCACCCAGTCTGATCATCTCCACTCAAGGAAGGAGCACTGCACCAGACCCAGCAGCACAAGCTAGCCAGGTCCAACTCACACCCACCCACTCAAGTATTTATCTAACCTATTTTTAAAACTACACAACGTTTTAGCCTGATTAACTGTACTCGGGAGTTTGTTCCACTCATCCACAACTCTATTACCAAACCAGTGCTTTCCTATATCCTTTCCGAATCTGAATTTTTCCAACTTGAAACCATTGCTGCGAGTCCTGTCTTGGCTGGAAATTTTCAGCACGCTATTTACATCCCCTTTATTTATTCCTGTTTTCCATTTATACACCTCGATCATATCCCCCTTAATTCTACGCCTCAATGTACTCTTAGCGCCCCTGCTTTTCATCAAATTCATATTCAAAGTTATTCTTGTAAGGATTACAATGCTGAGTTTACAGAATTTGGTTATTGTGTGGTTTACATGTAGTAAAATAATAATTACAGAGTGTACCATTAGAACACCTAGCATGGCTAGGAATTTCGGGCAGACTTAGTTTAATTCTTAATTTTAAAATATCACAAATTATGAGGTAAGTTGGTATTATGGCTGAGTGACTAAATACTAGTTTGTGAGTTTAGCAATGTGAATGCTTTTGTTTTGGCACAGTACATAGTTTTAGTATTGGAGTATCACAGGCCAACTTATGACTAGTTAGGATTCATTATTTATGATTGAGATTGATATTTCTGTTTATGGTCAAATGGGTGAGTGAGTGTAAGTGTGAACCACCAGGTGGTATTCGTATAGTTAGTTGACAGGGTGTATCAGGGAGATAAGATTTTTTTCTAATGATAGTTTTGAAGGTGATGAATGTGTCTGCAGTTCTAGAGGTTTCAGGTAGGGTGTTCCAGATTTTAGGGCCTTTGACATACATTGAATTTTTGAAAGGTTTAGTCGGACACGGGGAATTCATAGAGATGTTTGGTCTGGTGTTATGCCTGTGGGTTCTGTCACAACTATCAAGAAAGCGTTTTAGGTCAAGGTTAATTTTTGGAATTTAAGTCCTGTAGATGTAGATTGCACAGTAGTAAGTGTGGGATGTACTGAACAGGGAGTAAGTTTAGATCTATGAAGAGGGGGGGGGTGTGTTGCCAGGGATGGGATTTAGTGATTTTTTTTTACTGCGGTTTTGTTGGGATATTATTGGCTTTAGGTGTGTTGCTGCAGTTGTTTTTCCCAAGCACAAATAGCATAGGTGAGGTATGGATAAATAAGTGAGTGGTATAGTGTGAGAAGGGCATTTTGCGGAAACGTATTTCGTATCTTGGAGAGGATCCCAACCGTTTTGGATACTTTTTTGGTTATGTGTTGGATATGGGTGCTGAAATTTAGGTTGTTGTCAAGGCATAGGCCTAGAAATTTCCCTCATTATGTCTGGTAGTTAGAGTGTTGTCGATCTTAATGTTAATTTGTGCAACTCCTGCTCTGCTACCAAACATAATATAGTAGGTTTTGTCAGTGTTAAGCTTTAAGTTTATTGGCTGTCATCCAAGTCGATATTTTGATCAGCCCCTCGTTAACAATGGTGTTGAGGGTGGCAAGATTAGGGTGAGAGATGACATAAGTCATGTCGTCAGCAAGAGAATGGGTTTCAGGTGTTGGGATACGTTTGGAAGATCATTGATGTATATGAGGAAAGAGCAGGCGACCAAGGACACTTCCCTGCGGAACTCCAGTATCAAGTGGCCGTGTTGTTGATGCTGTGTCTTTAATGGTGACATACTGATGCCTATTAGTAAGGTAAGATTTGAAATATGCAAGCGCATGGCCTCTTATCCCGTAATGGTCAAGTTTGTGGAGTAGGATGCCGCGGTCTATTGTG
Organism: Cherax quadricarinatus; assembly: GCF_026875155.1. Classification (NCBI taxonomy): domain Eukaryota; kingdom Metazoa; phylum Arthropoda; class Malacostraca; order Decapoda; family Parastacidae; genus Cherax; species Cherax quadricarinatus. Next base: position 12,547,330 of record NC_069408.1, on the reverse strand, counting down.
CCAAAAGCTTTTCTTAGGTCAATAAAAATTCCTAGTGGATATTCCTTATTTTCCAATGCTGTGTAAAGCAGATCTAGCATTTTTATGATTGCATCATTAGTGCATTTTATTTTTTCTGAATCCAAATTGGCAGGGTTGAGTATGTTTTGTGTCGTTATAAATGAATATAGTCTCCTGTGCACGAGTTTCTCAAAGATTTGGATAGCAATGGTAATTTTTGTTATTGGCCTATAGTTGTTTAAATCTGTAGGGTCACCAAACCTTTATGTATTGGTGTAACCCTTGCCGTCTTGAGTAGTTTCGGGAAGGTGCTAGTTTCTAGTGACTTGTTAAAAAGTAATGAAATAGCATGCGAAAGGACATGGGCCGCACGCTTGTACAATAATGGTGGGACTTGAGACAGATTCCCTGAGTTATTTTTAAGTGACTTTACAATCTCGGTGACTTCCGTGGCTCAGTAGGTGCAAAATAGAAGGAATTTGGGAAATTCCCATCTAGGTAGTCCCCGGCAGGGGGCATTGGTCCGTGGATTTTATTGGCGAGATTAGATCTAGGGTTTTGAGAAAAAAGTCGTTTATCTTGTTAGCTGTGTCAGTGGGATGTAGTGGTGTTTCATTAGGTTTAGTTAGGACAATATTCTTGTTTTTTTTCAGTTTGTGGGTCTCTAGAATCTGAGAGAGTGTTTTCCAGGTCTTTTTTATATCCCCTCTTGTGTTTGTGAATCTACTGGAGTAGTATAGTTGTTTGACTTTCTTATTTACTTTGGTGAGAACTGATGATAGTTTTTTAAGAATATCTTTGTGTATTAACCCCTGTCTATTTTGCTTTTCATATTGGTGTTTCTTATCAATGGATTTCAGAATGGTGCTGGTTTTAGCCATGGGCAACCAAAGCCGTTTGTTTGTGATCTGTTTCGTTTTTATAGGACAATGTTTGTTGTAAGTCTAAGTAATTTGTTAAGAAAAATGTCTGTCCAGTAATCAATACCATTGGCCTTGGAGAATTCTGTAGGCCAGTCAACATCTCTAGGTCAGCTGTGAACTTGCTTATTGAGGCCTCGTCATGGAGTCTAAATGAGAGTTTGTTGATTCAAGTGGTGGTTTACTAATGTTTGTCAGGAGGAAGGTAGGGTATGGGGTCAGTAGTGCTGTCTGTGATTATCCCCTGTTTTAAGGGGGGCTAGTATATTGGTCCATATCCCTGTCTGTTTGGTTGCACTTGTCTCAGTGAGCCTGGTTGGTTTAGTTATTGTTGGTATGTGTAGTGTGTTGTTATATTGTTGATGAAATCAGTTACAGGCTGATCATCTAGTACGCCAAGGTTGATGTTGAAGTCCCCAGCTAAGAAAAGGTGGTGCTATTCATTTGTCTGTTTGTTAATTAGTGACTTAATTTCTCACTAAATTTTTGGGGATGTTTGTGTGGGGTATCCGGTAAAATGGCACCGATATTTAAATAGGTGTCTTAAGGCTTTTTACAGTAAAATTAGCAAAAATGTATTCCCCATATTCATCACTAAAGCAAGGGGTGCTAATACAAGAAAAATTGGTTAGAGTAATAGACTGCAATACCACCCCAGCTTGGTATGGTCTGCAGTTGTGAATTGCTGTGTATCCTGGTAGAGGGTAGATATCTACTGTGTCCTGCTTAAGCCAGGTATCAGTAAGAATAATGCAGGAGAAGGGTGTCTTTAGTAATTCAAGGAGTGCCAGGAGGTCATCATAGTGTTTGCTTAAGGACCTGATGTTGTAGTTAAGTACTGATAGACTTTTAGTATTGTTTAGGATAGTGGTGGCTTGTGATGCTGTGTAGTAAAGGCAGTTACTTTCCAATAGGTTTTGATTGGGTGTCAGATTATGGAGGTTTAGATCAGGGTCAACGTGATCAATCATCTTCTAGGTTTAAATTATGGTTTTTTTTTATCCTGAGTTGTGTGTTGAGTTTTAGTGCTGATATCTGTAGTGGTGGGAAGTTTGGACAAGTGTATAGCTATAGCATTTTGGTCATATAGAGTATAGTCACTGCTAAACATAATCAGTGATGTTGTCTATGTGTTGTGCTGGAATGAACTAAAGTACAACTAGGTATAAACTAATAATATAAAAATACAAAATTTAAAAATAGCACAAGATTCCCACTTGTAATTGCACTAAGGTTAATATATGACTTTGTGTAGTCCTAGTTTTTGGGATGGAATTTGGTATGAGCTAGAAAGGGTAAGTACAACTAGGTTTAATCTAATAATTAAAAATACAAAATTAAAAATAGCAACAGTCTCTCATAGTAATTACACTATGGTCTAAAATAGTGAATTTGGTACTGACTATGTATTGAGCTAGAATGAGCTATAGTACAACTGAGTTTAATCTAATGATATAAAACAGACACATGACTCTCAATTGTAATTGCACTAAGGTCTATAAAAAGTTGTTTACAAGAAACTAGAGTATAACTAGATTTAAATTGACAGGATACAATACACAAGTCAAGGTAGCAAAAGAATAATAAAAAAAAATAATAAAAATAAAAATGTTGATAAATTAGACACATGTGCAACTCTTGGGTATCTTTATTGAGGAAACGTTTTCGCCACAGTGGCTTCATCATCCATACAAAGGAGAATCTTGAAGAACAGGGGGAGAATGAGGTAATCAGTCCCTCAACCTTGAGTCGATGTGGTCAGTCCCTCAATCTTTAATAGAATACGGCATATGAGCGAAGAAGGGGGCTTTTTAAACCGTATGGCAGGAGAGGTGCAGCAGTCATAGGTGGTGTCAAATTTGTTCAATGTGGAAGTGGTCGTGCCCCAAAAATTAGGCCCAAACGAAGAATTCCCAAGTATTAAGATCCCCAAAAAGTTGCAGTGTCTGACAGGTTTGTAGATGAATGGTTCATGTCGGTTCTCTGAACCATTCATCTACAACCTGTCAGACACTGCAACTTCTTGGATCTTAATACTTGGGAATTCTTCGCTTGCCTAATTCTTGGGCACGACCTACTTCCACACATCACAAATGTGCACCACCTATGACTGCTGCACCTCTCCTACCAACGGTTTATAAGCTCCTTCTCCGTCATATGCCGTATTCTATTCAAGATTGATGGACTGACCACATCGACTCAAGGTTGAGGGACGATTACCTCATTCTCCTCCTGTTCTTCAAATTCTCCTTTGTATGGACTGATGAAGCCACTGTGTGGCGAAACGCTTCCCCAATAAAGATACGCAAGAGTACACATGTGTCTAATTTAAACAAAAAATAAAAATGGCAATGACTTGGTTATAATATGCTAGTAAGATGGTAGACAGGATAATAAAAAGTTGTAGTTGAAAATACTAGTTTAAAAAAGTATAGAATAAAAATGGTCAGTAAAATTTTTTTACAATAAGTTTGGTCAATATGACTCAAGAAATCGTAATGACACGATTGCAAATAAACCATACCCCCCGGGCCCGGGATTGAACCCGCGGGTTCAATCCCGGCCGGGGGTATGGTTTAGTTTGGTCAATATAGTTTAAAGTAAAATTGGGCAATAATAGGGATTTTAGAATAAAATTGGGCAATTGAGTATTTCTTAAAGTGAGGTAGAATTATTGAGGACAAGTTATGGTTAGTTTATAATAAAATAAGATGGAACAGTGATGCGGTAAGTTGTAAAAAAGGAGATGGATTCGTAGATATTAAAACAATTAAGACATGAGGTAGAATTTGGGCGTTGAATACAACAATGACAAACAAAAGTAGCTGGGGTTTAGAATTTTTAGGGGGCACAAATTTTTTGACAATATAACACTAACTGTGGACTGTGGGTTTTATCTGCACTTTACCCCTGATTCTGTTTGTCCAGCCTCACTTAGGAATGTTTTAAAGGGCATGTTCTGTAGAGATGAAGTATCTCTTCCCAGTGGGCTGTTTCCTAACTGCGATTTTTCCATCCCTCACAAAGCACTGGTGGATTTTTTGGGCATAGCATAATTTTCTTGCCGATAAAGGAGGTTTTGTCTTGTTTTGGTAAGGCACTCATTGACGTAAACATCAGTTTCATAGAAATAGATGTTTTTAGTAGGTTGTTTCTTTTTAGGCTAGTTTGGAATTTAACAGCACTGTTTTTTTTACCCGCTTGGTAGCCATCAGTTTGCAATCCTTTAAGTCATCACTACGTATGTAAGGTGAAGGTGGTCCTTGATAAGCTGAGGGTGGTCTCCATGCAGGTCTCTTGGGTGACTGTGGGTGGGAGATGTTTGCTGGTAACTAAAACAGCGTTAGATAGCTGCTGTTGGTCATTATGGTCTTGAAAGTTGGTGATGACATTTGGGAAGTTGTTGGTCCACTCTTGATGTTTCCTCTATAATGTTGTAGTAAGGAGGGTGACTTGGTCTTTTTAGAGTGTTTTAAAGGTGTCTAGGGACTGAGTGTGGGTGTTGCTTTGTTGTTCTAGAGCAGTGATCTTGCTGAGGTAATCTGCATTGCTAGCTTTTAGTTCCTGCATTTCTTGAGTTAGCTTGGTGATCGTTTGGTTCTGAATCATAAGGAGTTTAGCTATTTCTGGGTCGGTGATCTTCTTGACATCAAATCCTGGGAAGGAGTTATCTTGGACTGTGGCAGCAGCCATGTTTGTTGTTGTCTGTCATGTGTTGTGGTGATGCCGGTGAGTGATGAGGGTTGTGTCCTGGCTGGCAGTACCACATGTTTTCCTCGTGTTTTTAGCAAGCCAGACTTAGAGTCGAAGATCAAAATGAATTTTTTATGAGAGAGCCACAAAATTTGGTTAACACAAGCCTATTCGATGTTATCCTGACGACAAATGACTTCGAACAGGCGATAAATGACATGCCCATGCACTCTGCCCCAGGGCCAGACTCATGAAACTCCGTGTTCATCAAAATTTCTGCAAAAGCCCCTATCACGAGCCTTTTTCCTTCCTATGGAGAGGGAGCATGGACAAAGGGGGTCGTCCCACAGTTACTAAAAACAACAGACATAGCCCACTCCACAAAGGGGGCAAATAAAGCAACAGCAAAGAACTACAGACCGATAGCACTAACATTCCATATCATAAAAATCTTTGAAAGGGTCCTAAGAAGCAAGATCGCCACCCATCTAGAAACCCATCAGTTACACAACCCAGGCAACATGGGTTTTAGAACAGGTCGCTCCTGTCTGTCTCAACTATTGGATCACTACGACAAGGTCCTAGATGCACTAGAAGACAAAAAGAATGCAGATGTAATATATACAGACTTTGCAAAAGCCTTCGACAAGTGTGACCATGGCGTAATAGCGCACAAAATGCGTGCTAAAGGAATAACAGGAAAAGTCGGTCGATGGATTTATAATTTCCTCACTAACAGAACACAGAGAGTAGTCGTCAACAGAGTAAAGTCCGAGGCAGCTACGGTGAAAAGCTCTGTTCCACAAGGCACAGTACTCGCTCCCATCTTGTTCTCATCCTCATATCCGACATAGACAAGGATGTCAGCCACAGCACCGTGTCTTCCATTGCAGACACTGCAAGGCTCCACGCGAACATCAACCAAATCTTTCAGTGGGCTGCAGAAAACAATATGAAGTTCAACGATGAGAAATTTCAATTACTCCAGATATGGTAAACACGAGGAAATTAAATCTTCATCAGAGTACAAAACAAATTCTGGCCACAAAATAGAGCGAAACACCAACGTCAAAGACCTGGGAGTGATCATGTCGGAGGATCTCACTTTCAAGGACCATAACATTGTATCAATTGCATCTGCTAGAAAAATGACAGGATGGATAATGAGAACCTTCAAAACTAGGGAGGCCACGCCCATGATGACACTCTTCAGGTCACTTGTTCTATCTAGGCTGGAATATTGCTGCACACTAACAGCACCTTTCAAGGCAGGTGAAATTGCTGACCTAGAAAATGTGCAGAGAACCTTCACGGCGCGCATAACGGAGATAAAACACCTCAATTACTGGGAGCACTTGAGGTTCCTAAACCTGTATTCCCTGGAACGCAGGTGGGAGAGATACATGATTATATACACCTGGAAAATCCTAGAGGGACTAGTACCGAACTTTGCACAAGAAAATCACTCACTACGAAAGCAAAAGATTTGGCAGACGATGCAACATCCCCCCAATGAAAAGCAGGGGTGTCACTAGCACGTTAAGAGACCATACAATAAGTGTTAGGGGCCCGAGACTGTTCAACTGCCTTCCAGCATACATAAGGGGGATTACCAACAGACCCCTGGCAGTCTTCAAGCTGGCACTGGACAAGCACCTAAAGTAGGTTCCTGACCAGCCGGGCTGTGGCTCGTATGTTGGTTTGCGTGCAGCCAGCAGCAACAGCCTGGTGGATCAGGCTCTGATCCACCAGGAGGCCTGGTCACAGACCGGGCCGTGGGGGCGTTGACCCCCGGAACTCTCTCCAGGTAAACTCCAGGTAAACTCCAGGTTGCTGGTGCAGCTGCCGCTCTGGGGGAATGTTGCATCTCCTGCCGAGTCTTTTGCTTTCATATTAAGTGATTTTCGTGTGCAGGTTTGGTGCCAATCCTCCAGGACCTTCCAAGTGTATATTATCATGTATCTCTCTCGCCTGCGTTCGAGGGAATACATGTGGAAATTTATTTGGTCACTAAAGCTCCACAGGACAGATACGGCGTACAAAGGGGGTCCCAGAATGGCCATAATAGAATGGCTGAGCTGGGTGGCCCTTAAACCCACCCAAACAAAAAGCATTCTCCCCGAGTTGGCATGGTTGGTAAGCACTATTTAAGTTATAGATTTACCCTTCAGGGAAGGAGTAGGTAGTTTTGCTGGTAGTACACTAATATTAGGTTTACTAAGGCAACTGTAGATAATAATAATGTAGACCTAAGACCTTAACATAGGTAGTAATAGGCCGATAATGTAGGCAAACACTAGGTTAAGTTAGCTAGGGAGAACTGGCAGCCCTAGCTTGAAGGATGAGGTGCGGGTCTGGAAGACACGAGCTCTCCCTTCTGTAGACAGACACCAACTGGACAAGACGTGCCGTGATCAGCAGACGGCGCCCCCCACGTGTCTTCACGTATGAGACTTGGGGAAATCTGGTAGAGGCACCTCGATGTACCGTAGATGACCTCCTCCATCAGGACCATAAAGCAAGACAAAACCTCCACTTTCTCTTAGGATTTCTGGCCAGTGTCTGGGGAAAAATTGTGAGCGAGTTGAATTGTAGGCCTGTATGTAACTGGCAGTGCATGCCCAGTACGTACCAGAGTCTCTTGTCTACCTAGAAGCTAGTGTCCATGTCTGCATAGTTGTACTAGGGGATACACACCCCCTTGGATATGGGAATTTCTGAGGTGCAGGCAGGTCACTAATAACGATTGAACATTGCAGGAATTAAGGCTCCCGGTTGCACATGGTTTCTGAGGGGAAGTCCAGAGGGGCTAATGCTAAGCTTAGGGAAGTTGAAGATAAGGATATATGCTGCAACACCAAGTAAGTTAGTCCTTTATACGTGCATGCAGACGAGTTTCTTGGAACATCAATCATTTGTGAAAATCTGTCCTATAAGCCACTTGTGAGGCTGAGGTACCGACCTCAGAGCTCGGTGTCAACAGAGTTTGCCTGGGTAGGCAACTCACTTGGAGGCAGTCCAGACAAATCTTCACAATACAGATCAAGGACCTTCAGGGGGCCGTCGGTCAAAAAATTGTAGCTCTTTTGTTTACCGTCCGATTTCCTCCAGTTTTGGTGCACAAGACAAGGTGTTTTCACTCTTTATTGAAAATATTTATCAAAAATATTCCTCAAACAGCAACTGAGAAAAGACTGAAAAAGGACTGATTTACTGAAAATGCCCTTGTGGCCAAATTTATTCCTATATGGGACGACGTAAGGTTGTTTGGACGCTTGGTGCCGAGAGAACAATGTTAATACGAATTTCTGAACGTATAATGTCCTCTAAATGTCTTATCTTTATTTCACAAAAAATAAAGTTTGTTAGTTCTTGGAATGTTGCAAAATATCTGCCCTTTACTCCCATATAAATCCTAAAATAATTGGAATATTTCCCAAAATATACCACCAGTAAATAGAGAAATCATTATTTTACAATTTCTGTGATTATTATTCCATTTAATTAAGTAACAAAGGAAGAATTATGGATATTAGGTGAATAAGTTACTTCCGAGATATTGGCCTGGAACGCCGGCCGGCCCGCCTTCTCGAATTTTTTTTTTCTCGAAAATCGCGTTTGTTTGGGTGTATTTCTTAGTAAACTGATGTTCTAGTGCAGTTATCCTCTTCAAAATACCGTTTTCTCTTACTCAGGGACCAAAGAATACGACATGGTGACGACATGAGAGGATTCACTCATTTATATCGAAATATTCCCGATGGTCTCTCGCCATATTATGGCTTATTTTATTCAGTCTAGAGTATATAACATGTTTGTATGTTATTTATAGTGTTTATTATATCATATTAGATAAATTCTGATAGATAAATAAGCCGTAGAGTTGATATATAAGCTGATATAAGCGTAATAATGAAGTAATTTCTCATGACACTCTCTGGAGCGGGAATACTGCCGAGTGTTCCCATATGGCAGTGGTTCCCAAACTGGGGGTAAATTACCCCCTGGGGTTAATTTAGCCATTTTTGGGGGGTAATGGAGGGGTGACAGAAAAAAAGTTATGAATTCTGAAAATCAAGAAAACAATGCAGTACCCGGTATGAGGATTATTGTTAACTTTGTCTTAGTATATAAAGTTGTAAAGTAAACCTATTATAAGTAAGTAATAAAGTTAAACCAAATAACAATAAACATCAAAAACTAATATACAGTATTAGAAAAGAAAGAAATATATAGCTAGTGTGTGGAAACCCAAAGTATTTTGACAAGTATGCTTCAGGACAAAAGTCACTCAGTAGCCCAGATCGACCTGTCCAGTATGCGTCACTCACTTCCTGAGGCTGCCTCTATTTCACACTGTCAGTTTATCTGTGAGCATCAGCCTAGGTAGACATAAGCTGGTATGTATATGTACTGCCCTGTGCAGTATATAGTTAGTATTTACCCACTGTTACTGTGAATTTGTAGCTATTATTAATTTTATATATAATGTATGTGTGGTTCTTACGTTTTCAATGGTTTTGCTAGGATTAGCAGAGTATGCGAGGCTGTATACGCTCACGTTTAGCCATATATATCAATAATAACAACATTTTGTGAAAGGGGTGCTTTATGTGGCATGTTAAATTGGGTAACAAGCTGAAAAAGTTTGGGAACCACTGCAGCATATGGTACCTGGTTGGCTCTAAGTCTACAGATAAGCTCTGCCTACTGTTTTATGATGCCAAATAGTCAGTTATTATATTAGAAAGAATAATGCAAGAAAAAGAGATAAAAACAAGGAAAAAAATTCAAAAAATATATGGGCTGTGAGCAGACGTGCTGCCCACATCGCGGTCACCATACCTGATATAAATTATTATAATTTCTTGTAGAAACGTCATAGAACATTCATTCTGGTACCATTGTGTTGCCAAAGAGTTAAGCTATTTTTCGGTATAAATAACTCAATTTCCATAATTTTTCGATTTTTTTTTTTAGGCGCGGAAAAAGCGCGGGAAAAATGCCGACGGCCCCCCTTT
>NC_069408.1:12511558-12537196 GCF_026875155.1 Cherax quadricarinatus | reverse complement strand
GGGGCAACCATGGGGGGGGTGGCCTGCTTCGCATGGGTCAGAAGACCTGTTGCAGTGTTCCTTCTCTCTTATGTTCTTATGTTCTTCTAATGTGTTGTTAAGTACAAGAAAGTCACTAACATGAGGGAGCATCTCAGTCACTAACATGACGGAGCATCTCAGTCACTAACTTGACGGAGCATCTCAGTCACTAACATGACGGAGCATCTCAGTCACTAACATGAGGGAGCATCTCAGTCACTAACATGACGGAGCATCTCAGTCACTAACATGAGGGAGCATCTCAGTCACTAACATGACGGAGCATCTCAGTCACTAACATGACGGAGCATCTCAGTCACACTAATATTAACAAACTGTTTAAAACAACACAGATTATTGACTTGTAAGTTTTAATTATTCATTATTTTACCTTATTACTGCAGTGAGGTAGTCAAAAAATTTTGTAAATTATAAGATCTATAGTAATGATGTAGTACAAAACTATTAATAGTACTACAATTAGTACAGTTTACTGTGCTACAACAGTACAGTTTACTGTGCTACAACAGTACAGTTTACTGTGCTACAACAGTACAGTTTACTGTGCTACAACAGTACATTTTTACTGTGCATACAACAGTAACAGTTACTGTGATACAACAGTACAGTTTACTGTGATACAACAGTACAGTTTACTGTGATACAACAGTACAGTTTACTGTGATACAACAGTACAGTTACTGTGCTACAACAGTACAGTTTACTGTGATACAACAGTACAGTTTACTGTGCTACAACAGTACAGTTTACTGTGATACAACAGTACAGTTTACTGTGCTACAACAGTACAGTTTACTGTGATACAACAGTACAGTTTACTGTGCTACAACAGTACAGTTTACTGTGCTACAACAGTACAGTTTACTGTGATACAACAGTACAGTTTACTGTGCTACAACAGTACAGTTTACTGTGCTACAACAGTACAGTTTACTGTGTTTACAACAATACAGTTTACTGTGCTACAACAGTACAGTTTACTGTGATACAACAGTACAGTTTACTGTGATACAACAGTACAGTTTAGTGTAATACAACAATACAGTTTTATGTCTGTATTAATGTTTTTTTCAGTCGTAAATTTTTGGGGGATTTTCAGTCATTTCAATTTGGTTGAATGATTTAGCATAATGTTATTTTGGTTAATTTTGGGAAATGAAATGATTTTTAAGTGTAGCCCTAAACTGACTGGCAGACAGGGAACTTTTTGCTGGTTCAGGCAATGAACTGCAGATGTTGAGGACTTTCATGTGTGTTGCATTGTTGCACAGCGTGAGAGTGACATCAGGGATGTCAAAGAGTGTTCTGTTGTAGCTATCAACGAGATGTCTGAGAGGAGAGCTTATAGTGGAGTTTAATATTCTGTATATATAATAGGCACAATAATATGAGTGTATATTTTGTATATAATGTAAGTTGTAAGTCTTGAAGACGGGTGCGGGTGTGTTGTCTGGCACCAGAGTTCGTCGTCATCCAGACAGCAGCTTTTTCTTGAGTTATTAAAGATTTGAGGTGATTGGTCGTGGTTGATCCCCAAGCACAAACACCATAGGTGAGGTAAGGGTAGATTAGAGAGTGGTATAGTGTAACTAGTGTCGTTTAGGGTATCTAGTACCGTATCTTGGATAGGATGCCTAGCATTTTGGACACTTTCTTGTATATGTGTTGGATGTGGGTTTGAAATTCAAGACTACAGTCAAGGTAAAGACCTAAAAACTTGCCCTAAGTGTGTCTTGTCATGGGGAAACCATTGATCAGCATGTTAAGTTGGATATTTAAAGCGCTGTTTCCAAACAGCGTGAAGTAGGTTTTGTTTATATTGAGAGTGAGTTTGTTGGTCGTCATACACGTAGATAATTTTAGTAGCTCATCGTTAACAGTGTCTCTCAGCATAGTCGGGTTTGGGTGAAAGAAGACATATGTAGTATCATCTGTGAACAGAACTGGTTTGAGTTGAGATGCGTTGGTGAGGTCACTGATGTAAATAAGAAAGAGTAGTGGGCCAAGGACACTACCTTCACCCTGTGGCACTCCAACAACTACAGGCTGAGTAGTGGAGGTAACACCATTTGTGTTAACATACTGGTGTCCATTGCTAAGATAAGACTTTAGGTATTCAAGGGTATGTTCTCTGACCTATAATGTTCTTGTTGAAGACGCAAGATATTGTGGTCCACTGTATCAAATACTTTCCGTAGGGCTGTGAAGATTATTACTATAATCACAACTAAGCGCTAAACCACCAGGGTCAGGACTATGGACAGCTCCAAAGGATATTTTTTTTTTTCAAAAGTTACATAAAGCAGTTCGAACATTTGTATATTTGTATCATTCATACTTTTTTTCAGCCTAAACCCAAACTGCAGGAGTTAAGTATATTGACAGATATTAGCAGTGAGTAAACTCACTTACGTATTATTTTTTCGAAGATTTTAGATAATAAGGGCAAGTTTGATAAAGGTCTATAATTATTCGCTTCACTTGGATCGCCTCCTTTGAGGAAGTACATGGGACCATGTATGATGTACAAGGAAGTACATGTACATAGGACCATATGTCATGTACAGGGAAGTACATGGGACCATATATGATGTACAAGGAAGTACATGGGAAAGCAAGGCAACAGATGTCAACATCCACACTGAGGCTGCCTGCTGAGAAGGACTATCTTCTTCTCTCTTGATTAGAGACTCTCTACATTACCCTAGATGGTTGATGCAAGGACAGTAAATCAGAAGGTTCTCTCCCCACACTCCATTCCCTCTTCCAGTGCGCCATGAAGCGAGACACAGCATTCATATTGGAAAACGAGGTGGAATTTATGAAAGGACGGTAGAAGGAATGGCTTCGACCTCTACCTCTGCTCCATACTCTTCTACAGTCACTAACTCATGGTACACTACAGCCCCTCAAAGAGCCGCCTATACCACACACACGGCGCAGTGTGTACTAGTGGTTCAACTACCACACACACACAGAGCAGTGTGTACTAGTGGTTCAACTGCCATACACACACCAGAGCAGTGTATATTCCGTTATAAACCCCGGAATTTTTTGAAAAGGTTAAGCGGTTCGGTGTTCCTACTTTCCTGGGGGAAACCTGGGGGAAAAATTAAGTATTAAAAATACAGACCCATTGGAAAAAGGAAAACCACCAAATGCAAAAAATTAATGCGTTTTTTTTTTGACTACGTTTCCCCCCCCTGCCCCCCCCCCCCCCAACCCAACACAGTCAAAAAACAGATCTCCGGGGGTTAAAGATTTTTAACGTAAAAGGGGAAGAGTCATGTGGAGAACGTTGGTTGGGATGGATTGATTTGGACTTGCACGGGCAGGTCCGTCTCAGATCCCCCCTTTACCCAGTCTATTTTTAAAAACCACCCCTTATATACTCACTTTTTCCACCACTTTTATTTTACATCACTGTGTTACTTGAGAGTTCCCTGGTTCAAAATTAAACCCCAATTCGGGACACTGTTTCCTGTAGTGACTAAATAAACAAAAATCCTGTTTTTAAAGACTGTTAGTTTCGTGTTTTACAAGCTTTATTCATGTTTAGGAGTCGGGTTTTAAGTTTTTCCCTTTTTTTCAAGGAACGGATTTTTACCCCCGGGAAACCCGGGCCCGTTTTATCCTTAATGGTTTTAATGATGCCACTCCTAGGGTCACTTTTCCCTTCCCATGGAACATTTTCGCAACTGTAGGGCAGTTGGTGGTTAGTTAATTCTTTTTTGGGCCTGTAAACCCCAAAACTGGCGCCTTGTAACCTTTTTCAACATCAGTCAAAAAATACATTCATCTTTATAACAGAGATTAAAATAAACTCTTAGTGTATAAACACTAGAGATAATCTCTCGGTGAATATATCTTTGAGTGTTAGGACCTTTGGTCTTACGCAGGGGAAAATACTAGCGAAATTCCCAGAAATAATAATTATATAGAACAGGGGCGATAATAAACTATGTTTCGATTGCGGTAACTAGTGACATGGTTCTCAGACAAAAAAGAGAAAAATTAAACCTACAAATCCCCAGGTCCTGATGACTGTTTGCAAGGGTTTTAGAGGAATGTAAAGAGGAAAATTAGCAAAGATTTGGCTAATCTTTTTTAACATATCACTACAAACTGGCATATTGCCAGACAAGTGGGAAAATGGCAAATATAATAAACCCATTTACAAATCAGGAGGGCAGGTCTTTAGCTTCGAACTATAAAACCCAAAAAGCCTTACCTCCATAGTTTGGAAATTTATGGAATCAATAATTACAGAGGCAATTCGTAAACCATCTTCTAAGACAAAAATTGATAAAGAATCTCAACACGGTTTTACAAAGGGGCGTTCCTTTTTTTACGAATTTACTTAGTTTTTTTCACTAAGGTTTTTGAGGAGGTAGATCATGGTAATGAATATTTATATTTTGTATATGGACTTCAGTAAGGCTCTCGATAGAGTTCCACACCCGAGGCTATTGAGGGAAAATTAAGGCACATGGCATAGGAGGAAACTTTTTTCCTGGGTAGAGGCATGGTTGACAAATAGCAGCAGAGAGTTTTCATAAATGGGGAGAAATTTAGAATGGTTTGGGACGTCACAAGCGGTGTTCCACAGGGGTCAGTGTTGGGCCCCTTGTTGTTCACAATTTACATTAACGACATAGATGAAAGAATATATAGCGACATAAGCAAGGTTTGCCGATGACACCAAAATAGGGCCCTCGAATTCTATTCTGACGAGGACATTCGAGCACTCCAGGAAGATTTGAAAGACTGATGCAATGGTCGGAGAAGTGGCAGATGCAGTTTAATATAGACAAAAACAAAATTCCCAAATGGCACTGTAGAATATGAGCAGAGTCAGTGTTACAAGGACTGGCACTGTAGAATATTGAGCCAGAGTCAGGTGTTACTCGAGACTGGCACTGTAGATATTGAGCAGAGTAGGTTGATACGGGGTGTGAGCACTGTGATATTGAGCAGAGTCTGGAGTTACGAGGATGGCATGTAGTATTGAGCAGAGTCGGTGATACGGGGACTGGCACTGTAGATATGAGCAGAGTAGGTGATACCGGGACTGGCACTGTAGATAGTGCAGCAGGTAAGGTGATACGGGGACTGGCACTGTACGATATTGAGCAGAGTGAGGTGAGACCGAGGACTGGCACTGTCAGATATTGTGCAGAGTCAGGTGATCGAGGGATGGCATACTGGTTGAATATTGAGCAGTGGTGATGCGAGGGATGCACTGTTGCTAGATATTGTGCAGATTCCAGGTGATACGAGGACTGGCACTGGTAGATATGAGCAGAGTCTGGTGTTTCGAGACCGGCTCTGTAGATATGTGTGTGGTGTCACCAGTAGCCATCTTGACCTCCTAGAATATTGTGCTTAATGTTAATTGAATGTCTGGCACACATCTCATAAACATTAGGACGTTCGTAGTGAGTATTTTTTTGTACCGTGTTAAGAGTTGACGTCACAATAGGGATAAAGTTTCCTCCATCGTGTTTAATTAGCCCCGTTGCTCTTGATCCTCCCGGTAAGGGTACTCCGATGACTTCAGACGTACTGAAGCCTTTCAAGAGTAGACATGAGGGTTGCAGCGGTCCACTTTATACTCGAAACTTCTCGCCTGCTCGGACTGATTCTTTAGTCAGATTTCAAAATTAAACTAACATTTATAAAATAGTGGAAACATTGGAGAGGTAAATATAAGATGATCAGCTCCCTCGGTCTTCATCTCAGTGTATAATATGAAGTTGACACTGGTGTCGTTATTCAGTGTCCTCGTGGGACAGTCAAACACCAGTTAGGTCGGTGTTGTAGTTGTAGGAGGGCTCCAGATACGTTGGTTTCGCTTCTCACGTTTATACTTAGACCAAATAGGTGGCGAGATTTAAACTCCAGCGATAGTGATGGTACTGGGACACACAATGTTCGAGGTCAGTCTCTTCCACTAGCAGGCTGAGAGTTACACAATAAAATACTGGTGACTCCTGCAAGATGTAGCTACAGTGTTACAGTGAGCTGATACTGGAACTTCCCTAGCTCTTCACTACATTATTTTGAGGTGCTGTTACACTATGCATTATTGCTAAATAATTGTTGTTATGGCATTTACGAGCATTCATGAAATTATCCCCTTGCTGGAGACTGATTTACACCAGTACAAGAATGTACCTTTTTTTTGGAAGTATTGAGAACACTTATGCAACATATGTGGAATCTATTATTCAGGAAACGTTTGCCACTCAGTGGCTTCATTACAGTCCGATACCAAAGTTTAGAAAGGCGTAAGGGATGGAGGCACGTTTGAGGTAATCAGTCCTCAGCATGGAGTCGATGTGTTCAAGTCACTAAATCTTGTAGAATGTACAGCATTGGGCCGTAGTCGTGGCTTATATACTGTTGTGAAGGTGAGGGTGGACGCTGAGGAGGTGGGGTCATAGGGGTACCATCCACTAGCTCGAAAGTAGGTCTTCGGTCAAGGTGAACTAAGTGTTGAAGATTCTTGTAAAACGATCCTCATAATGCTGCAGTGTATCGACAGTTGTGATGAATGGTTTGGAAAAACCGACAAGTTGAAGATTGAGACACTTATGAACTCTTATGCTGTATTGTGAGCTGAACTGCCTAGGTTGGGTGCATTGCCTTAGCAGGAGGAGAGCTGATGAATGGTTTGAAAAACCGACAAGTTGAAGATTGAGACACTTATCGCTGATATGGGATCCTTTATTCAGGAAACGTTCTCGCCACACAGTGGCTTCATCAGGTCAATACAAAGAGGAAGGCGTAAGGGAGGAGGGAGTATCGAAGGTAATCAGTCCCTCAGCCTGGCGTCGAGTGTTCGTCCATCATCTTGTAGAATGTACTGCATAGGGCCGTAGACGTGCCGTATATACTGTTCGTGAGGTGAGGTGAACGCAGAGCGGAGGCCGGGAGTCACTAGTGAGTAACCATATCCCACTAGTCGAAGTAGGGTCTTTCGTCCAAAGGCCTGGAAACAACGTGTCTGAAGAAATTCTTTGAACACAGATCCTCTGATGCTGCACCAAGTGTCTGACAGTGGTGATGGGGAATGGGTTTGAAAAACCGACAAGTGAAAGATTGAGACACTTATGCAGACATATGGGGAATCTTTTTTCAGGAAACGACCCCCCCCCCCCCCCCCTACATCCCAAACCCACCCTTTCGCCTCACAGTGGCTGATCAGTACCTTTACTAAGAGGAAGGCGTAAGGAGAGGAGGAGTTATGAGGCAATCCTCCGTCCCTCAGCCTGGAGTCGATGTGTTCTGTCCATCAATCTTGTAGAATGTACGCATAGGGCGTAGACGTCGGCTTATATACTTAGTGAGTGAGGTGAAGCTCATGGGATCTTGTTACTAAAAATTCTTCAACAAATGTTCAACCGGTGGACGAAGAACCTAATTCGATAGTGGATGGTACCACTATGAACCCCGCCTCCTCGTCTGCTCTTTCACCTCACCTCACTACAGTAAATATAAGCCACGGTCTACGTCCCTATGCTGTACATTCTCAAGAGTGATGGAATGAAACAATCGACTCCAGGCTGAGGACTGATTACCTCATACTTCCTCCTCTCCTCCACGCCTTCTCTTTGTATTGGACTGATGACCAGCCACTGTTGGCGAAGAACGTTTCCTGATTAAGATTCCAATATGCGATAAGTGTCTCAATCTTCAACCAGTAGGAGACCTTGGACCTGCACCATATAGCTGGGCCTCAGTAGGCCTTCTGCAGATGTCTTTCGTTCTTATGTTCTTATGTGGGCATCACTGAGGAATGTGCACTTGTGCAAACATGAGGAATGTTTGACACTTGTGCACACTGAGGAATGTGACACTTGTGCAAACACTGAGGAATGATAACACTTGTGCTAAACACTGAGGGAATGTGGGGAACACTTGGGCAACACTGAGGATATGTGAGACACTTGTGCAAACTCACTGGAAGGAATGTGAAAAACACTTGTGCAACATGTGGAATTGATGACACTGTTGCAACATGAGGGAATGTGCCACTTGTGCAACACTGAGGAAATGGGAACACTTGTGCAAAACACTGAGGATTGTGACACTTGTATGCACTCTGGAGGAATGTAACACTTGTGCAACACTGACGGATGTGACACTTGTGCACACTGGGAATGTGACACTTGTTGCAAACACTGCAGGAATGTGACATTGTGCATCACTGAGGAATGTAACACTTGTGCAACATGATAAAGAATGTGACACTTGTGCAACCACTGAAGAATGTGGACACTTGTGCAACACTGAGGAAACGTTTTCTACAGTAAAACTTCCCAGATATTGCACAAGTGTTTCATTCCTCAATCACTGTCAATGTTTGCTACGAGGCACTGGATGTAGATATTGAGCAGAGCCAGGTGATACGGGGAATGGGCACGTAGATATTGAAGCAGTGCCAGGAGATCCGGGGAACTTGGCACTGTTCGATATTGAGCTGAGATCAGGTGATACGGGGACTGGCACTGTAGATATTGAGGCAGAGTCCGGAGGTGATACGGGGTATGGCCCTGTAGATATTGAGCAGAGCCAGGGTGATACGGGGATGGCACTGTGATTATTGAGCAGAGTAAGGTGATACGGGGACTGGCATGTAGTATTGTGCAGAGTCAGGTGATGATACGGGACCGGCGCCACTGTAGATAAGTGAGCAGAGTCAGGTGTACGGGGACTGGCACTGTAGATATTGAGCAGAGTCAGGTGATACGGGGACTGGCACTGTAGATATTGAGCAGAGTCAGGTGATACGGGGACTGGCACTGTAGATATTGAGCAGAGTCAGGTGATACGGGGACGGGTACTGTAGGATATTGAGGGAGAGTCAGGTGTGTTACGAGGACTGGACACTGTAGGACATTGAGCAGAGTCAGAGTGATACGGGGACTGGCCATTGTAGATAATGAAGCAGCAGTCTGGTGTTACAGAGAACTGGCACTGTAGTTATGGAGCAGAGTCAGGTTGATACGGGGATGGCACTGTAGATATTGGGAGGTCAGGTGTGACGAGGAACTGGCACTGTAGTTATTGAGCAGAGTCAGGTAGATGGTCGGGTCTGGCATGTAGCTATGAGCAGAGTCAGGTGTTACGAGGACTGGCACTGTAGATATTGAGCAGAGTCAGGTGATACGGGGACTGGCACTGTAGATATTGAGGAGAGTCAGGTGTTACGAGGACTGGCACTGTAGATATTGAGCAGAGTCAGGTGTTACGAGGACTGGCACTGTAGATATTGAGCAGAGTCAGGTGATACAGGGACTGGCACTGAAGATATTGAGCAGAGTCAGGTGTTACGGGCACTGGCACTGTAGATATTGAGCAAAGTCAGGTGTTACAGGGACTGGCACTGTAGATATTGAGCAGAGTCAGGTGATACGGGGACTGGCACTGTAGATATTGGAGCAGCAGTCAGGTGATACGGGGGGACTGGCACTGTTAGATATTGAGCAGAGTCAGGTGATACGGGGACTGGCACTGTAGATATTGAGCAGAGTCAGGTGTTACGAGGACTGGAACTGTAGATATTGAGCAGAGTTCAGGTCTGTTACAAGGACTGGCACTGTGTATTGAGAGAGTCAGGTGTTGTTGTTACGAGACTGGCACTGTAGATATTGAGCAGAGTTCGGTGTTACGAGGACTGGACACTGTAGATATTCTGGATGAAGGTCAGGTGTTACGAGGACTTGCACTGTAGATATTGAGCAGAGCAGGTTGATACGGGGGACTGGCCCTGTAGATTTTGAGCAGGTCAGGTGTTACGAGGAACTGACACTGTAGATATTGGCAGAGTCAGGTGTTACGAGGACTTGCACTGTCGATATTGAGCAGAGTTCAGGTGTTACGTGGACTGGCACTCTGTAGTATTGTGCAGAGTCATGGTGTTAACGAGGACTGGCACTGTAGATATGAGCGAGTCCAGTGGTGATACGGGGACTGGCACTGTAGATATTGAGCAGAGTCAGGTGTTTTACGAGGGACTGGCACCTGTCGTTATTGAAGCAGAGTCAGGTGATACGGCGGACTGCACTGTAGATATTGAGCAGATGTAAAGGTGATTACGAGGACTGGCACTGTAGTTATTGAGTAGAGTTCAGGTGATACGGGGAACTGACCGGCCATGTAGAGATATTGGAGCAAGTCAGGTGATACGGGGACTGGCACTGTAGATAGATATTGAGCAGAGGTCAGGTGATACGGGACTGGCACTGGTAGATATTGAGCAGAGTCAGGTGTTACAAGGACTGGCACTGATAGATTATTGAGCAGAGGTTCAAGGTGTTCGATGTCTGGCACTGTAGATATGAGCAGAGTCCGGTGTTACAAGGACTGGCATCTGTAGACTATTGAGCAGTGTCAAGTGGTGACATGAGACTGGCACTGTAGTTATTGAGCAGTGTCATGTAGTTACGATGACTGGCACTGTAGATATTAGCAGGGAGTCAGGTGTTACAAGGACTGGCATGTAGATATATGAGCAGAGTCGGGTGTTAGAGGGACCTGGCACTGTAGATATTGAGCAGTCTCTTGTCAGTGATACGGGAGTGGCACTGTAGATATTGAGCAGAAGAGTCAGGTGATACGGGGCTGGCACTGGTAGATATTGGCATGTGTCTGGTGATTACGGGGATCTGGCACTGTAGATATTGCCCGAGTCAGGTGATTACGGGGAGTGGCACTGTATATATTGAGCTGAGTCAGGTTGTTACGAGGATGGCACATGTAGATATTGAGCAGAGGTAGGTGATACGGGGACTGGCACAGTGATATATGAGCAGTAAGGAGGCTGTACGGGGGACTGGCATGTAGATATTGAGCGAGTGTCAGGTGATTTACTGGGACTGGCACTGTAGATATTGTGCAGAGTCAGGTGAATACCGGGGGACTGGCACTGTAGATATTTAGCAGAGGTCAGGTGATGTTACGATGACTGGCACTGTAGATATTGCCCCAGAGTCAGGTGTTACGAGGACTGGCACTGGTTAGAATATTGAGCAGAAGTAGGTGATAGGGGACTGGCACTGTAGATTTTGAGCAGAGTCAGGTGATACGGGGACTGGATGTAGATATTGAGCAGAGTCAGGTGTATTATGGGGCACTGGCACTGTAGAATTGAGCAGGTCAGGTGTTTACGACGGTCTGGCCACTGTAGACTATTGAGCAGATTCAGGTGATACGAGGACTGGCACTGTAGTTATTGCCCAGAGTCAGGTGATACGGGGAGTGACACTGTATATATTGAGCAGAGTCAGGTGATACGGGGACTGGCACTGTAGATATTGAGCAGAGTCAGGTGTTACGAGGACTGGCACTGTAGATATTGAGCAGAGTAGGTGATACGAGGACTGGCACTGTAGATATTGAGCAGAATCAGGTGATACGAGGGCTGGCACTGTAGATATTGAGCAGAGTCAGGTGATACGAGGACTGGCACTGTAGATATTGAGCAGAGTCCGGTGATATGGGGACTGGCACTGTAGATATTGAGCAGAGTCAGGTGATACGGGGTCTGGCACTCTAGATATTGAGCAGTGTCAGGTGATACGAAGACTGGCACTGTAGATATTGAGCAGAGTCAGGTGATACGAGGACTGGTACTGTTGATATTGAGCAATGGCAGGTGATACGGGGACTGGCACTGTAGTTATTGAGGCAGAGTCAGGTGATACGCCATGGACTGGTCACTGTTTAGATATTGTTGGCAGAGTCAGGTGTTACGAGGACTGGCATGTAGATATTGAGACAGAGTCAGGTGTTTTTACGGGGACGGCACTCTGTAGTTATGCATCGCAGAAGTAAGGTGCATACGAGGACTGGCACTGTAGATAGAGCGAGTCAGGATGATACGGGGAATGGGCACTGTAGATATGAGCCCTGAGTCAGGTGGACATACGGGGACTGGCACTGTTGATATTGAGCAGGGAGTCAGGTGATTACTGGGATGGCTCTGTAGATATTGTGCAGTGTAAGGTTGTGGATACGGGGACTGGCCTGTAGAATATTGAGCAAGAGTCAGGTGATAACGAGGGAATGGCACTGTAGGATATTGCCCAGAGTCAGGTGTTATGAGGGACTGGCATGTAGATATTGATGCAGAGTCAGGTGATACGGGGACTGGCACTGTCAGATATTGAGCAGGAGTCAGTTGATACGGGACTGGCACTGTAAGATATTGTTGCACGAGTCAGGTTTGATACGGGGACTGGCATGTAGATTTTGCAGGCAGGCAGGTGATACGGGGATTGGCACTGTAGATATTGAGCAGAGTAGTCAGGTGTACGGGCTGGCACTGTAGTTTTGTGCAGAGTCAGGTGATTACGAGGCAGGGCACTGTAGTAGTGAGCAGGAGTAGGTGATACAGGGGGACTGGCCACTGTAGATATTGAGCAGAGTCAGGTTGATACGGGGGACTGGCACTGTAGATATATGAGCACAGTCAGGTGATACGGGTCTGGCACTGAGTTATTGAGCAGAGTCCAGGTGTTACGGGGACTGGCACTGTAGATCTTTGAGGAGTGTCAGGTGTTACGAGGACTAGGCACTGTAGATATTGAGCAGAGTCAGGTGATTACGGGGACTTGGCATTGTGATAATGGCAGAGTCAGGTGTTTACGAGAACTGGCATGTAGATATGAGCCAGAGTAGGTGATACGGGGAACTGGCACTGTAGATATTGAGGAGAGAGTCAGGTTTTTACGTGGACTGGCCTGTAGATATGGAGCAGAGTTCAGGTGATACGGGGACTGGCATTGTAGATATTGAGCAGAGTCAGGTGTTACGAGGACTGGCACTGTAGATATTGAGCAGAGTCAGGTGATACGGGGACTGGCACTGTAGATATTGAGCAGAGTCAGGTGTTACGAGGACTGGCACTGTAGATATTGAGCAGAGTCAGGTGTTACGAGGACTGGCACTGTAGATATTCCGAGCAGAGTATGTCGATACAGGGACTGCACTACTGAGCTATTAGAGCAGAGTAAGGTGTTACGGGCAATGGCACTGTAGATTATTGAGCAAAGTCAGGTGTTACCAGGGGACTGGCCACTGTAGATATTGAGCAGGTCAGGTGAGACGGGGACTGGCACTGTAGATATTGAGCAGAGTCAGGTGTTACGGGGACTGGCACTGTAGATATTGAGCAGAGTCAGGTGATACGGGGACTGGCACTGTAGGATTATTGAGCGAGTAAGGTGTTTCGAGGATGGAACTGTAGATATTGAGCAGAGTCAGGTGTTACAAGGACTGGCACTGTAGATATTGAGCAGAGTCAGGTGTTACGAGGACTGGCACTGTAGATATTGAGCAGAGTCAGGTGTTACGAGGACTGGCACTGTAGATATTGAGCAGAGTCAGGTGTTACGAGGACTGGCACTGTAGATATTGAGCAGAGTCAGGTGATACGGAGGACTGGCCACTGTAAGATATTGAGCAGAGTTCGAGGTGTTACGAGGACTGACATGTAGTATTGAGCAGAGTCAGGTGTTACGAGGACTGGCACTGTAGATATTGTGCAGAGTCAGGTGATACGAGGACTGGCACTGTAGATATTGTGCAGAGTCAGGTGTTACGAGGACTGGCACTGTAGATATTGAGCAGAGTCAGGTGATACGGGGACTGGCACTGTAGATATTGAGCAGAGTCAGGTGATACGAGGACTGGCACTGTAGATATTGAGCAGAGTCAGGTGATACGGGGACTGGCACTGTAGATATTGAGCAGAGTCAGGTGATACCGGGGATGGGCACTGTAGATATTGAGCAGAGTCAGGGTGAACGGGGAATGGCACATGTAGATATTGAGCAGAGTCAGGTGTTATGGGGACTGGCACTGTAGTATTGAGCAGAGATCAGGCTGTTACGCTGGACTGGCTCTGTAGATATTGAGCAGTGTAGGTGGATACGAGGACTGGCACTGGTAGGTATAGCCCAGGTCAGGTGATACGGGGTGTGACACGGTATATATTGAGCAGAGTAGGTGAGACCGGGTACTGGCACTGTAGATATGAGCAGAGTCAGGTGTTTACGAGGACTGGCACTGTAGATATTGAGACAGAGTGGTGATAGAGGACTTGGCACTGTAGATATAGAGCCGTATCAGGTGTTACGAGGGCTGGCATGTAGATATTGAGCTGAGTAGAGTCAGCGTTGATACGAGGAGAATGGCACTGTAGATATTGTTAAGCAGAGTCCGGGTGATATGGGGACGCACTGTAGATTCTTGAGCGAGTAGGTTTTACGGGTATGTGCACTCTAGATATTGAAGCTGTGTAAGGTGATACGAAGATGGCATGTAGATATTGAGCAGAGTCAGGTGATACGAGGACTGGCACTGTAGATATTGAGCAGAGTCAGGTGATACGGGGACTGGCACTGTAGATATTGAGCAGAGTCAGGTGATACCGGGACTGGCCACGTAGATAATTGAGCAGAAGTCAGGTGTTACGAGGGAACTGGCACTGTAGATTTGACCAGAAGAGGTCAGTTGATTACGGGGACTGGGCACTGTAGAATTGTAGCAGAGTCAGGTGTTACGAGGCTGGCGCTGTAGATATTGAGCAGGAGTCAGGTGATTACGGGGTCTGGCACTGTAGATATTGAGCAGAGTCAGGTGATACGGGGACTGGCACTGTAGATATTGAGCAGAGTCAGGTGATACTGGGACTGGCACTGTAGATATTGTGCAGAGTCAGGTGATACGGGGACTGGCACTGTAGATATTGAGCAGAGTCAGGTGATACGAGGACTGGCACTGTAGATATTGCCCTCACGCTGTCAGGTGTTACCGAGGACTGGCACTTTAGATAATTTTTGTGCAGAGTCAGGTGTTACGGGGGGAGATTGGCACTGGAGATATGAGCAGAGTCAGGTGATACGGGGACTGGCACTGTAGATATTGTGCAGAGTCAGGTGATACGGGGACTGGCACTGTAGATATTGAGCAGAGTCAGGTGATACGAGGACTGGCACTGTAGATATTGAGCAGAGTCAGGTGTGATACGGGGGAATGGCAACTGTAAGATATCTGGCAGCAGTCAGGTGTTACGAGGACTGGCACTTGTAGATATTGAGCAAGAGTCAGGTTGCATACGGGGTTGGCATGTAGATATTGAGGCAGGTGTCAGGTGGTTACGAGGACTGGCACTGTAAGATATTGAGCAGAGTCAGGTGATACGAGGAATCGCATGTAGCATATGCGCAGAGCAGGTGTTATGAGGGACTGGCAATGTAGATATTGCCAGGAGTCAGGTGTTACGGGATGGCCTGTAGTACTTGAGCAGAGTCAGGTGAATACGGAGAGTGGACTGTAGATATTTGAGCAGAGTCCAGGTGTACGGCGGCACTGGCATTGTAGATATTGAGCTCAGAGTCGGTGTTAGAGGGACTGGCACTGTAGATATTGAGGAGAGTCAGGTCCGTTACGAGGACATGGCACTGTTGATATTGAGCAGAGTCAGGTGTTCACCGAGGGACTGGCACTGATAGAATATTGAGCAGGTCAGGTGATAAAGGCGACTGGCACTGAAGATATTGAGGCAGGAGTAGGTGTTACGGGCATGGCACTGTAGATATTGAGCAAAAGTCAGGTGTTACAGGGGACTGGCAATGTAGATATTGAGCAGAGTCAGGTGATAGGGGACTGGCACTGTAGAAATTGAGCAGAGTCAGGTGATTGTGATCGGGGATGGCACTGTAGATATTGAGCAGAGTCAGGTGATACGGGGATGGCACTGTTGCATATTGAGCACAGAGTCAGGTGTGTTACGATGGTACTGGATCACTGTAGATATTGAGCAGAGTCAGGTGTTACAAGGGACTGGCACTGTTACGAATATGTTTCAGCAGAGTCAGGTGTTACGAGGAACTGGCACTGTTAGTATTGAGCAGAGTCAGGTGTTACGAGGACTGGCAACTGTAGATATTGAGCAGAAAGTCCAGTGTTACGAGACTGGCATGTAGATCCATTGAGCAGTGTCAGGTGATAAGGGACTGGCACTGTGGATATTGAGCAGAGGTCAGGTGTTACGAGGACGGTCACTGTAGATTTTGAGCAGGAGTAGGTTGTTACGTGGGACTGGCACTGTTTAGATATTGGCAGAGTCAGGTGTTAACGAGGACTGGCACTGTAGATATTGAGCAGAGTCAGGTGTTACGGAGGACTGGCACTGTAGATATTGAGCAGAGTCAGGTGATACGGGGACTGGCACTGTAGATATGGAGCAGAGTCAGGTGTTACGGAGGGATGGCAACTGTAGATATTGCAGCAGAGTCAGGTGATACGGGAACTGCGGCACTGTAGATATTGAGCAGCAGTCGGTGTTACGAGGACTGGCACTGTAGATATTGAGCAGAGTCAGGTGATACGGGGACTGGCACTGTAGATATTGAGCAGAGTCAGGTGATACGGGGACTGGCACTGTAGATATTGAGCAGAGTCAGGTGATACGGGGACTGGCACTGTAGATATTGAGCAGGAGTCAGGTGTTACAAGGATGGCACTGTAGATATTGAGCAGGAGGTTCAGGTCGTACGATGAATGGCACTGTAGAAGATATTGAGCAGAGTAAGGTGTTACAAGGACTGGCACTGTAGATATGAGCAGAGTCAGGTTTACAAGGATTGCATGTTTAGAATTAAGATATTGAGCAGCAGTCATGTGTTACGATGATGGCACTGTAGATATTGAGCAGAGTCATGGTGTTACAAGGACTGGCACTGTAGATATTGAGCAGAGTCAGGTGTTACGAGGACTGGCACTGTAGATATTGAGCAGAGTCAGGTGTTACGGGGAGTGGCACTGTAGATAATTGAGCAGGGTCAGGTGATACGGGACTGCACTGTACGATATTGAGCTGAGTAGGTGTTACGAGGATGGCACTGTAGATATTGCCCAGAGTCAGGTGATACGGGGAGTGGCACTGTATATATTGAGCAGAGTCAGGTGTTACGAGGACTGGCACTGTAGATATTGAGCAGAGTCAGGTGATACGGGGACTGGCACTGTAGATATTGAGCAGAGTCAGGTGATACGGGGACTGGCACTGTAGATATTGTGCAGAGTCAGGTGATACGGGGACTGGCACTGTAGATATTGTGCAGAGTCAGGTGATACGGGGACTGGCACTGTAGATATTGAGCAGAGTCAGGTGATACGAGGACTGGCACTGTAGATATTGCCCAGAGTCAGGTGTTACGAGGACTGGCACTGTAGTATGAGCAGGAGTCAGGTGATTCGATACGGGGACTGGCACTGTAGATATTGAGCAGAGTCAGGTGATACGGGGGGACTGGCACTGTCCTAGGATATTGAGCAGAGTTCAGCGTGATATGGGGACTGGCACTGTAGATATTGAGCAGAGTCAGGTGTTACGAGGACTGGCACTGTAGATATTGAGCAGAGTCAGGTGATACGAGGACTGGCACTGTAGTTATTGCCCAGAGTCAGGTGATACGGGGAGTGACACTGTATATATTGAGCAGAGTCAGGTGATACGGGGACTGGCACTGTAGATATTGAGCAGAGGATGGGTACGTGGACTGGCACTGTAGATATTGAGCAGAGTAGGTGATACGAGGACTGGCACTGTAGATATTGAGCAGAATCAGGTGATACGAGGGCTGGCACTGTAGATATTGAGCAGAGTCAGGTGATACGAGGACTGGCACTGTAGATATTGAGCAGAGTCCGGTGATATGGGGACTGGCACTGTAGATATTGAGCAGAGTCAGGTGATACGGGGTCTGGCACTCTAGATATTGAGCTAGTAGTCAGGTTGATACGAAGACTGGCATGTAGAATTGAGCGAGTCCAGGTGATACGAGGACTGGTACTGTAGATATGAGCAGAGCAGTTGATACCTGGGATGGCACTTGTAGATAATTGAGCAGCAAGTCAGTGATACGAGGTCGGGCACTTGTAGTATTGAGCAGCAGGCAGGTCGTTACGAGGACTGGCACTGTAGAATAATTGAGCAGCAGTCAGGGTTACGGGGACTGGCACTGTAGATAATTGAAGCAGAGTCAGGTGTTACGAGGACTGGCACGTAGTTATTGAGCCCGATCAGGTGAATTCGGCGGACTGGCACTGTAGATATTCGAGCAGAGTCAGGTGATAGGGGACTGGACTGTAGATATTGAGCAGAGTCAGGTATGATACTGGGACTAAGGCAATGTAGAATATTGTGCTGAGGTCAGGTGATACGGGGTCTGGCACTGTAGATATTGAGCAGAGTCAGGTGATACGAGGACTGGCACTGTAGATATTGCCCAGAGTCAGGTGTTACGAGGACTGGCACTGTAGATATTGAGCAGAGTCAGGTGATACGGGGACTGGCACTGTAGATATTGAGCAGAGTCAGGTGTTACGGGGACTGGCACTGTAGATATTGAGCAGAGTCAGGTAATACGGGGAACTGGCACTGTAGAAAATTGAAGCAGAACGTCAGGTGATACCGAGGACATGGCACTGTAGATATTGAGGCAGAGTCAGGTGATACGAAGGGACTGGCAATGTAGATATTGAGCAGAGTCAGGTGTCAGAAGGGATATGGCACCTGTAGATTATTGAGCAGAGTCAGGTGATACGGGGACTGGCACTGTAGATATTGAGCAGAGTCAGGTGTTACGAGGACTGGCACTGTAGATATTGAGCAGGAGCAGGCGTTTACGAGGATGGCCACTGTAGATTATTGAGCAGAGTCAGGTGTTATGAGGCACTGGACTTGTAGATATTGCCAGAGTCAGGTGGTTGTTCGAGGAATGGAACTGTAATAGGGAGCAAGAGTCAGGTGATAAGGGGAGTGGCACTGTAGATATTGAGCAGAGTCAGGTGATACGGGGACTGGCACTGTAGATATTGAGCAGAGTCAGGTGTTACAAGGACTGGCACTGTAGATATTGAGCAGAGTCAGGTGTTACGAGGACTGGCACTGTAGATATTGAGCAGAGTCAGGTGATACGAGGACTGGCACTGTAGATATTGAGAAGAGTCAGGGTTTCAAGGGACTGGCACTGTTGAATATTGGCGAGTCAGGTGTTTACGAGGACTGGCACTGTAGATATTGAGCAGAGTCAGGTGATACGGGGACTGGCACTGTAGATATTGAGCAGAGTCAGGTGATACGGGGACTGGCACTGTAGATATTGAGCAGAGTCAGGTGTTACAAGGACTGGCACTGTAGATATTGAGCAGAGTCAGGTGTTACGAGGACTGGCACTGTAGATATTGAGCAGAGTCAGGTGATACGGAGGACTGGCACTGTAGATATTGAGCAGAGTCAGGTGTTACAAGGACTGGCACTGTAGATATTGAGCAGAGTCAGGTGTTACGAGGACTGGCACTGTAGATATTGAGCAGAGTCAAGGTTTGATACGAGGAGTGGCAACTGCTTAGATATTGAGCAGAGTCTGGTGCTTACGAGGAATGGCAACTGTAGATATTGAAGCAGAGGTCAGGTGATACGGCGGACTAGGCACTGTAGATATGAGCAGAGTCAGGTGATACGAGGGACTGGCACTGTAGATAGGGAGCAGAGATTCAGGTGATTACGGGGACGGGCATACTAGATATGAGCAGAGTGAGGGGTGACTACGAGGGACTGGCACTGTATATATTGAGCAGAGTCAGGGTGATACGAGGACTGGCCACTGTAGATATTGAGCAGTCAGGCGTGAATGATGCGAGGACTTGGCACTGAGATATGTGCAGGTCAGGTGATACGAGGGGAAAACTGGCACTGATAGATATTGAGCAGATTCAGGTGATACGAGGATGGTACTGTAGATATTGAGCAGAGTCAGGTGTTACGAGGACTGGCCAATGTTGTTATTGAGCAGAGTCAGGTGTTACCGGGGACTGGCACTGTAGATATGGAGTCAGAGTCAGGGTGTTTACGAGGACTGCACTCGTAGATATTGAGCAGAGTCAGGTGATACGGGGACTGGCACTGTAGATATTGAGCAGAGTCAGGTGATACGGGGACTGGCACTGTAGATATTGAGCAGAGTCAGGTGATACGGGGACTGGCACTGTAGATATTGTGCAGAGTCAGGTGATACGGGGACTGGCACTGTAGATATGAGCCAGAGTGTCAGGTGTGATACGAGGACTGGCACTGTATAGTATATTGCCCAGAGTCAGTGTTTACGAGGACTGGCACTGTAGATATTGAGGAGAGTCAGGTGATAGGGGACTGGCAGACTGTAGATATTGAAGCAGAGCTCAGGTGATACGGGGACTGGCACTTACGTTATTGTGCAGAGTCAGGTGATACGGGGACTGGCACTGTAGATATTGAGCAGAGTCAGGTGATACGGGGACTGGCACTGTAGATATTGTGCAGAGTCAGGTGATACGGGGACTGGCACTGTAGATATTGAGCAGAGTCAGGTGTACGAGGACTGGCACTGAAGGATTTGAGCGAAGTAGGTGATACGGGGACGGCACTGTAGATATTGAGCAGAAGTAGGTGTTACGAGGACTGGCACTGTAGATATTGTAGACAGAGTCAAGTGTACGAGAATTGGCACTGTAGATATTGAGCAGAGTCAGGTGTTACGAGGACTGGCACTGTAGATATTGACCAGAGTCAGGTGTTACGAGGACTGGCACTGTAGATATTGAGCAGAGTCAGGTGATACGGGGACTGGCACTGTAGATATTGAGCAGAGTCAGGTGTTACGGGGACTGGCACTGTAGATATTGAGCAGGTGTCAGGTGTTGATTACAAGGACTGGCACTGTAGATATTGAGCAGAGTCAGGTTTTTACGAGGCTGCACCTGTAGTAGTTATTGAAGCAGAGTCAGGGATACGAGGATGGCCAATGTAGATATTGAGCAGAGTCAGGTGTTACAAGGACTGGCACTGTAGATATTGAGCAGAGTCAGGTGTTACGAGGACTGGCACTGTAGATATTGAGCAGAGTCAGGTGATACGGGGACTGGCACTGTAGATATTGAGCAGAGTCAGGTGATACGGGGACTGGCACTGTAGATATTGAGCAGAGTCAGGTGTTACAAGGATGGCTCGTAGATATTGGCAGAGTCAGGTGTTTACGAGGACTGGCACTGTAGATATTGAGCAGAGTCAGGTGATACGAGGACTGGCACTGTAGATATTGAGCAGAGTCAGGTGTTACAAGGACTGGCACTGTAGAATATTGAGCCAGAGTCAGGTGTTACTCGAGACTGGCACTGTAGATATTGAGCAGAGTAGGTTGATACGGGGTGTGAGCACTGTGATATTGAGCAGAGTCTGGAGTTACGAGGATGGCATGTAGTATTGAGCAGAGTCGGTGATACGGGGACTGGCACTGTAGATATGAGCAGAGTAGGTGATACCGGGACTGGCACTGTAGATAGTGCAGCAGGTAAGGTGATACGGGGACTGGCACTGTACGATATTGAGCAGAGTGAGGTGAGACCGAGGACTGGCACTGTCAGATATTGTGCAGAGTCAGGTGATCGAGGGATGGCATACTGGTTGAATATTGAGCAGTGGTGATGCGAGGGATGCACTGTTGCTAGATATTGTGCAGATTCCAGGTGATACGAGGACTGGCACTGGTAGATATGAGCAGAGTCTGGTGTTTCGAGACCGGCTCTGTAGATATGTGTGTGGTGTCACCAGTAGCCATCTTGACCTCCTAGAATATTGTGCTTAATGTTAATTGAATGTCTGGCACACATCTCATAAACATTAGGACGTTCGTAGTGAGTATTTTTTTGTACCGTGTTAAGAGTTGACGTCACAATAGGGATAAAGTTTCCTCCATCGTGTTTAATTAGCCCCGTTGCTCTTGATCCTCCCGGTAAGGGTACTCCGATGACTTCAGACGTACTGAAGCCTTTCAAGAGTAGACATGAGGGTTGCAGCGGTCCACTTTATACTCGAAACTTCTCGCCTGCTCGGACTGATTCTTTAGTCAGATTTCAAAATTAAACTAACATTTATAAAATAGTGGAAACATTGGAGAGGTAAATATAAGATGATCAGCTCCCTCGGTCTTCATCTCAGTGTATAATATGAAGTTGACACTGGTGTCGTTATTCAGTGTCCTCGTGGGACAGTCAAACACCAGTTAGGTCGGTGTTGTAGTTGTAGGAGGGCTCCAGATACGTTGGTTTCGCTTCTCACGTTTATACTTAGACCAAATAGGTGGCGAGATTTAAACTCCAGCGATAGTGATGGTACTGGGACACACAATGTTCGAGGTCAGTCTCTTCCACTAGCAGGCTGAGAGTTACACAATAAAATACTGGTGACTCCTGCAAGATGTAGCTACAGTGTTACAGTGAGCTGATACTGGAACTTCCCTAGCTCTTCACTACATTATTTTGAGGTGCTGTTACACTATGCATTATTGCTAAATAATTGTTGTTATGGCATTTACGAGCATTCATGAAATTATCCCCTTGCTGGAGACTGATTTACACCAGTACAAGAATGTACCTTTTTTTTGGAAGTATTGAGAACACTTATGCAACATATGTGGAATCTATTATTCAGGAAACGTTTGCCACTCAGTGGCTTCATTACAGTCCGATACCAAAGTTTAGAAAGGCGTAAGGGATGGAGGCACGTTTGAGGTAATCAGTCCTCAGCATGGAGTCGATGTGTTCAAGTCACTAAATCTTGTAGAATGTACAGCATAGGGCCGTAGACGTGGCTTATATACTGTAGTGAGGTGAGGTGACGCAGACGGAGGTGGGGTCATAGTGGTACCATCCACTAGTCGAAGTAGGTCTTCGTCCAAAGGTTGAACAAGTGTTGAAGAATTCTTTGTAACAAGATCCCATAATGCTGCAGTGTCTGACAGTTGTGATGAATGGTTTGAAAAACCGACAAGTTGAAGATTGAGACACTTATGCAACATATGCTGTACATTCTACAAGATTGATTGACTGAACACATCGACTCCAGGCTGAGGGACTGATTACCTCAAACTCCTCCTCTCCTTACGCCTTTCTACTTTGTATCGGACTGATGAAGCCACTGTGTGGCGAAACGTTTCCTGAATAAAGATTCCCGTATGTTGCATAAGTGTCTCAATCTTCAACTTGTCGGTTTTTCAAACCATTCATCACAAATGTACCTTTTTACCTGATTTACACCCAGGCACAAGAATGTACCTTTTTACCTGATTTACACCCAGGTACAAGAATGTACCTTTTTACCTGATTTACACCCAGGTACAAGAATGTACCTTTTTACCTGATTTACACCCAGGCACAAGAATGTACCTTTTTACCTGATTTACACCAGGTACAAGAATGTACCTTTTTACCTGATTTACACCCAGGTACAAGAATGTACCTTTTTACCTGATTTACACCCAGGCACAAGAATGTACCTTTTTACCTGATTTACACCCAGGTACAAGAATGTACCTTTTTACCTGATTTACACCCAGGTACAAGAATGTACCTTTTTACCTGATTTACAACAGGTACAAGAGTGTACCTGTGTACGTGGTTTACAACCAGGTACAAGAATGTACCTGTGTAAGTGACTTACAACCAGGTACAGGAGTGTACTCTATACGTAATTCACACACAGGTACAACAGACCTATCTCAATATACCTTTGTACGTGGCTCACACCCTAGCACAACAGACCTATCTCAGTATACCTCTGCACGTGACTGTGGCATGCAAAGAGCACGTAACCTTCATTCGGCGCATGTACGCACCCTCATTGAAAGGCTATCTTCCCCATCCAGCGAACCAGGTACTAAGGGTTGATGATGGCGCCCCATCGTTCAATCAGTACCCAGGTTCCAGCCAATGAAAAGATGGTTTTGGCAATTGTAGAGGTGATGTGGGAACCGCTCACCTGTCTGCCCTTGTCATTCCCATTCTAGAACTGGTTGAAGCACGGTCTGCTCTCTAGTGGCTTGTATTCTGCCTTGTTTACCGTGGAGTGCACTAATACCTATTGTTGTACATAGTGTATGTAGTGTACATAATTCTGCTCTAAATTGGTAAAGGATAATACAAGTCAAAAGTTTTTCGGCTGTGTTTATTTTGCTCCCTTTACACCCAGGATAGCAGGCCTTTGGGATTCCTGGGTTGTAATAGTGACTCACAGCCTGGCGCAACATACCTATCTCAATATATTTCTGTACTTAGGTAAGACACATAGGCAACAGTTAGGCAACTTTATTCCGAAACGTTTCGCCTACACAGTAGGCTTCTTCAGTCGAATACAGAAAGTAGGCAGGAACAGTAGAGAAGTGAAGACGATGTAATCAGTCCATCACCCTTGAAGTCGTAGAATTTGAGGTTGTCAGTCCCTCAGCCTGGAGAAGTCAAGTTCCATAGTCTGGAACTATCTGAAGATCAAGCGACAGTGCGGAGACTTGGAAATAAATGGTATAAAATACCGACACAATGGAAATATAAACACATATGCAGTATAATGTGATCCTTTATTGACTACGTTTCACCCACACAGTGGGCTTTTTCAAGTCACAAACAGATCTGTTTGTGACTTGAAAAAGCCCACTGTGTGGGCGAAACGTAGTCAATAAAGGATCACTTTATACTGCATATGGGGTTTTATTTCCAGTGCGGAGACTTAAACACTGTCGGACAGTATTTAAGTCTCCGCACTGTCGCTTGATCTTCAGTTAGTTCCAGACTTTGGAACTGAACTTCTCCAGGCTGAGGGACTGACAAGGGTGATGGACTGATTACATCGTCTTCACTTCTCTCCTGTTCCGGCCTACTTTCTGTATTCGACTGAAGAAGCCTACTGTGTAGGCGAACGTTTCGGAATAAAGTTGCCAAACGTTGCCTATGGTCTACCTACCAACCTGTCGGTATTGTATACCATTTTGATGTTCATTTCTGTACGTGACTCACACCCTGGCACAATAGACCTATCTCAATATACCTCTGTACGTGACTCACACCCTGGCACAACAGACCTATTTCAATATACCTCTGTACGTGACTCACACCCTGGCACAACAGACCTATCTCAATATACCTCTGTACGTGACTCACACCTTGGCACAACAGACCTATTTCAATATACCTCTGTATGTGACTCACACCCTGGCACAACAGACCTATTTCAAGATACCTCTGTACGTGACTCACACCCTGGCACAACAGACCTATCTCAATATAACTCTGTACGTGACTAACACCCTGGCACAACAGACCTATTCCAATATACAATAGCCACATCATATTTATCATCATCGATGGTTTCGAGTCCATCATTATCACATAGCATTGGTCGTCAACACAGTCATATGCACCCATGTCTCGTGTGTTTATCGTTAAAAATCTGCCACACTCTTGACACGAGGAGCGAGGCGGAATTGTTAAGAGTGATACATATTGGTGTCAGGGATACACTCACAGCGCCACGGTGCTCTGCACTACCCTCATAACTGTGCCAGGAACTGACGCAGTGGCTGGCATCTTGGTCACAACACTGCACTACAGCAGCGCTGTGGCGGGGATGCCTTACAAACAGAGGAATACCGTAAGATGTGATGAATGGTTTGAAAAACCGACAAGTTGAAGATTGAGACACTTATGCAG
>NC_069408.1:12469058-12506558 GCF_026875155.1 Cherax quadricarinatus | reverse complement strand
TTCTGTGACAGTGGCCTGGTGGCCCCCCGGACAGAAATTGAAAGAATTCAAGAGTGAAAGCACATAACTGAGAGGACTAGCAAGCGAGAGAGAGAGAAAAGAGAGAGAGAGAGAGAGGGGGAAGGAGAGAGAGAGGAAAAGAGAGAGAGGAGAGAGAGAAGAGAGAGAGAAGAGAGAGAGAGAGAGAGAGAGAGAGAGAGAGAGAGAGAGAGAGCACTCAACATCCACTCTGGCTGGCACAAAGGGCGTGTCATGTACTATATTATTTCCTGGAGTGCAGCAAAGGGACGTTTCTGAACAAGTCCTGTGACCGCACCTTTCCCGTCTTGCCTGTGTTTTCCGCAAGAGAATTGTGGCAAGTTAATGCAAAACGTTTTATACTTCTGTGAAACCCTTTTTTGGTTTCTGTGACTTTTGAACCTTGTTGGGGAAATATGACTATTGAACCTTTGTTGGTACTGTGACTATTGAACCCTTGTTGGTACTGTGACTATTGAACCCTTGTAGGTACTGTGACTATTGAACCCTTGTTGGCACTGTGACTACTGAACCCCTTTTTGGTACTGTGACTACTGAATCCTTGTTTGGGACTGTTTACTACTGAACCCCGTTGGCACTGTGATACTAAACCCTTGTTGGTACTGTGCTATTGACCCTTGTTGGCACTGTGACTTTTAAACCCCCTTCTTGGTACTGTGTTTTTTGAACAATTTTGGTTTTCGTAAAGGGGGTTTTGGGGGGTCAACGCCCCCGCGGCCGGGTCTGACCCCAGGCCTCTTTGGGGATGATCTGGGCTATCTCCAGGTGTTTCGCTGGCCAACGCAAGCTTTAAATTGCGAACCTCAGCCCGGTTGGTAGGTATGACTTTAGGGTCTGTCCCCTGCCTTCTTGAAGCAGCCCGGGGGGCATTGGGAATCCCCCTTTAAAATTGAGCATTATGCAGCATAGGGAATCTTTATTTTAGGAAAGTTTCGCCCCCATGGCTTCTTTATCCAAAACAAAGAGGAAGGGATAAGGAGAGGGGAGAATGAGGTAAACGTCCCTCCTCCCTTATGCCTTCCTCTTTGTATTGGACTGAAGAAGCCCTGTGTGGGGAAACGTTTCCTGAATAAAGTTCCCATTGCTGCATAGTGTCTCAATCTTCAACTTTCGGTTTCAAACCATTCATCAAAATCCCCTTATATATGCCGGGAGGGAGTTGAAAATTTTGGGCCCCCGCCAAAGTGTTGTCTCTCATAGAACATAAGAAAAAGAAAGAAGGAACATGCAAAAAAGGCCCCACTGACCCTGTGGAGCAGGTCCATGTCTCCCCCCCGGATTAGACCAATGCCCCCCCCCCGGATTAGCCCAATGACCCACCCAGTCTGATCATCTCCACTCAAGGAAGGAGCACGTCACCAGACCCAGCAGCACAAGCTAGTCAGGTCCAACTCACACCCACCCACACCCACTCAAGTATTTATCTAACCTATTTTTAAAACTACACAACGTTTTAGCCTGATTAACTGTACTCGGGAGTTTGTTCCACTCATCCACAACTCTATTACCAAACCAGTGCTTTCCTATATCCTTTCCGAATCTGAATTTTTCCAACTTGAAACCATTGCTGCGAGTCCTGTCTTGGCTGGAAATTTTCAGCACGCTATTTACATCCCCTTTATTTATTCCTGTTTTCCATTTATACACCTCGATCATATCCCCCTTAATTCTACGCCTCAATGTACTCTTAGCGTCCCTGCTTTTCATCAAATTCATATTCAAAGTTTATTCTCTGTAAGGATTACAATGCTGAGTTTACAGAATTTGGTTATTGTGTGGTTTACATGTAGTAAAATAATAATTACAGAGTGTACCACTAGAACACCTTGCATGGCTAGGCATTTCGGGCAGACTTAGTTTAATTCTTAATTTTAAAATATTACAAATTATGAGGTAAGTTGGTATTATGGCTGAGTGACTAAATACTAGTTTGTGAGTTTAGCAATGTGAATGCTTTTGTTTTGGCATAGTACATAGTTTCAGTATTGGAATATCACAGGCCAACTTATGACTAGTTTGGATTCATTATTTTAAGATTGAGATTGATATTTCTGTTTATGGTCAAATGGGTGAGTGAGTGTAAGTGTGAACCACCAGGTGGTATTCGTGTAGTTAGTTGACGGGTTGTATCAGGGAGATAAGATGTTTTCTAATGATAGTTTTGAAGGTGATGAATGTGTCTGCAGTTCTAGAGTTCTCAGGTAGGGTGTTCCAGATTTTAGGGCCTTTGACATACATTGAATTTTTGTAAAGGTTTAGTCGGACACGGGGAATGTCATAGAGATGTTTGTGTCTGGTATTATGCCTGTGGGTTCTGTCGCAACTATCAAGAAAGCGTTTTAGGTCAAGGTTAATATTGGAATTTAAGGTCCTGTAGATGTAGATTGCACAGTAGTAAGTGTGGATGTACTGAACAGGGAGTAAGTTTAGATCTATGAAGAGTGGGGGGGGGTGTTGCCAGGGATGGGATTTAGTGATTATTTTTACTGCGGCTTTTTGTTGGGATATTATTGGCTTTAGGTGTGTTGCTGCAGTTGATTCCCAAGCACAAATAGCATAGGTGAGGTATGGATAAATAAGTGAGTGGTATAGTGTGAGAAGGGCATTTTGCGGCACGTATTATCGTATCTTGGAGAGGATCCCAACCGTTTTGGATACTTTTTTGGTTATGTGTTGGATATGGGTGCTGAAATTTAGGTTGTTGTCAAGGCATAGGCCTAGAAATTTGCCCTCATTATGTCTGGTAGTTAGAGTGTTGTCGATCTTAATGTTAATTTGTGCAACTCCTGCTCTGCTACCAAACATAATATAGTAGGTTTTGTCAGTGTTAAGCGTAAGTTTATTGGCTGTCATCCAAGTCGATATTTTGATCAGCTCCTCGTTAACAATGGTGTTGAGGGTGGCAAGATTAGGGTGAGAGATGACATAAGTCATGTCGTCAGCAATGAGAATGGGTTTCAGGTGTTGGGATACGTTTGGAAGATCATTGATGTATATGAGGAAGAGCCGGCGACCAAGGACACTTCCCTGCGGAACTCCAGTATCAAGTGGCCGTGTTGTTGATGCTGTGTCTTTAATGGTGACATACTGATGCCTATTAGTAAGGTAAGATTTGAAATATGCAAGCGCATGGCCTCTTATACCATAATGGTCAAGTTTGTGGAGTAGGATGCCGCGGTCTACTGTGCCCAAAAGCTTTTCTTAGGTCAATAAAAATTCCTAGTGGATTTTCCCTTATTTTCCAATGCGTGTAAAGCAGATCTAGCATTTTTATGATTGCATCATTAGTGCTTTATTTTTTCTAAATCCAAATTGGCAGGGTTGAGTATGTTTTGTGTCTTTATAAATGAATATAGTCTCCTGTGCACGAGTTTCTCAAAGTTTTTTGGTTGCAATGGTAAGTTTGATATTGGCCTATAGTTGTTTAAATCTGTAGGGTCACCACCTTTATGTATTGGTGTACCCTTGCCGTCTGAGTAGTTTGGGGAAAGGGCTAGTTTCTAGTGACTTGTTAAAAGTAATGAAATGCATGCGAAAGGACATGGGCCGCACGCTTGTACAATAATGGTGGGACTTTGAGACAGATTCCCTGAGTTATTTTTAAGTGACTTTTATAATCTCGGTGACTTCCGTGGGCTCAGTGGGTGCAAGATAAAAGGGAATTTGGGAAATTCCCATCTAGGTACTCCCCGGCATGGGCATTGGTACGTGGGATTTTATTGGCGAGTTTAGATCCTATGGTTGAGAAGAAGTCGTTTATCTTGTTAGCTGTGTCATGGGAGTAGTGGTGTTTCATTAGCTTTATTTTAGGACAATATTCTTGTTTTTTTTCATTTTGTGGGTCCCTAGAATCTGAGAGAGTGTTTTTCCAGGTCTTTTTTATATCTCCCCCTTAGTGTTGTGAATCTACTGGAGTAGTATAGTTGTTTGATTTTCTTTATTACTTTGGTGAGAACTGATAAATAGTGTTTAAGAAAACTTTGTGTATTAAGCCCTGTCTATATTGCTTTTCATATTGGTGTTTCTTTATCAATGGATTTCAGAATGGTCTGGTTAGCCATGGGCAACCAAGCCGTTTGTTTGTGATCTGTTTCGTTTTTATAGGACAATGTTTGTTGTATAGTCTAAGTAATTTGTTAAGAAAAATGTCTGTCCAGTCATCAATACCATTGGCCTTGGAGAATTCTGTAGGCCAGTCAACAATCTCTAGGTCAGCTGTGAACTTGCTTATTGAGGCCTCGTCATGGAGTCTAAATGAGAGTTTGTTGTATTCAAGTGGTGGTTTACTAATGTTTGTCAGGAGGAAGGTAGGGTAGTGGTCAGTAGTGCTGTCTGTGATTATCCCTGATTTAAGGGGGGCTAGTATATTGGTCCATATGCTGTCTGTTATGGTTGCACTTGTCTCAGTGAGCCTGGTTGGTTTAGTTATTGTTGGTATGTGTAGTGTGTTGTTCATATTGTTGATGAAATCAGTTACAGGCTGATCATCTAGTAAGCCAAGGTTGATGTTGAAGTCTCCAGCTAAGAGAAGGTGGTGCTTATTCATTTGTCTGATTGTTATTAGTGACTTTAATTTCTCACTGAAATTTGGGATGTTTGTGTGGGGTATCCGGTAAATGGCACCGATAGTTATAGGTGTCTTAAGGCTTTTTACAGTAAAATTAGCAAAAATGTATTCCCCATATTCATCACTAAAGCAAGTGGTGCTAATACAAGATAATTGGTTAGAGTAATAGACTGCAATACCACCCCCAGCTTGGTATGGTCTGCAGTTGTGAATTGCTGTGTTTCCTGGTAGAGAGTAGATATCTACTGTGTCCTGCTTAAGCCAGGTATCAGTAAGAATAATGCAGGAGAAGGGTGTCTTTAGTAATTCAAGGAGTGCAGGAGGTCATCATAGTGTTTTGCTTAAGGACCTGATGTTTTTAGTTAAGTACTGATAGACTTTTAGCATTGTTTAGGTAGTGGTGGCTTGTGTGTGTGTAATAAAGGCAATTGCTTTCCAATAGGTTTTGATTGGGTTTTCAGATTATGGAGGTTTAGATCAGGGTCAACGTGATCAATTATCTTCTAGGTTTAAATTTATGGTTTTTTATATCCTGAGTTGTGTGTTGAGTTTTAGTACTGATATCTGTAGTTTGGGGGGAAGTTTGGACAAGTATATAGCTATAGCATTTTGGTCATATAGAGTATAGTCACTGCTCACATAATCAAGTTGATGTTGTCTATGTGTTGTGCTGGAATGAACTAAAGTACAACTAGGTATAAACTAATAATATAAAAATACAAATTAAAAATAGCACAAGATTCCCACTTGTAATTGCACTAAGGTCTAATATAATGACTTTTGTGTAGTCTATGTTTGGTATGGAATTTGGTATGAGCTAGAATGAGCTATAGTACAACTAGGTTTAATCTAATAATATAAAAATTTCAAATTAAAAATAGCACCAGTCTCTCACTAGTAATTACACTATGGTCTAATATAGTGAATTTGGTACTGACTATGTATTGAGCTAGAATGAGCTATAGTACAACTGAGTTTAATCTAATGATATAAAAAAGACACAAGACTCTCAATTGTAATTGCACTAAGGTGTTATATAAGTTGTTTACAAGAACTGGAGTATAACTAGATTTAAATTGACAGGATACAATACACAAGTCAAGGTAGCAAAAGAATAATAAAAAAAAAAAAATAAAAATAAAAATGTTGATAAATTAGACACATGTGCAACTCTTGGGTATCTTTATTGAGGAAACGTTTCGCCACACAGTGGCTTCATCAGTCCATACAAAGGAGAAT
Source organism: Cherax quadricarinatus (assembly GCF_026875155.1). NCBI lineage: Eukaryota > Metazoa > Arthropoda > Malacostraca > Decapoda > Parastacidae > Cherax > Cherax quadricarinatus. The sequence goes on along the minus strand of NC_069408.1, from coordinate 12,500,713 downwards.
CTTGAAGAACAGGAGGAGAATGAGGTAATCAGTCCCTCAACCTTGAGTCGATGTGGTCAGTCCATCAATCTTGAATAGAATACGGCATATGAGCGGAGAAGGAGCTTATAAACCGTTGGTAGGAGAGGTGCAGCGTTCATAGGTTGTGTCACATTTGTTCAATGTGGAAGTAGGTTGTGCCCAAGAATTAGGCAAGCGAAGAATTCCCAAGTATTAAGATCCCAAGAAGTTGCAGTGTCTGACAGGTTTGTAGATGAATGGTTCATGTCGGTTCTCTGAACCATTCATCTACAAACCTGTCAGACACTGCAACTTCTTGGGATCTTAATACTTGGGAATTCTTCGCTTGCCTAATTCTTGGGCACAACCTACTTCCACATTGAACAAATGTGACACAACCTATGAACGCTGCACCTCTCCTACCAACGGTTTATAAGCTCCTTCTCCGCTCATATGCCGTATTCTATTCAAGATTGATGGACTGACCACATCGACTCAAGGTTGAGGGACTGATTACCTCATTCTCCTCCTGTTCTTCAAGATTCTCCTTTGTATGGACTGATGAAGCCACTGTGTGGCGAAACGCTTCCTCAATAAAGATACGCAAGAGTTACACATGTGTCTAATTTATCAAAAATAAAAATGGCAATGACTTGGTTATAATATGCTAGTAAGATGGTAGACAGGATAATATAAAAGTTGTAGTTGAAAATACTAGTTTAAAAAAGTATAGAATAAAAATGGTCAATAAAATTTTTTTACAATAAGTTTGGTCAACATGACTCATGAAATCGTAATGACACGATTGCAAATAAACCATACCCCCGGCCGGGATTGAACCTGCGGGTTCAATCCCGGCCGGGGGTATGGTTTAGTTTGGTCAATATAGTTTAAAGTAAAATTGGGCAATAATAGGGATTTTAGAATAAAATTGGGCAATTGAGTATTTCTTAAAGTGAGGTAGAATTATTGAGGACAAGTTATGGTTAGTTTATAATAAAATAAGATAGAACAGTGATGCGGTAAGTTGTAAAAAAGGAGATAGATTCTGTAGATATTAAACACAATTAAGACTATGAGGTAGAATGGTCGTTGAATACAACAATGACAATCAAAAGTAGTTGGGGTATTAGAATTTTAGGGGGGCACAAATTTATGAAAATATAACATTAACTGTGGACTGGGGGTTTTATCTGCACTTTCCCTCTGATTCTGTTAGTCAGCCTCACTTAGGAATTTTTAAGGTCATGTTCTGTAGAGATAAAGTATCTCTTCCCAGTGGGCTGTTTCCTAACTGCATTTTTCCACCCCTCACAAAGCACGGGTAGATTTTTTGGGCAAGCATAATTTTCTTTGCCGATAAAGGAGTTTTGTCTTGTTTTGGTAAGGCACTCATTTACGTAAACATCAGTTTTCATAGAAATAGATTTTTTTAGTAGGGTTTTTTCTTTCTAGGCTAGTTTGGAATTTTAACAGCACTGTTTTTTTACCCGCTTGGTAGCCCATCAGTTTGCAATCCTTTTAAATCATCACTTTCGTATGTTAAGGTGAAGGTGGTCCCTTTATAAGCTGTAGGGTGGTCTCCATGCAGGTCTCTTGGGTGACTGTGGCTGGGAGATGTTTGCTGGTAACTAAAACAGCGTTAGATAGCTGCTGTTGGTCATTATGGTCTTGAAAGTTGGTGATGACATTGGCAAGTTGTTGGTCCACTCTTGATGTTTCCTCTATAATGTTTGTAGTAAGGAGGGTGACTTGGTCTTTTAGAGTGTTAATGGTGTCTAGGGACTGAGTGTGGGTGTTGCTTTGTTGTTCTAGAGCAGTGATCTTGCTGAGGTAATCTGCATTGCTAGCTTTTAGTTCCTGCATTTCTTGAGTTAGCTTGGTGATCGTTTGGTTCTGAATCATAAGGAGTTTAGCTATTTCTGGGTCGGTGATCTTCTTGACATCAAATCCTGGGAAGGAGTTATCTTGGACTGTGGCGGCAGCCATGTTTGTTGTTGTCTGTCGTGTGTTGTGGTGATGCCGGTGAGTGATGAGGGTTGTGTCCTGGCTGGCAGTACCACAAGTTTTCCTCGTGTTATTACTGGTTTCACCTTTGATGTTAGGAGTCCTTAGCTGGTTACTGGATCTTCTTTCATAGCTCTGACCCTTGTCCATTGGCTGTGGCTTCGAGTGAATAGTAGGTGATGGGTGAATGTTGTGGAGTATCACTTCAGTGGCAGCGGGGTAGGAGTGGTAATACGAGTCCTATTAGTTGGTAATTTGTGTACTTTTGGGTGATTTCTGCAGTTGATTTATATCATTCTGGGTATCCACACATGCTAGTGTTATGTGGGTATTGATTAGGGCATCACAGGGCTGCTGGGAACCTCAGGTAGAAGTAAAAATAGATATAGTGGGACCAAGTAAACCAAGTCCTAACTGATATAAGCTGGGAAGATGGACTAAGCAACACAGACCCCAACTTATGCCTAGAACAGATTAACTCGGTGGCACTCGATGTATGCACAAGGCTTATTCCTCTAAGAAAAAGGAGGAGTAGATGTAAAATAGAAAGAGACAGGCGCTCCCTTTACAGGCGACGGAAAAGAATAACAGAGCGGCTAAAAGAGGTCAATATATCTGAAATGCGTAGGGAGACACTGGTCAGAGAAATAGCAAGCATAGAACTTAAGCTAAAGGAATCTTATAGGAGTCAGGAATCGCGGGAAGAACTAAAAGCCATAAATGAAATCGAAAGAAACCCAAAGTATTTCTTCTCCTATGCCAAATCAAAGTCGAGAACAACGTCCAGTATTGGGCCACTACTTAAACAAGATGGGTCCTACACAGATGACAGCAAGGAAATGAGTGAGCTACTCAAGTCCCAATATGACTCAGTTTTTAGCAAGCCGCTAACCAGACTTAGAGTCGAAGATCAAAATTAATTTTTTATGAGAGAGCCACAAAATTTGGTTAACACAAGCCTATTCGATGTTATCCTGACGCCAAATGACTTCGAACAGGCGATAAATGACATGCCCATGCACTCATGGAACTCCGTGTTCATCAAGAACTGCAAGAAGCCCCTATCACGAGCCTTTTCCATCCTATGGAGAGGGAGCATGGACACGGGGGTCGTCCCACAGTTACTAAAAACAACAGACATAGCCCCACTCCACAAAGGGGGCAGTAAAGCAACAGCAAAGAACTACAGACCGATAGCACTAACATTCCATATCATAAAAATCTTTGAAAGGGTCCTAAGAAGCAAGATCGCCACCCATCTAGAAACCCATCAGTTACACAACCCAGGGCAACATCGGTTTAGAACAGGTCGCTCCTGTCTGTCTCAACTATTGGATCACTACGACAAGGTCCTAGATGCACTAGAAGACAAAAAGAATGCAGATGTTAATATATACAGACTTTGCAAAGCCTTCGACAAGTGTGACCATGGCGTAATAGCGCACAAAATGCGTGCTAAAGGAATAACAGGAAAAGTCGGTCGATGGATTTATAATTTCCTCACTAACAGAACACAGAGAGTAGTCGTTAACAGAGTAAAGTCCGAGGCAGCTACGGTGAAAAGCTCTGTTCCACAAGGCACAGTACTCGCTCCCATCTTGTTTCTCATCCTCATATCCGACATAGACAAGGATGTCAGCCACAGCACCGTGTCTTCCATTGCAGACACTGCAAGGCTCCAGGCGAACATCAACCAAATCTTTCAGTGGGCTGCAGAAAACAATATGAAGTTCAACGATGAGAAATTTCAATTACTCAGATATGGTAAACACGAGGAAATTAAATCTTCATCAGAGTACAGAACAAATTCTGGCCACAAAATAGAGGGAAACACCAACGTCAAAGACATGGGAGTGATCATGTCGGAGGATCTCACCTTCAAGGACCATAACATTGTATCAATCGCATCTGCTAGAAAAATGACAGGATGGATAATGAGAACCTTCAAAACTAGGGAGGCCACGCCCATGATGACCCCCTTTTTAAAGGTCACTTTTTCTACCCTGGGCCCTGAAATTTGCTCCCACACAAACCCACCACCTTTAAAGGCCCGGTGAAATTGCTGACCTAAAAAAAATTGCGGGGAAAAACCTTCATGCACCAAAAAAGGGGGAGTTTAAAACCCCTCAATTCCGGGAAGCACTTGGGGTTCCAAACCGCTTTCCCCGGGAAACCCAAAGGGGGGGAGAGAAACATGATTATAACACCGGAAAATCCTAGGGGGCCCTATACCGAACTTGCACAAAAAAAATCCCCTCATTTACAAAGCAAAAGACTTGGCAAAACGATGCATTAAACCCCCCAATAAAAAAGCAGGGGTGTCACTAGCACTTTTAAGAGACCATACAATAAGTGCCCAGGGGCCCGAGACTTTTTCACCTGCCTCCCAGCAACAAAGGGGGGATCCCAAACCAACCCCGGCAGCTTCAAGCGGCACTGGAAAAAAGCACCAAAAAGTGGGTTTCCCCTGCCCCCGGGGGTTTGTGGCTCGACTTTGGGTTTGCTTGCAGCCAGAAGCAACACCCCCGGGGGCCCCGGCCTAATCCACCGGGAGGCCGGGGTCAAAAACCCGGGGCCCCTGCGGGGGCTTTAAAACCCCCCCAAAACCTCTCTCCAGGTAAACCCCGGGTAAACTCCAGGTTGCGGGTGCCGCTCCCACCCGGGGGGAATGTTGCACTCCGGGCCATCTTTTGCTTTCATTTTTAAGTGTTTTCGTGTGCGGGTTTTGGTGCCAACCCCCCCGGCCGGGAAACCTTCCAAGGTATATTACAGTATCTCTCTCGCCTGGTTCGGGGGGAATACATGGGGAAAATTTTTATTTGGTCCAAAAAGCCCACAGGCCAGATAACGGCGTAAAAAGGGGGGTCTCAGAATGGCCATAATAGAAGGGCTGAGCAGGGGGCCCCTTTAAAACCCCACCCAAACAAAAAGAAACCCCCGGGGTTGGCGGGGGTTGGAAAAGGGGACTATTTAATTTAAATAGATTTCCCCTTTCAGGGAAGGAGTAGGTTTTTTGGGCGGGTAGTAACCAAATTTTTTGGGTTTTCCCAAAGGGGAAACCCGTAGTAATAATAAATTTGACCTAAGCCCTTTAACATAGGAAAGAAAATGGGGCCGATAATGTGGCAAACACAAAGGTTAATTTTAGCTAGGGAAAACTGGCACCCCCCTAATTTAAAGGATGAGGCGCGGGTCTGGAAGCCCACAGGCCCCCCCCTTTCCTGTAACAGACACCAACCTGGACAAACTCCCCGTGGATCAGCAGACGGCCCCCCCCCCCAATGTTTTTCACATATGAACGGGGGAAAATCTGGTAAGGCACCCGATTTTACCGTAAGATGACCTCCCCCCCGTCGGGAACCATAAAGCAAGCCCAAAACCCCACTTTTCTTAGAATTTCGGCCATGCCCGGGGGAAAAAAATTTTTGAGTGATTTTGAACTGTGGGCCTGTATGAAACGGGCAGTGAAATCCCCCCATACGTACCAAGTCTCTTTTTAAACCTAGAACTAGTGTCCGCCCTGCATATTTTGTACTGGGGGATACACCCCCCCCTTGGAAAAAAAGGAAATTTTCTGAGGTCCCGGGGGCACTAAAAAACGATTAAAACATTGCAGGAATTAAGGCTCCCCGGTTTTGCCAGGGGTTTTCTAAAGGGGAAGCCCAGGGGGGCTAATGCAAACCCCTTGGGGAATTTTGAAAAATAAGGAATATGCTGCAACACCAATAATTAGTCCTTTAAAACGGGGCATCCAAACGATTTTTTGGGAACTTTCAATCATTTGTGAAAATCTGCCCCTACCCAAGCAAGTTCCCAAGTTCCCGGGGGGAAAAAAAATAATAAAAAATTGAACTTTGGGGTCAGGGGAAAGAAAGTCCCCCCCCTGAAACATTGAGTATAATAGTGAAATAGTTAACTACAGTGGTTTCCCAAATTAATTGATGATAAAGGCAAAAAGGTCATTTAAAAACCCGGTGAATTTTTTAAATGAAGTGAAAAGCCTATAGGGGCAGGGGGGCCAAAAGTCGCCCAAAAACTTCCCAAACGGGTCAGTTTTTTTAAAAATTTTCCCCGGGCCTGCTAGGGGTACCGCATATAATCAAGGGAAAACCAGTAATAGCAAAATACATTTGTTTGAGTACCCAACAACCAGAAATTTTTAATGGTACTTAGGGGAAAGGGAGTGACTTTCCCCTATTTCTTTTTCCCTTGAAAAAAAACGAGACGTTACGTAATTTTTCCAAAATAACCTGTAGTTACCACCCGGGGGAAAAATACACAACGAAAACAATTATTACTACAAAAAAAAAGCCCCCTTTCCCTTTCCAAAAATTTGAAAACCAGTCAACTATATGAAATATACCCTTTTTTGTGGTGGAGACGGAAAAAAAAAAAATAAAAAAAGCCAGATACAGCGATTGAAAAACCAAAGGGGGCGACTGTACTAAATTGTAGGACTGCCAGATATCCCGGCTCTTCAACACGCAATTATACTTTTGTATCAGTAAAATCACATATTACTCGGGTAGAAAAATTTCCAGTAGACCCTTCATGTTTAGCTCAAATCACCGCCCCGTAGGTTTTTAAAAAATGACCCCCTGATCAAAGCAGACGACTGGGGCCGACCCCTTGACTGGGCCCCAAACCCTTGAAATGGTCCGAAAAACCCGGGGCTGGTTTTTAAAAAGTTTCGTTTGGGCAAAAACAAGACTGTAAACGGGTGGGTTTGTAGGCGGGCCCTTTTAAAAAAACAAACCTTTTTAAAAACGGGAAAGTGAAAGGGGAAGCTGTCCAATATACCCCAAAAAGATTAGAAACAGAAACAAATAGCTAAGCTTCATTTAAGGGTTTTTAATATAATATTCAAGAGGTTCAGTAAACTTGCAGTAAATCCCCCCCATTCAAAACAAGGGAAACGGGGTGAAATCTGTGGGCAGTCCAAAAAAAGGGGTAAACCCCATGGATAAATTTTCTTTTGTGGAAAATTGGTGTCACGCTCCTTGTGGGAATATCCCCCGAACTAGCTTTTTAAACAGTATTAAAAAAAAGAGAAGTTTTTTGGGGATCCCAAATAGGAAAATCTGTGGGCAAAAAACAAAAAGGGGATTAAAAGAAAGGGTAACATCAAACTGCTTTTATAGAAAAAACCCGGGAAACTTTCTACAACAAAAAGGGGAAAATAAAAAGTCCGGGCTGAAAAAGGACGCCCTTGATACTGGCCCCTGAAATCACAAACTGTAAGGCTGGAGTGATGTCCCCGGTAGTCCGTAAAAGTAGGCTGATAGGGGCTGTCCTGGGGGACAGTAATGGTGAAGCTGGAGGTGCTGTCCTGGGGGACAGTAATGGGGAAGCTGAGATCCCGTTCCCCGGGAGACAGGGAAAGGTGGAAACTGGGGGTCTTTTCCTGGGGGACAGAAAAGGTGAAGCTGGAAATCCCGTCCGGTAACCGTAAAGGGGAAGCTTTGGGGATTTGTCCAGGTGTTTGGGAATTTTTACGCAGGAAGGAATCAACAAATTGGGCCTCATAAGGACAGGGCCCAAAAGTAGGGAAACAAGTGTATCAAAAAATTAAAAATAAACCAATATTGCAAACCAGAAAACCCCCAGGAAATAGCAAACAAGAGGACTCCAATACAATAGTGGGATAAATTACCAAAACCCCAAATGGGGAGCTCCATTTTTGGGCAAAAAGGGGGAAAAGGGAAAAAAACAGGGGAAAAAGCACCAACAGGGGAAATTTCAGTCACAAAACCCAAGGGAAAAAGGGAAAACCCAAACCCTTGCACATCCATGCACTTGGGAACTGCTGGCATGGGAAAAACTGGAAAAACGATGGGACATGCAACTATACCACCCTAGAAAATGTCATGCCCATATACAACAGGAAAAGCAAACCCCTTCCCGTAAGCTTTTTTCAAAACCCCGAAAAGTGGGACCTCTTCAGTAAAAGAAAGACTGTGCTATAAAATTTAAAATTTTCCAGGCAACCATCTAAAGGGGACAAAAAGATACAAAACATCCAGGCCCTGGGAAAACCTGGGTTTGCCACAGCCACTCAAGAGGGAGAGGTTTTTTAGTTCCAGGAAGGAAAAAAAAATGGCAAAGGGAAAAGGGGGAAAAACGTACAAACCAAACCATTTTTCCTGGAGTGGAACCACAGTCGAAAGGCCTCCACTCCAAACCAACAAATACCGATACTAAAGCCGGAAAAAAAAACCCCCCCCCTACCAACAATACCAAACCCGTCCGATAACATTCCTTTGCAAATATAAAAGGGTCTAAAGCCACCAAAAAAACAACAAAATACCTTTTCATCCCTGGGCTGCTTGCAGAGGGGAAAGGCAATGTTCGCCCGGGTTTCACTGAGAAACCCCCAACAAAGGGTCACTTTTGGGCAACGAAATATGGATTTCCCCGGTTAAAAACCTTTTACAGAAATGACAGAGTGGAAAAGGCAAAAGGGGGGGGTTGGCCTGTACTTTTTCAGAGTCCCCTTGTTTGCCAAAAACGGGTTAATGCCTCAAATGACGTAAATGGGAAATTTTAGCGTAAAGGTCGGGAAACCCAAAAACCCAGCCCTTTTTGGTAGCTACAAAGGGCCCCCGGAAAAGCAACATCCCAGCAATTCCAGGAACCCCTGTTAAAAATTGACCACTGCTGGGAAAAACTTCCCGCTCCTGCACCCAACATCTTGCCCTGGGGGATTTTAAATTAAGGCACCTAAAATTTGGGGGAAAAAAAGCAAATAATATTGTTTGCAGTAAAAACCCAAAGGAGCCTCTGATGAAACTCCCCACTCAACGACCTTTTTAAAACTCTGCCCCAAAAATTTAATTTAAACCACAAAAAATAGAGCCTACTAACGGGGGAATAAACTTTGACCTCATCTTCACTAACAAGATGATCTGATAAGAAATTCACCATATCCCAAAAAAAATATAAATCCGATCCCAACATAATTTAGGTTCAACATTTATGCTTTTTGCCTCAGGGCCGACAAAATGAACTAGTCCCCAGGGAGCATTCAACCAAAAAAATTTAACTTCAATAACAAAAACATAAAGTGGGACCAAGTAAAAACCCCGGGCCCTAACCGATATAAGCTTTGGGGAAAATATACTAACAACACAGCCCAAACTTATGCCCAGAACAGATTAACTCGGTGGGCCCCCATGAGCACAAGGCTTATTCCTCTAAGAAAAAGGAGGAGTAGATGTAAAATAGAAAGGGAAAAGGGGCTCCCCTTTTCAGGCGGAAAAGAAAAACGACGCTAAAAAGGTCAATATATCAGAAAAAGCCAGGAGACCCCTGGTCCCGAGAAAAAAGCAAAACACGAACTTATGCAAAAAAAAAATCCTTTTTGGGGGTCAGGAATCGCGGGGAAAAACAAAACCATAAAAGAAAATCGAAAGAAACCCAAAAAGGAAATTTCTTCTCCTATGCCAAACAAAAAACGAGGAAAAACGTCCAGTATTGGGGCCCCACTTTAAAAAAGAAGGGGCCTACACAGATGACACAAGGAAAAAGATGAGCTACCAAGTCCCCCAAAAGGGCCATTTTTTTTCAAGCCCCCTAACCAGACTGAGAGTCCCAAGATCAAAATGAATTTTTTATGAGAGAGCCACAAAATTTGATTAACACAAGCCTTTCCAGGGATCCAAAGCAAATGATTCGAACAGGCATAAATGACATGCCCATGCCTCTGCCCCAGGGGACTCATGGAAATCGGTTCATCAAAATGCAAAAGCCCCTTCACGGCCTTTTTTCCTCCTATGGGGAAAGGGGGCATGGACACGGGGGCTCCCTCAGTTCTAAAAACAACAGACATAGCCCCACCCACAAAGGGGGGGTAAAGCAACAGCAAAGAACTAAGACCAATAGCACTAACTCCCTATCTAAAAAACTTTTTAAAGGGCCTAAGAACAAAATCACCCCCCATCTGAAAACCCATCAGTTTTCAAACCCCGGGCAACATGGGTTTTAAAAAAGTCGCTCCTGTCTGCTCAACTACTGATCCTCGACAAGGGTCCTAAATGCACTAGAAGACAAAAAGAATGCAGATTTTAATATATACAGACTTTGCAAAAGCCTTCGACAAGTGTGACCATGGCGTAATAGCGCACAAAATGCGCGCTAAAGGAAAAACAGGAAAAGTTGGTCGAGGATCTATAATTTCCTCACTAACAGAACACAGAGAGTAGTCGTCAACAGAGTAAAGGTCCGAGGCAGCTACGGTGAAAAGCTCTTGTTCCACAAGGCACAGTACTAGCTCCCATCTTGTTCCTCATCCTCATATCCGACATAGACAAGGATGTCAGCCACAGCACCGTGTCTTCCTTTGCAGATGACACCCGAATCTGAAATGACAGTGTCTTCCATTGCAGAACTGCAAGGCTCCAGGGGGGACATCAACCAAATCTTTCAGTGGGCTCCCAGAAACAATATGAAGTTCAACGGATGAAAATTTCAATTTACTCAGATATGGTAAACATGAGGAAATTAAATCTTCATCAGAGTACAAAACAAATTCTGGCCACAAAATAGAGCGAAACACCAACGTCAAAGACCTGGGAGTGATTATGTCGGAGGATCTCACCTTCAAGGACCATAACATTGTATCAATCGCATCTGCTAGAAAAATGACAGGATGGATAATGAGAACTTCAAAATAGGGAGGCCAAGCCCCTGATGACACTCTTCAGGGCACTTGTTCTATAGGCTGGAATATTGCTGCCCTAACAGCACCTTTCAAGGCAGGTGAAATTGCCGACCTAGAAAATGTACAGAGAACTTTCACGGCGCGCATAACGGAGATAAAAACACCTCAATTTTCTGGGAGCGCTTGAGGGTTTCTAAACCTGTATTCCCTGGAACGCAGGAGGGAGGATACATGATTATATACACCTGGAAAATCCTAGAGGGACTAGTACCGAACTTGCACACGAAAATCACTCACTACGAAAGCAAAAGACTTGGCAGACGATGCACCATCCCCCCAATGAAAAGCAGGGGTGTCACTAGCACGTTAAGAGACCATACAATAAGTGTCAGGGGACCGAGACTGTTCAACTGCCTCCCAGCACACATAAGGGGGATTACCAACAGACCCCTGGCAGTCTTCAAGCTGGCACTGGACAAGCACCTAAAGGCAGTTCCTGATCAGCCGGGCTGTGGCTCGTACGTTGGTTTGCGTGCAGCCAGCAGCAACAGCCTGGTTGATCAGGCGCTGATCCACCAGGAGGCCTGGTCGCAGACCGGGCCGCGGGGGCGTTGACCCCCGAAACTCTCTCCAGGTAAACTCCAGGTAAGCCACTTGTGAGGCTGAGGTACCGACCTCAGAGCTCGGTGTCAACAGAGTTTGCCTGGGTAGGCAACTCACTTGGAGGCAGTCCAGACAAATCTTCACAATACAGATCAAGGACCTTCAGGGGGCCGTCGGTCAAAAAATTGTAGCTCTTTTGTTTACCCTCCGATTTCCTCCAGTTTTGGTGCACAAGACAAGGTGTTTTCACTCTTTATTGAAAATATTTATCAAAAATATACCTCAAACAGCAACTGAGAAAAACCTGAAAAAGGACCTATTTACTGAAAATGCCCTTGTGGCCAAATTTATTCCTATATGGGACGACGTAAAGGTGGTTTGGACGCGTGGTGGGCCGAGAGAACAATGTTAATACGAATTTCTGAACGTATAATGTCCTCTAAATGTCTTATCTTTATTCACAAAAAATTAAAGTTGTGTTAGTTCTTGAATGGTTGCAACATATCTGCCTTTTAATCCCATAATAAATCCTAAAATAATTGGAATATTTCCCAAATTATAACCACCAGAAAAGAGAAACAATATTTGACAATTCTGGTGAATATTATTCATTTAATTAAGTAACAAAAGGAAGAATTATGGATATTAGTGAATTAGTTACTTCCGATATATTGGCCTGAACCGCCGGCCGGCCCGCGTCCGAATTTTTTTTTTCTCGAAAATCGCGTTTGTTTGGAGTGTATTTCTTAGTAAACCTGATGTTTCTAGTGCAGTTATCCTCTTCAAAATACCGTTATCTCTCACTCAGGACCAAAGAATAGACATGGTGACGACATGAGAGGATTCACTCATTTATATCGAAATATTCCCGATGGTCTCTCGCCATATTATGGCTTATTTTATTCAGTCTAGAGTATACAACATGTTTGTATGTTATTTATAGTGTTTATTATATCATATTAGATCAATTCTGATAGATAAATAAGCCGTAGAGTTGATATATAAGCTGATATAAGCGTAATAATGAAGTAATTTCTCATGACACTCTATGGAGCGGGAATACTGCCGAGTGTTCCCATATGGTTCCTGGTTGGCTCTAAGTCTACGGATAAGCTCCGCCTACTGTTTTATGATGCCAAATAGTCAGTTATTATATTAGAAAGAATAATGCAAGAAAAAGAGATAAAAACAAGGAAAAAATTCCAAAAAATATATGGGCTGTGAGCAGACGTGCTGCCCACATCGCCGTCACCATACCTGATATAAATGACTATAATTTCTTGTAGAAACCTCATAGAACATTCATTCTGGTACCATTGTGTTGCCAAAGAGTTAAGCTATTTTTCGGTATAAATAACTCAATTTCCATAATTTTTCGATTTTTTTTTTGAGCGCGCGGAAAATTGCGCGGAAAACTGCCGACCGCTCCCTTCAACCGTTCCCAGTAGTTTAGGTGCCTTATCGTACTTATGTGTGCCGTGAAAGTTCTTTGTACACTCTCCAGGTCTGCAGTGTCACCAGCCTTGAAAGGGGTCGTTAGTGTACAGCAGTATTCCAGCCTAGAGAGCACAAGCGATTTGAAGAGAATCATCATAGGCTTTGCATCCCTAATTTTGAAGGTTCTCATTATCCATCCTATCATTTTCCTAACTGATGAGGTAGATACATTGTTGTGGTCTTTGAAGGCGAGATCCTCTGACATTATCACTCCCAGGTCCTTCACATTACTTTTCCGCTCTATTGTATGGTTAGAATTTGTGGTACAATTTTTTATTTCTTCAACTTTTCCATAACTAAGTAGTTGAAATTTCTCATCGTTGAACTTCATATTGTTTTGAGTGGCCCATTCGAAGATTTGGTTAATGTCTGCTTGGAGTCTTGCAGTGTCTGGTCCCAGGGAGTGACACTGTCTGGTGCCAGGGAGTGACACTGTCTGGTCCCAGGGAGTGACACTGTCTGGTACCTGGGAGTGAACACTGTCTGGTGCCAGGGAGTGACACTGTCTGGTACCAGGGAGTGACACTGTCTGGTACCAGGGAGTGACACTGTCTGGTACCAGGGAGTGACACTGTCTGGTCCCAGGGAGTGACACTGGTCACAGGGAGTGACACCGTCTGGTCTCAGTGTTGTCTAGAGTGCAACTCACAGTAGTGCCATCACCTCTACTCCTAGGTGAAGGATGCTACCAAAGTACTGACAACTATAAGGTGACACACACACACGTGTAGCACCAGTAGCACACAAGCGGCTCCTCACCTTCTAGCTTCTGTTTAACTAGTTAATGCTCTAAGTCGGACTGAAACACTCTCATCAATTTCTTTCTCGTGTGTGCGACTTATCTATGTATCGTTCTAGTCACGGTATTGTGTCCTTTTTAAATACTATGATATTTACTGAGACGTTTCGCACACAGGACCCTCATCTGTTAAGTGAATTGATGAAGCTCCCCTGAGCGAAACATCTACTCAGTACACTAGTGCTACACACCTGACTAGTTGACACTCGTCAATGTGAATTGTACCCATTTATTATTTAATTCTTGGGAATAGCTAAACCCTCAGGGGTCGTATAGCACTTGAGGAATAGGTGGCATTCAAGTTTGATCTGAGGAAGGGGAGGACAAGTCCATTTCCTTGGATCAAGAGCCCCTCACTAGCCTACAGGAACTCCAGTCACTGTGTATCGTGATCAACACCACCAAGAATACTCTCCCACTCTCTGTTATTCTTACTGACTTCAAGAACATTGTTGTTCTTACTATCATTATCCTGTAACTGTATCACAGTGTTCTATTCATGTGACTGTAATAGTGTTCTTGTCATGTGAGTGTAATGGTGTTCTTGTCATGTAAGTGTAACAGTGTTCTTGTCATATGACTGTAACAGTGTTCTTGTCATGTGACTGTGTGGCATGCAAAGAGTAGGTAACCTTTATTTGGCGCATGTACACACCCTAATTGAAAGGCTATCTCCCTAACCAGCGAACCAGTACTAGGGCCAAACGATGGGGCCCCATCATTAGATCAGTACCCAGGTTCAGCCAATGAGAAGGCGGGTCTGGCAATCGTAGAGGTGTTGTGGGCACCACCCACCTGTCTACCCTTGTCATTTCCATACTAGAGTTGGTTGTGCACGGTTGTCCATTCTGTCTCCAGGCTGTGTCTTGGCCTCGCCTAAACTGTGTTGTACACATACATTTTCAACTATATAGTGTACATATGTGTAATAAACCATAAACCATCATCAGACCATCAATAAACCAACAATAAACCATCTCAGACCATTAATTACCCAACAAAAGGCTGCAGTCAGAATGATAACAAGTTCTCACTACAGGCAGCACACTCCACCAATATTCCAAACTCTAAACCTACTCACCATACAAACATTCATACTTATTACTGCACCTACTACATACATAGAACACTTAACTCTGACATAAACCCTTCCCTCAAACATCTCCTTACCAACCTTAACAGAACACATGACCATAACACAAGGCACAGATCACTCTTTGATGTTCCTCGTGTCCATCTCACGCTATGCAAAAACTCAATGCACATAAAAGGCCCAAAAATCTGGAATTCATTACCTGTGAATTTAAAAGAAACACTGTTTATAAATTCAAGTCTCTTCTCAAAAATCACTTACTCACCCTCAACTAAATAAATACTGAATATTGTATCTCATAAATTGTATCTCATAAATGTTTACCCTGTGACCCAATCAAACTTTGTTATTTTTAATTACAATACCTAACAAAATACTCCAATCAAATGATTGCACAGCAGCACAGTAAATGACCATATGACCTGTCTTTGAAATACTCATTTGTGCTTAATTGTTAACTGTTTACGACAATGTTTACCTCTGAATATATCATTGCTTAGTTAATCTTAAGTTACTTTTAAGCCTGCCCATAATGCTCTGCATACAAGGGGCTTTGGCATGTTACACTTAGCCACTGTATTTCCTTGTACTTCTATGTATCATGTTCAAATTAATAAATAAATAAATAAAATAAATAAATATCCACATTGCTCTTGGTGAAGGAAAATATATTTCAAAATCATTCAGCTGTGTTTGTTCTGCTCCTTGCTCCCCTTTACACCCAGGATAACGGGCCTTATTGTCCTTGGGTTGTCATTGACTGTAACAGTGTTCTTGTCATGTGACTATAACAGTGTTCTTGTCATGTGACTGTAACAGTGTTCTTGTCATGTGACTGTTACAGTGTTCTTGTCATGTGACTGTAACAGTGTTCTTGTCATGTGACTGTAACAGTGTTCTTGTCGGGTAACTGCATCACGGTTTTCGATTCCTTGTAATTCTCTGTTATTCTTTCTCATTCTTTCCTATTTTTGTGTTGTTGCTTGCTGGTGTAAGAATGATGAGAATGATGTACAGTCTATGTCAACATAACAGTCACTCTTTCGTGATTTTAACAATTACCCAGAAACCTGGACTTAGAAGAACCTTATGACGACGTTTCGGTCCATCTTCGAGCATGGTATTGACGACTGGACAGACATTTTTCTTAACAAAATACTTAGACTATACAACAAACATTGTCCCATAAAAACGAAACAGATCATGAATAAACGGCTCGGTTGCCCATGGCTAAGAAACACCAATATGAAAAGCAATATAGACAGGGCTTAATACACAAAGATATTCTTAAACAATATTCATCAGTTCTCACCAAAGTAATAAATAAAGCCAAACAACTGTACTACTCCAGCAGATTCACTGACACAAGAGGAGATATAAAAAAGACCTTGAAAACACTTTCCCAGATTCTGGGGACCCACAAACTGAAAAAAAAACAAGAATATTGTTCTAACTAAACCTCATGAAACACCACTGCATCCCACTGATACAGCTAACAAGACAAACGACTTCTTTTCAAACATAGGATCTAATCTCGCCAGTAAAATCCCACGTACCAATGCCCGTGCCGGGGACTACCTAGATGGGAATTTCCCAAATTCCTTCTATCTTGCACCAACTGAGCCCACGGAAGTCACCGAGATTATAAAGTCACTTAAAAATAACTCGGGGAATCTGTCTCATGTCCCACCATTACTGTACAAGCGAGCGGCCCATGTCCTCTCGCATGCTATCTCATTACTTTTTAACAAGTCACTAGAAACTAGCACTTTCCCGACACTACTCAAGACAGCAAGGGTTACACCAATACATAAAGGTGGTGACCCTACAGACGTAAACAACTATAGGCCAATATCAAACTTACCATTGCTATCCAAAATCTTCGAGAAACTCGTGCACAGGAGACTATATTCATTTATAATGTCACAAAACATACTCAACCCCTGCCAATTTGGATTCAGGAAAAATAAAAGCACTAACGATGCAATCATAAAAATGCTAGACCTGCTTTACACAGCATTGGAACATAAGGAATATCTGCTAGGAATTTTTATTGACCTAAGAAAAGCGTTTGACACAGTAGACCATAGCATCCTACTCCACAAACATGACCACTATGGTATAAGAGGCCATGCGCTTGCATATTTCAAATCCTACCTTTCTAATAGGTATCAGTATGTCACCATTAAAGACACAGCCTCGTCAATATGACCACTTGATACTGGAGTTCCGCAGGGAAGTGTCCTTGGACCCCTGCTCTTCCTCATTTACATCAATGATCTTCCAAACATATCCCAACACCTGAAACCCATTCTCTTTGCTGACGACACGACTTATGTCATCTCTCACCCTAATCTTGCCGCCCTCAACACCATTGTTAACGAGGAGCTGCTCAAAATTTCGACTTGGATGACAGCCAATAAACTTAGACTTAACACTGACAAAACCTACTATATTATGTTTGGTAGCAGAGCAGGTGTTGCGCAACTTAACATTAAGATCGACAACACTCTAATTGCCAGACATAATGAGGGCAAATTCCTTGGCCTATACCTCGACAACAACCTAAATTTCAGCACCCATATCCAACACATAACAAAAAAAGTATCCAAGATACGATACTACGTGCTGCAAACTGCCCTTCTCACACTATACCACTCACTTATATATCCATACCTCACCTATGCTATCTGTGCTTGGGGTTCAACTGCAGCAACACACCTAAAGCCAATAATAACCCAACAAAAAGCCACAGTAAGAATAATCACTAAATCCCATCCCTGGCAACACCCCCCCCCCACCACTCTTCATAGATCTAAACTTACTCTCTGTTCAGAACATCCACACTTACTACTGTGCTATCTATATCTACAGGACCTTCAATTCCAATATTAACCTTGACCTAAAACGCTTTCTTGATAGTTGTGACAGGATCCACAGGCATAACACCAGACACAAACATCTCTATGACATTCCCCGTGTTCGACTAAACCTTTACAAAAATTCAATGTATTTCAAAGGAACTAAAATCTGGAACACCCCATCTGAAAACTTTAGAACTGCAGACACACTCATTGCTTTCAAAACTACAGTTAGAAAATATCTTATCTCCCTGATCCACCCCCTGAGCCACCAGGCCCGGTGGCCTGGTGGCCTGGTGGCTAAAGCTCCCGCTTCACACACGGAGGGCCCGGGTTCGATTCCCGGCGGGTGGAAACATTTCGACACGTTTCCTTACACCTGTTGTCCTGTTCACCTAGCAGCAAATAGGTACCTGGGTGTTAGTCGACTGGTGTGGGCCGCATCCTGGGGGACAAGATTAAGGACCCCAATGGAAATAAGTTAGACAGTCCTCGATGACGCACTGACTTTCTTGGGTTATCCTGGGTGGCTAACCCTCCGGGGTTAAAAATCCGAACGAAATCTTATCTTATCTTATCTTATAACCACCTGGTGGTTCATAATTACACTCACTCACCCACTGACTATAAACACAGAAATACTAATCTTAATCTTAAAATAATAAATCCTAACTAGTCATAGGTTTGCCTATGATACTCAAATATAGACACCTTGTATTGTGCCAAAACAAAAGCATTCACATTGCTAAACTCACAAATTATGATGTAGTCACTTAGCCTTAATACCATAATCTGTAAGAATTTAATGTTAAGAATTAATCTAAGTCTGCCCGAAATGCCTACCCATGCTAGGTGTCCTAGTGGCCCCCTCTGTAATTAGTATTTTATAACATGTAAACCACACAATATCCAAATCCTGTAAACTCCACATTGTAACCCTTATAGAGAATAAACTTGATTTGATTTGATTTGATTTGATTGTCAAGTTGTGACTGAACGATGGTCCAGGACAAAAGAAAATGTCGTCATAAGAATCCTCTCCCAAGTACAGAGTCTTGGTGATAGAATTATATTAAATCTTTAACTAACTCTGCTGTGCATGTGTTGGTGTTGGTTAAAACCCAACTCTCTGTCTCCGACACTTAGAACTGAAGCAAAACTGAGTCCTCAGAATTATTCTAAACTGTTTTAAAACTACGAAGATTCTTGATATGAGGAAGGAGCTTGGTGTACACCTTATCAGTGACATGATAACTGAGAGCAACACTATACTTGGTATTACAGTGTTAAGCAGTGAACCAGACACTGTCATCATGTAAATAAACACAGGTGTAAATGGGTTAATGTTAATTTTAATGATCTGAATGAATTGTATCAACGTAGATAAGAAAGGGTTGAAAAGCATTTCAACCTTCATGGAAACTGTGATCATTGGAGATCACATACCTGCAAGAGCTTCAAGGGCCCTAATCTCGGAAAGGCCACAGAAGCCACTTTAGTACACATTGCTGAAATATTGTGAGTCTGCTGTATGAGAAGGGGTTGCGAAGGGGCCCCCATAACAGTTCAAACTTCAGGGCCCCAAAAATGTAGGTCCGACACTAGTTGCATGTACAAGTTTGCGAGGAGGGTGATGGTGGGGGTCACCCATACCAGTACCATAATACTGACTGTGATGTATTCCACAAATGAACTCACATCACTGACGTGACATCTTCACCAGTGTCCGTTACTGAGGTGACCTTCACATATAAGAGAGGTACCTTGACATTAAGTGTCAAAAAACTGAACCAGGAACAATGTTCCCGGTGGTAATGACATGTCACACGCTGTGTAGCACCTCATTACCGTAGCTCACGTCATTCTACACTGCATTTACATGAGAGAACACTAGTACCCAGGATGTTGATACAACGTGTAGTACCAGCAACACTGGTACCTAGTATGTTGATACAAGGTGTAGTACCAGCAACACTAATACCCAAGATGTTGATAGTACTAGCAATACTAGTACCTAGTATAATGATACAACGTGTAGTACCAGCAATACTAGTACCTAGTATGTCAATACAACGTGTAGTACCAGCAACACTAGTAACTAGTATATTGATATATGTAATACCAGCAACACTGGTACCTAGTATGTTGATACAAGGTAGCACCAACAACACTAGTACCCAGGATGTTGATACAAGGTGTAGTACCGGCAATACTAGTACCTAGTATAATGATACAACGTGTAGTACCAGCAACACTAGTACCTAGTATGTTAATACAACGTGTAGTACCAGCAACACTGGTACCTAGTATGCTGATACAAGGTGTAGTAACAGGAATACTAGTGCCCAAGATGTTGATACAGGTATAGTACCAGCAATACTAGTACTTAGTAATTATGCAAGTTGTAGTACCAGCAACATTAGTACCTAGTATGTTAATACAGGGTGTAGTACCAGCAACACTGGTACCTAGTATGTTGATACAAGGTGTAGTACCAGCAACACTAGTACCCAGGATGTTGATATAAGGTGTAGTACCAGCAACATTAGTACCTAGTATGTTAATACAAGGTGTAGTACCAGCAACACTGGTACCTAGTATGTTGATACAAGGTGTAGTATCAGCCACACTAGTACCTAATATAATAATACAAGGTGTAGTACCAGTATTGGGCTGGCGTAATAACGCACAAAATGCGTACTAAAGGAATAACTGGAACAGTAGGTAGATAGATCTTTAAGTTTCTTTCCAAGAGAACACAAAGAATAATAGTAAACAGAGTCAAGTTAGAGGCTGCCACAGTGAAATACTCTGTTCCACAAGGCACAGTACTCGCTCCCTTGCTGTTCCTCATCCTCGTTTCTGACATAGACAGAGATATAAACCATAGCATCGTGTCTTCCTTTGCTGATGGTATTAGAATATGCATGAGAGTGTCATCCATTGAAGACACTGCCAGTCTTCAAGCGGATATAAACCATGTCTTCCTATGAGTCGAAGAAAACAATATGATAGTCAGTGAGGACAACTTCAGGAAAAGTTGAGAAAATAAAAGCATTCTAACTACACAGTTGAGTGATATTGTCAGAGGATCTCACCTTCAAGGATCACAACAGAGTCATTTTTACATCTACGAGGCAACTGATACGATGGATAATGAGAATCCTCGAAACAAGGGAAGCCAAGTCAATGTTGATCCTCGTTGAGTCACTTGTTTTATCTAAGTTGGAATATTACTGCATACTAACAGCTACTTACAGGTCAGGCGAAATTTCAGATCTGAAGAATGTGGAGAAGACCTTTATTGCATGTATCAGTACAGTCAAACACCTCAATTACTGGGACTATAAAAGTCCCTTGACATATACTCTTTGGAGTACAGGCGATAAAGGTATATAATGATTTACACCTGGAAAATCATAGAGGGACTTACTCCAAATCTGTATAGAAATCATTCCTTATGAAAGAAAGGACTCAGCAGTTATACCCACGAAGTGCATGTACTCAGCAAGTTATGTACCCACGAGATCCATGTGTTGTACCCACAAGGTGTGTGTTGTACCCACAAGGTGTGTGTTGTACCCACAAGGTGTGTGTTGTACCCACAAGGTACATGTTGTTCTCGGGAGGTCCATGCCGTACCTACGAGGTACATGTACTCAGGAGGTATGTGTTGTACCCACGAGGTCCATGTTGTACCTACGAGGTCAATGTGTTGCGCCCACGAGCTTCATGTGTTGTACGCATGGGGTACATGTGTTGTACCCACGAGGTACATGTGTTGTACCCACGAGGTACATGTGTTGTACCCACGAGGTACATGTGTTGTACCCACGAGGTACATGTGTTGTACCCACGAGGTACATGTGTTGTACCCACGAGGTACATGTGTTGTACCCAATAGATATAAGTGTTGTACGCACGAGGTCCACGTACCTACGGGATCCACGTCATACAGCATTTTCACTGTTGTATCACATTCACTGTTGTATCCTTTACCTTCACCACCATCATTCTATCTCTCTCACCACCATCCTTCTATCTGTCTCACCACCATCATTCTATCTCTCTCGCCTCCATCATTCTATCTGTCTCACCTCCATCATTCTATCTGTATCACCACCATCATCCTATCTCTCTCGCCTCCATCATTCTATCTGTCTCACCACCATCATTCTATCTGTCTCACCACCATCATCCTATCTCTCTCGCCTACATCATTCTATCTGTCTCACCACCATCATTTTATCTGTCTCATCACAATCATTCTATATGTCTCGCCACCATCATTCTATCTGTCTCACCTCCATCATTCTGTCTGTCTCACCACCGAATGAGGCTTCTAGCAGTGAGGTGCAGTCTGTCTCTCACTGTGAGGAGGCTGTAGGTGGGGAGGTAGCAACGGGTACCAGCAGTGAGGTGCAGCCCAGCACCTGCTACAAGTGGCGAGTTGTTCACAGTAATGGGAGGCGCATCAGAGTAAGGAAAGTTAAGAGTGAAGATCTGAAGGTAGGAAATCGCTTCTCTGTTCTCCAGGATGAATGTACTTCAGTGGCCAGTGAAGGTAAGGGTACTACTGCCCCTGCTAATGAAGGTAAGCGCATTCTTGTGGTTGGTGACTCTCAGGTAAGATATGTTGACCGTGCTTTTTGTAATAGGAATAAGAAGATGAGAGATAGAGTGTGCTTCCCTGGAGCTGGTGTTGGGGACATTGTCAACAGACTGGATAATATCATGTCAGGTAATGGGAACAAGCCCATTATCTGTCTCAGTGCTGGTGGAAATGATATTGGGAAGGGTAGGAGAGAAGAGCTGCTAGATAAGTACAGGTCAGCTATAGATTTCATTAAGTCTAAGGGAGGGATCCCAATCATATGTAGCATCTTGCCTAGAAGGGGAGTAGGAAATGAATGGTTGTCTAGGGCAATTGGTGTAAATTGCTGGCTAGACAGATACTGCAAGGAACTTGCAATCCCATTCATTGACAACTGGAACAACTTTTATGGCAAACATGATATGTATGCAAGGGATGGGGTTCATCTCTCTGGGGCAGGGGTGGTAGCACTTGCAGACTCGATTGAGAAGGCCATTGGTGAAATGCCTATGATTTTAAACTGATGGAAGATAGAGGTATGGGTGTGTGTGGGAAACAAGCAGGTTGCAACACTAGGGTTGGAAACAGTAAATGTATAAAAGGCATTCAGCATGAAGTTATAAATAAAGACAATAGAACAGGTCAGAAAACAAAGGGGGACAGCAGAGGGCAGCAAGGGACTAGCTCCCTTAAGGTTTACTATACTAATAGCAGGAGTGTTAGAAATAAGATTGATGAGCTAAGATTAATTGCAAGTGCAGGAAACATAGATATTATTGCTATAACAGAGACCTGGCTCAATCTGAAAGATAGAGAGATGCCATCTGAATGTCACATACAAGGCTATAAATTATTCCACACTGACAGGGTCAACAGGAAAGGTGGTGGAGTAGCGATGTATGTCAGAGACAATTTAAATTGTTGTGTTAGACAAGATATTAAATTAGAAGCGTCAGCCACTGAATCTGTTTGGTTACAGCTTCTCGAGGGCCGAGAAAAACTAATTTTGGGTGTGATTTACAGGGCCCCAAATCTTGATAGGGAGTGCAGTAAACTTCTATGGGACGAAATTCGTAAGGCATCTACATACGAAAATGTTGTGCTAATGGGAGATTTCAACTATAGACAGATTGACTGGAGCAATTTGACAGGAAATTTAGAGTCGGGTGACTTTCTTGATACGATCCAGGATTGTTTTTTTAAAACAGTTTGTGACAGAGCCAACTAGGGAAATAACCTCCTTGACTTGGTTCTTGCCAGTAGGGAAACACTAATTAATAATCTTGAGGTTAATGATGAGCTTGGGGAGAGTGATCACAAATCACTCAGTTTTAACATATCATGGAATTCCCCTAATAATGGCAATCAAGTCTCCGTCCCTGACTTTCGCTTGGCTGATTTCATAGGACTGAAAAATTACTTAGGTGGGCTGAACTGGAATGACCTGACTAGGGGTCAGGTAGGTGGTGATGGTTGCCGATATGATGCTTTCCAGGGCATAGTTCTAGCTGCTCAGTCAAATTATGTTCCAAATAGGGAAATCAGATCAAACAAAAATGATCCTAAATGGATGAACAATAGATTAAAATATCTGATTGGTCAAAAGAGAGGCATATATAGGCAAATCAAAAGAGGAGAGGGGCAATTAAGAAATCGATATATTCTGTTAAAGAGAGAAATAAAAAAGGGAATTAGAAAAGCAAAAAGAGATTATGAGGTTAAAGTTGCAAGAGAATCGAAGACTAACCCAAAAGGATTCTTTCAGGTATACAGAAGTAAGATCAGGGACAAGATAGGCCCACTCAAAAGTTCCTCGGGTCAGCTCACTGACAGTGATAAGGAAATGTGTAGAATTTTTAACACATACTTCCTCTCAGTTTTTACACAGGAGGATACAGTGATATTCCAGTAATGATAAATTATGTAGAACAGGACGATAATAAACTGTGCACTATTAGGGTCACAAGTGACATGGTCCTTAGGCAAATAGATAAATTAAAACCTAACAAATCCCCAGGCCCTGATGAACTGTATGCAAGGGGTTCTAAAGGAATGTAAAGAGGAGCTTAGCACACCTTTGGCTAATCTTTTCAACATATCACTACAAACTGGCATGGTGCCAGATAAGTGGAAAATGGCAAATGTGATACCTATTTTCAAAACAGGTGACAGGTCCTTAGCTTCGAACTATAGACCAATAAGCCTAACCTCCATAGTGGGAAAATTTATGGAATCAATAATTGCCGAGGCAGTTCGTAGCCACCTTGAAAAGCATAAATTAATCAACGAATCTCAGCATGGTTTTACAAGGGACGTTCCTGCCTTACGAATTTATTAACTTTTTTCACTAAGGTATTTGAGGAGGTAGATCATGGTAACGAATATGATATTGTGTATATGGACTTCAGTAAGGCTTTTGACAGGGTCCCACATCAGAGACTATTGAGAAAATTAAAGCACATGGAATAGGAGGAGAAATTTTTTCCTGGATAGAGGCATGGTTGACAAATAGGCAGCAGAGAGTTTGCATAAATGGGGAGAAATCAGAGTGGGAAGCGTCACGAGCGGTGTTCCACAGGGGTCAGTGTTGGGCCCCCTGCTGTTCACAATCTACATAAACGACATAGATGAGGGCATAAAGAGCGACATCGGCAAGTTTGCCGATGACACCAAAATAGGCCGTCGAATTCATTCTGACGAGGACATTCGAGCACTCCAGGAAGATTTGAATAGACTGATGCAGTGGTCGGAGAAGTGGCAGATGCAGTTTAATATAGACAAATGCAAAGTTCTAAATGTTGGACAGGACAATAACCATGCCACATATAAACTAAATAATGTAGATCTTAATATTACGGATTGCGAAAAAGATTTAGGAGTTCTGGTTAGCAGTAATCTGAAACCAAGACAACAGTGCATAAGTGTTCGCAATAAAGCTAATAGAATCCTTGGCTTCATATCAAGAAGCATAAATAATAGGAGTCCTCAGGTTGTTCTTCAACTCTATACATCCTTGGTTAGGCCTCATTTAGATTATGCTGCACAGTTTTGGTCACCGTATTACAGAATGGATATAAATTCTCTGGAAAATGTACAAAGGAGGATGACAAAGATGATCCCATGTATCAGAAACCTTCCCTATGAGGATAGACTAAGGGCCCTGAAACTGCACTCTCTAGAAAGACGTAGAATTAGGGGGGATATGATTGAGGTTTATAAGTGGAAGACAGGAATAAATAAAGGGGATGTAAATAGTGTGCTGATAATATCTAGCCTAGACAGGACTCGCAGCAATGGTTTTAAGTTGGAAAAATTCAGATTCAGGAGGGATATAGGAAAGTACTGGTTTGGTAATAGAGTTGTGGATGAGTGGAACAAACTCCCAAGTACCGTTATAGAGGCCAGAACGTTGTGTAGCTTTAAAAATAGGTTGGATAAATACATGAGTAGATGTGGGTGGGTGTGAGTTAGACCTGATAGCTTGTGCTAACGGGTCGGTTGCCGTGTTCCTCCCTTGAGTCAATGTGACCTGACCTGACTAGGTTGGGTGCATTGGCTTAAGCCGGTAGGGACTTGGACCTGCCTCGCATGGGCCAGTAGGCCTTCTGCAGTGTTCCTTCGTTCTTATGTTCTTATGTTCTTATCATTCTGTCTCGCCACCATCATTCTATCTGTCTCACCACCATCATTCTATCTGTCTCACCACCATCATTCTATCTGTCACACCGCCATCATTCTATCTGTCTCACCACCATCATTCTATCTGTCTCACCACCATCATTCTGTCTCACCACCGTCATTCTATCTGTCTCACCTCCATCATTTTATCTCTCTCACCTCCATCATTCTATCTGTCTCACCACCATCATTCTATCTGTCTCATCACAATCATTCTATCTGTCTCACCACCATCATTCTATCTGTCTCACCACCATCATTCTATCTGTCTCACCACCATCATTCTATCTGTCACACCGCCATCATTCTATCTGTCTCACCACCATCATTCTATCTGTCTCACCTCCATCATTCTATCTGTCTCACCACAATCATTCTATCTGTCTCACCATCATCATTCTATCTGTCTCACCACCCTCATTCTGTCTCACCACCGTCATTCTATCTGTCTCACCTCCATCATTTTATCTCTCTCACCTCCATCATTCTATCTGTCTCACCACCATCATTCTATCTGTCTCATCACAATCATTCTATCTGTCTCACCACCATCATTCTATCTGTCTCACCACCATTATCCTATCTCTCTCGCCTACATCATTCTATCTGTCTCACCACCATCAGTTTATCTGTCTCACCACAATCATTCTATATGTCTCGCCACCATCATTCTATCTGTCTCACCTCCATCATTCTGTCTGTCTCACCACCGTCATTCTATCTGTCTCACCACCATCATTCTGTCTCGCCACCATCATTCTATCTGTCTCATCACCATCATTCTATCTGTCTCACCACCATCATTCTATCTGTAACACCGCCATCATTCTATCTGTCTCACCACCATCATTCTATCTGTCTCACCACCATCATTCTGTCTCACCACCAACATTCTATCTGTCTCACCACCATCATTCTATCTGTCTCACCAATATCATTCTATCTGTCTCACCACCATCATTCTATCTCTCTCACCACCATCATTCTATCTGTCTCACCACCATCATTCTATCTGTATCACCACTGTCATTCTATCTGTCTCACCTCCATCATTTTATCTCTCTCACCTCCATCATTCTATCTGTCTCACCACCATCATTCTATCTGTCTCATCACATCATTCTATCTGTCTCACCACCATCATTCTATCTGTCTCATCACCATCATTCTATCTGTCTCACCACCATCATTCTATCTGTCACACCGCTATCATTCTATCTGTCTCACCACCATCATTCTATCTGTCTCACCACCATCATTCTATCAGTCTCACCTCCATCATTCTATCTGTCTCACCACCATCATTCTATCTGTCTCACCATCATCATTCTATCTGTCTCACCACCCTCATTCTGTCTCACCACCGTCATTCTATCTGTCTCGTCTCCATCATTTTATCTCCCTCACCTCCATCATTCTATCTGTCTCACCACCATCATTCTATCTATCTCACCCTCATAATTCTGTCTCGCTCACAACCATCATTCTATCTGTCCCACCACCATCATTCTATCTGTCTCACCACCATCATTCTATCTGTCTCACCTCCATAATTCTGTGTAACCACCATCATTCTATCTATCTCACCACCATCATTCTATCTGCCTCACCACCATCATTCTATGTGTCTAACCGTCTTCATTCTATCTGTCTCACCACCATCATTCTATCTGTCTCACCTCCATCATTCTATCTCTCTCACCTCCATCATTCAATCTGTCTCACCACCCTCATTCTTTCTGTCTCACCACCATCATTCTTTCTGTCTCACTACCATCATTCTATCTCTCTCACTACAATCATACTATCTCTCTCACCACCATCATTCTTTCAGTCTCACCACCATCATTCTATCTCTCCCACCACGATCATTCTATCTGTCTCACCACCATCATTCTATCTGTCTCACCACAATCATTTTATGTCTCACCACCATCATTCTATCTATCTCACCACCATCATTCTATCTGCCTCACCACCATCATTCTATCTGTCTCACCACCATCATTCTATCTGTCTCACCACCATCATTCTATCTTTCTCACCACAATCATTTTATCTGTCTCACCACCATCATTCTATCTGTCTCACCTCCATCATTATATCTCTCTCACCTCCATCATTCTATCTGTCTCACCACCATCAATCTGACTCACCACCATCATTCTATCTGTCTCACCACAATCATTCTATTTATCTCAACACCATCATTCTATCTCACGACAATCATTCTATCTGTCTCACCATCATCATTCTATCTGTCTCACTACCATCATTCTATCTCTCTCATCTCTATCATTCTGTCTCTATCACCACCATCATTCTATCTCTCTCACCTCCATCATTCTATCTCTCTCACCTCCATCATTCTATCTGTCTCACCTCCATCATTCTATCTCTCTCACCACCATCATTCTATCTCTCTCACGTCCACCATTCTATCTGTCTCACCTCCATCATTCTATCTGTCTCACCTCCATCATTCTATCTCTCTCACCTACATCATTCTATCTCTCTCACTACCATCATTCTATCTGTCTCACCACCATCATTATATCTGTCTTACCACCATCATTATATCTGTCTTACCACCATCATTCTATCTGTCTCACCACCATCATTCTATCTGTCTCACTACTATCATTCTATCTGCCTCACCACCATCATTCTATGTGTCTCACCACCATCATTCTCTCTGTCTCACCACCATCATTCTATGTGTCTCACCACCATCATTCTATGTGTCTCACCACCATCATTCTCTCTGTCTCACCACCATCATTCTATGTGTCT
Source organism: Cherax quadricarinatus (assembly GCF_026875155.1). Lineage (NCBI taxonomy): Eukaryota > Metazoa > Arthropoda > Malacostraca > Decapoda > Parastacidae > Cherax > Cherax quadricarinatus. The sequence goes on along the minus strand of NC_069408.1, from coordinate 12,472,129 downwards.
CACCACCATCTTTCTCTCTGTCTCACCACCATCATTCTATGTGTCTCACCACCATCATTCTCTCTGTCTCACCACCATCATTCTATGTGTCTCACCACCATCATTGTATGTGTCTCACCACCATCATTGTATGTGTCTCACCACCATCATTGTATGTGTCTCACCACCATCATTGTATGTGTCTCACCACCATCATTATGTGTCTCACCACCATCATTGTATGTGTCTCACCACCATCATTGTATGTGTCTCATCACCATCATTGTATGTGTCTCACCACCATCATTGTATGTGTCTCACCACCATCATTGTATGTGTCTCACCACCACCATCCTATGTGTCTCACCACCATCATTGTATGTGTCTCACCACCATCATTGTATGTGTCTTACCACTATCATTGTATGTGTCTCACCACCATCATTGTATGTGTCTCACCACCATCATTGTATGTGTCTCACCACCATCATTGTATGTGTCTCACCACCATCATTGAATGTGTCTCACCACCATCATTGTATGTGTCTCACCACCATCATTGTATGTGTCTCACCACCATCATTGTATGTGTCTCACCACCATCATTGAATGTGTCTCATCACCAACCATCATTGTATGTGTCTCACCACCATCATTGTATGTGTCTCACCACCATCATTGTATGTGTCTCACCACCATCATTGAATGTGTCTCACCACCATCATTGTATGTGTCTCACCACCAATCATTGTATGTGTCTCACCACCATCATTGTATGTGTCTCACCACCATCATTGAATGTGTCTCACCACCATCATTGTATGTGTCTCACCACCATCATTGAATGTCTCACCTCTCTCTGAGCAGTGATCAGTGTTCAGATTCTCGTGTAACTCAGACTTCTATCACGATTGTAGCTTTTTACTGAATTTGGGACCGTAGTGGTGGGTGTGTGTGTGTGTGTGTGTGTGTGTGTGTGTGTGTGTGTGGTGTGTGTGTGTGTGTGTGTGTTAGTTAGTTACCATTTTGTCCTAGGCACATGTCGATTAGACACTAGGCCTGTTGTGTGTGTGTAGGTGTGTAGGTGTGTAGGTGTGTAGGTGTGTAGGTGTGTAGGTGTGTGTGTGTGTGTGTGTGTGTGTGTGTGTGTGTGTGTGTGTGTGTTTTGTGTGTGTGTGTGTGTACTCACCTATTTGTACTCACCTATTTGTGGTTGCAGGGGTCGAGTCATAGCTCCTGGCCCCGCCTCTTCGCTGATTGCTACTACGTCCTCTCTCTCCCTGCTCCATGAGCTCTATCATACCTCGCCTCACAACTATGTATGGTTCCCGCCTCCACTACTTCACTTTCTAGGCTATTCCACGGCTTGACTAATCTATGACTGAAGAAATACTTCCTAACATCCCTTTGATTCATCTGAGTCTTCAACTTCCAATTGTGACCTCTTGTGTCTGTGTCCCATCTCTGGAACATCCCGTCTTTGTCCACCTCGTCTATTCCGCGCAGTATTTTATATGTCGTTATCATGTCTCCCCTGACCCTCCTGGCCTCCAGTGTCGTCAGGCCGATTTCCCTCAACCTTTTTTCGTAGGACAATCCCCGTAGCTCTGGGACTAGTATTGTTGCAAACCTTTGCACTTTCTCTAATTTCTTGACGTGCTTGACTAGGTGTGGATTCCAAACTGGTGCTGCATACTCCAGTATGGGCCTGACGTAAATGGTATACAGAGTCTTGAACGACTCCTTACTGAGGTATCGGAACGCTATCCGTAGGTTTGCCAGGCGCCAGTATGCTGCAGCAGTTATCTGATTGATGTGCGCCTCAGGAGATATGCTCGGTGTTATACTCACCCCCAGATCTTTTTCCTTGAGTGAGGTTTGCAGACTTTGGCCATCTAAACTATATTGTGTCTGCGGTCTTCTTTGCCCTACCCCAATCTTCATGACTTTGCATTTGGCGGGGTTAAACTCAAGGAGCCAGTTGCTGGACCAGGCTTGTAGCCTGTCCAGGTCTCTTTGTAGTCCTGCCTGATCCTCATCCGATTTGATTCTTCTCATTAACTTCACATCGTCCGCAAACAAGGACACTTCTGAGTCTATCCCTTCCGTTATGTCATTCACATATACCAAGAACAGCAGAGGTCCTAGGACTGACCCCTGTGGAACCCCGCTTGTCACAGGCGCCCAATCTGACACCTCGTCGCGTACCATGACTCGTTGTTGCCTCCCTGTAAGGTATTCTCTGATCCATTGCAGTGCCTTTCCTGTTATGTGTGCCTGATCCTCTAGCTTTTGCAGTAACCTCTTGTGAGGAACTGTGTCGAAGGCCTTCTTGCAGTCCAAAAAAATGCAGTCGATCCACCCCTCTCTCTCTTGTCTTACTTCTGTCTTACTTCTTGTTTCTGTGTCCCCTCCCTGGAACATCCTGTCTTTGTCCACCTTGTCTATTCCACGCAGTATTTTATATGTCGTTATCATGTCTCCCCTGACCCTCCTGTCCTCCAGTGTCGTCAGACCGATTTCCCTTAATCTTTCTTCATAGAACATTCCCCTTAGCTCTGGAACTAACCTTGTGGCAAACCTTTGTACTTTCTCTAGTTTCTTGACATGCTTTATCAAGTGCGGGTTCCAAACAGGTGCTGCATACTCCAGTATGGGCCTGACATACACGGTGTACAGTGTCTTGAACGATTCCTTACTAAGGTATCGGAATGCTATTCTCAGGTTTGCCTGGCGCCCATATGCTGCAGCAGTTATCTGATTGATGTGTGCTTCCGGAGACATGCTCGGTGTTATACTCACCCCAAGATCTTTTTTCTTGAGTGAGGTTTGCAGTCTTTGGCCACCTAGCCTATACTCTGTCTGTGGTCTTCTGTGCCCTTCCCTTATCTTCATGACTTTGCATTTGGCAGGATTAAATTCGAGAAGCCATTTGCTGGACCAGGTGTCCAGTCTGTCCAGGTCTCTTTGAAGTCGTGCCTGGTCCTCATCAGATTTAATTCTCCTCATTAACTTCACATCATCTGCAAACAGGGACACTTCTGAGTCTAACCCTTCCATCACGTCGTTCACATATACCAAAAATAGCACTG
>NC_069408.1:12446558-12461558 GCF_026875155.1 Cherax quadricarinatus | reverse complement strand
CAAAGGTTTGCAATAAGACTATTCCCGGAGCTAAGGAGCATTTCCTACGAGGAGAGGTAAGGGAAATCGACCTGACGACACTAGATGACAGGAGAGACAGGGAGCATATGATGATGACATATAAAATACTGAGAGGAATCGACAAGGTAGACAGAAACAGGATGTTCCAGAGATGGGACACAGCAACAAGGGGCCACGATTGGAAGTTTAAAACTCAGATGAATCACAAGGATGTTAGGAAGTATTTCTTCAGTCAGAAGTGGAATTGTCTGGGAAGTGATGTAGTGGAGGCAGGATCCATACATAGCTTTAATAAAAGCTAATGGAGCAGGAAGAGTGACCTAATAGTGACCAGCGAAGAGGCAGGGCCAGGAGCTGTAAATCGACCCCTGCAACCACAACTAGGTGAGCATACACACACATACACACACACACACACACACACACACACACACACACACACACACACACACACACACACACACACACACACACACACACACACACACACACGCACACACACACACACACATAGCCTGCACCATCCTCTTCCACCTCCCCAAATACAGTATTGGAAAGGAAGCTATAGGTATGGCACACCGGTGAATGGAATAATAAATAAGAGTGAGGAGTGGCAAGAACAAATCAGTGATGCATCCCCTGACATCATAGCACTAACAGAGACAAAACTTACAGGGATGATAACAGATGTAATTTTTCCAACTGGATATCAGATCCTGAGGAAAGACAGAGTGAGCAAAGGAGGAGGAGTAGTGGCACTGCTCATCAGAACCAGTGGAGTTTTGAGGAAACGGGAGGAATGGACAGAGGGGAAGCAGGTGAATTTACTGCAGGAACACTTCAGACTGGGTGTCCAAAGATGATGATAGCAGTGATGTATAACCTACCACTGAACAGCAGGAAACCAAGACAAGAGTATGATGAGTGCAACAGAGCAATGGTGGATACACTAGCTGAAATGGCCAGGAGGGCTCATATGAGTAGGAAAAAATTACTCATTATGGGAATTTCAATCAAAAAGAGACTGGGGAAATATAGAGCCACATGAGGGATCAGAAACGTGGAGGTCTAAGTTACTGAAGGCAGTAGTGGAAACTTCATGCACCAACATGTTAGAGATACAACCAGAGAGAGAGGAGAGGATGTTGCAGCATAGTTGGACCTCATATTCACCTTGAACAGTTCAGACATAGGGGATATCACACACGAAAGACCCCTTGGCGCAAGTGATCACGACGTCCTGAGTTTTGAATACCATGTAGAGTTAACAGTGAAGAATGCAGCAACATGAGAAGGACGGGAGAAGCCATACTTCAAAAAAGGGGACTACATAGGCATAAGGAGATTCTTGCATGAAGTACAGTGGGAAAGAGAACTAGAGGGAAAGACAGCAAATGAAGTGACCAAAAATTACGGGGAGGCAGAAGAAAAGTTCATAGCAAAGGTTAACAGAAAAGAATGGTTAAACCAGAGTGAGCCCATGGTTTAACTGGAGGTGTAAAGAGGTCAAACCCAAGTGTGCTAGAGCATGGAAAATGTATAGAAGGCAAAGGTCTCAAGAAAACAAGGAGCTGAGCAGAAGAACCAGAAACGAATATGCAGGGATTATGAGAGAATCCCAGAGGCAATATGAGAATGACGTAGCATCAAAAGTCAAATCTGAACCAAAGTTGTTATACAGTCACATTAGGAGAAAAACAACAGTCAAGGACCAGGTAATCAGGCTGAGGAAAGAAGGAGGAGAGCTCACAAAGAAGTATGTGAAGAGCTTCACAAGATTCAGAAAAGTATTCACAGTAGACAGAGAAATGTTTCCAGCAAATCGAGGAGGTAGGGTGCACCAGCAAGTGCTGGACAAAATACACATAACCAAGGAGGAAGTGAAGAAACTGGTAGGTGAACTAGATACCTCGAAGGCAGTTGGCCCAGATAATATATCTCCCTGGGTCCTGAGAGAGGGAGCAGAGGAACTGTGTGCCGCTAGCAGCAATCTTCAATAAAATCTATTGAAACAGTGCAACTGGCTGAGGCATGGAAGACAGCAAATGTAGTTCCAGTTTTTAAGAAAGGAGACAGACAGGTAGCGTTAAACTACAGACCAGTGTCACTGACATGTATGGTACGTAAAGTCATGGAAAAGATTATCAGGAGAAGAGTGGTGGAGCACATTGAAAGGATTTGGATCATACATGACAATCAGAACGATTTCAGGGATGGGAAATCTTGAGTCACAAATCTACAGAAGAGAGAGAGAGGGATAGGTTGATTGCATCTTTTCGGACTTTTTGGACAAGAAGGCCTTTCACACAGTACCACACAAAAGACTGATTCAAAAATTGGAGGAGCAGACAGGAATAGTAGGGAAAGTATTGCAATGGATCAAGAAATACCTGACAGAAAGGATACGAGTGTTGACGTATGTGATGAAGTGTCAGAGTGGGCGCATGTGTCGAGTGGGGTTCCACAAGGGTCAGTCCTAGTTCCATTGCTGTTTCTTGTATACATGAATATATGATGGAAGGAATAGATTCAGAAGTGTTGTTGTTCGCTGATGATGTGAAACTGATGAGAACAATACAAGCGGGCGAGGATCAGCTAAGATTACAAGGGTATCTGGACAGGCTACAAGTCTGGTCCGACAAATGGTTTGGTCCGACAAGAGGTCTGAACTTTGCTCAGACCTCTAAAACACAATTGTCCTCAAAGATTTGTTAAGTTATACCATGAATTAAGGAAAGATCCTGGACTTCACCTTACGAAACAGACAAAGTAATTGCGATAATAATTGTGGACAAGGTAGATTATAATGGAAAAATTAACGTGTACTTACGTGCCCGTTAAGATACCCTCAAAGGAGGTTCATTGACACTGGTGAGGGACTCTTGAAATAGGGAATTGGATCTGTGCTTCAGTTCCTTGAAATGAGCCTGAATACCTTCCATCCTCCCCCCTCCCCCCTGCAGGCGCTGTGTAATCCCTACGGGTTTAGCGATCCCCATGGTTATAATAATAATGGGACCTTAAGAGCATCTTGATTTGAGTTAGGTAGGAGAATGTGGACTCCTTCGCAACAGTAAGTGGTTGAGAAACATGAAAGCTCCGTTGTGCATGTTGCCGCAGACGTGGTGTTACAAAAAACGCTATTCTAAAAGCTTAGAGATCTCCAGTGAATACTAGAAAGGACTGCCCTTCTAGCATCCAGCCTGTTACTGGGTTTTCGTAACAATTAGTCAGTATCCTTTTCCAATTATCCATTATAATTCAGTATGATTCAATAGTGCTTCAGGATTACAACTGGTAGGCTACTAACTAGAGAAATTAAAATTTAATAAATTTATTAAGTCTAGAGGTATATAATCAAATTAAATTAAATTAAATTAATCACAGTAATCAAAATAATATCACTTCTCTCGAGTACAATATTATTGTGCTTGAAGCACATATCACATTTATAATTCTTAAGTACCGTCTGGTACATTAACATTTAATAAGATATTACAAATATGTACAAGTAAGTTTGTGTATGTGTGTAAGTGCTCTAAGTAGTTCACTATGTCTCACGACTCGACTAGACTTAAAGAAGTGACTGACAAAGTCCTCAAATAAACTAACTTCTTGACCAACTGGCAATCAGAACAGTCCGCTTGAACAATAAAAAGAATGCTAAGCCCAATAGCAATATAACAAGCAACTGCGACACAGAATCAGGAACAAGGAGATAATATAAAGACACTAAGTAGGGACCATCAGCAGATCCTCCACAAAAGTCACCAAACCCCCATACTACTGAATCTAAGTTCAGCATAAGATACTCCCCGACTGTGATAATACACAGATACCAGTACAAATTAGGTCAGAAGCTACAGCTCAGGACCTGAGATGTTTCGAGTGTCTATGTGACACACAACCTCAGTACAACGTCGAAAATCACTAAGTCTATACAATGTTCTGTGAACAGAGTTCTACAGAACTAACAAGAATAATGAGACAGACAATCTGTCCAACCATCAAGAGAGTCTAGACCAGACTGGATACTTCAGGCGAGGTGAGGACACCCCCCTCGATCACGTGACAGCTCCGTGGACAGCTGTCGCCCAGCAAGAAGGAGAAGCCGGCAGTCTAACGAGCCACAAGCGATAATTACAGTAGTTAGACAATCAAGACTTGAACTGAGCACATAATATGTTACATCCTACCTCACAAAATTTAGCTAAGTCAAATAATAATAATATAAAGCAATATATTTACGATTTAGCTATTATTGCAAATATAAGCAATATAAAATTATATGAAAAGGTGATAATTATATATATACATTATATTCATAATCATAATATACATTATATATATTGCAACCCATTCAGGGGTTGCAACACCCCCCAACACGACAAACGGTCGCACTAGGAGTTGCATTAATGTCTTTCACATGATTACTGATTACTCATATCAATACAATTTAATATAAACATTAATCAGAGTCTCTCTTGCGCCTAGCACCTCTACAATTTCACAGCGTCTGTACACTAAGATATGCCCCTAGTACTAGGGCAGTACACAGTATCGTATCTCCGCATACTCGTGGTTATGTACATCAGTGTAGAGATAGGATAGCGTATACAAGTAGGGCACGATGAGGCTCGATCATAGTAGAGGAGATTGCATTCCACTCTTAAGTAGTGGTTGTGGAATGCTATGCAGTATGGACATCTGAGTATGAAACAGCTTAAGGTGTGTAGTGAGGGGGGGGTGTCTGCGGCAGGACAGTGTTGCGTCACGCAGTACATCGCCCACACCACACTACCCACTCATCACTCAGCTTATGTCTCCTCCTCATACACAACACTACTGTGAATATATAAATATAATAATTAGACATGACATGAGTATATATAGTTAATATGGGCTGGAGGGATTAAGTTACTCTACTGAATTTGACATAGCAAGTAACAAAAGGTATTTGGGCATTAAAATTACGTTAATTTAATGTAACTGATAATTATTAAGGACGTGACAGAGCGTCGGCAATTACATTACAATGACCACTTATGTGTTTTATACTAATAGAATAAGGTTGAATTCTGAGTGCCCACCTCATGATCCTAGCATTTTTACTTTTCATGGTGTTAATATAAGTGAGTGGATTGTGGTCTGAAAAAACGTTAATTTTAAATGGGGAAAGTGCCCCAAATACACGTCAAAATGTTCAAAGGACACCCAAGAGCTAGGCCTCTTTCTCAATAGGGGGCATAATTTTTCGGGTGTGCGTTTTAAGCTTAGATGAATAGTAACATATAGGATGGAGAATGTCAGTGGATTGTTGACTGTTGAAGCGCACAGCCCCCACTGCAAAACCCACTCGCATCTATATGAAAAAAGAAGGGAAGATTGAAATTAGGACTTTTCAACACAGGAGCAGAGGATAGCAAGCGGTTCAACCTTTTGAACGAGTCTGAATAATCTCTAGTCCAGGTGAACTGAACTTTGCTACAAAGTAAGTCAGTGAGAGGAGCGCAATCTGAGAAAAGTTTGGACAGAACCTGCGATAATATCCTGCCATACCCAGAAATCTCTGTACTCACCTTCCTATCCTGTGGCACTGGAAATTCAGAAATTGCACGAACCTTGCCTCAATAGGAGCAACCTCACCTTGGCCGATACAAAAGCCTAGATAGGTAATCTTGGCTTGACCAAAACTACATTTAGCTAAGTTAACAGTGAAGTTGTAGTGCGCCAGTCTCTCAAACAATGCTCTGAGACGCGTAAAAGTGCTTTTCCCCACTCGTCACTGTACACCACAAAGTCGTCAAGGTAGGCTTCTACTCCTAAGTTGTGGGTTCAACTCGTTCATTATACGTTGGAATGAAGAAGCCGCATTACATAGGCCGAAGGGGGTGACGAGGTGTTAAACAATCCATCTTGAACAGTAAAAGCAGATATTTCTTGAGCACGTTCAGTAAGCGGGACTTGATAATAGCCTCGTAAGAGATCTAAACGGCTGACAAACTGGGCTCCTGAACCACGGTCAATAAGGTCGTCAATGCGAGGTAGAGGATAACCATCAGGCAAGGTGACAGAGTTTACTTTCCTGTAATCAGTGCACATCCTGAAACTACCGTCAGGTTTAGGCACTAAAATACAGGGAGATACCTATGGACTTTACTGCGTTCAATAAGTCCGTGAATAACAGAAAATCAACCTCTTCTCTCAATGCTTATGCTTCTTTGGACTCATTCTATATGGTGATCGCTTAATGGGTGATGCTCCCTGTACATCAACGTCATGTACACCCAGAGTACAACGTTTAGGAACATCACCGAACAATTCGGGAAATGGAAAAATCATGTTTTTAATATCACCAGCTTTATCAATTAAGATTACTAAGAAAATCGTCTAGTGATTGTAGAGTCACTGAAAATTTTCTAAACGAACCTCTATACCTCTAGAGAGTCAGGTAGACTGAACTTTTTCTTCCTCTGTCCTAGGAAGAATAGAAGTAGTAGGTAGAGGACTAGCGTAGTATGTCTTAAGCTGGTTAACATGGTACACATGATTATTTCTTTTCCCAGGCGTACGTACCAAATAATTTACGTCGCTAAGCTTTTTCACTAACTTCCAGGGGACCATCATACCTGGCTTGTAGAGCATGACCTGGTACTAATTTCCGAGCCACACCTATCTCCTGCTTTAAAAGAGGCGAGAGACAGCACGCTTGTCATAATGTTGCTTCATTCTAGCTTGGGCTGAAATTTGGTTTTTCGAAGCTAGCTCTCTAGCGGCTTTCAAATGTTGTTGCATTAATGAAGGTGAAGTACTCAATGATGGATTTGATTTTCCTGTCCAACGTTTTTTCAACACTGCGAGAGGACCACGCACTTTGGTGTCCGAATATTAATTCAAATGAACTAAATCCGAGACTTTCTTGCTCACTTTCTCTCATAGCGAACAGAAGAAAAGGTATACCCTCATCCCAGTCTCTAGAAAAATGTTCACAATAAGCTCTCATCATGGACTTCAGTGTCTGATGAAATCTCTCTAGAGCACCTTGTGACTATGGATGATAACTGGTTGAAAGTACAGACTTTATTCCTAGTGGATAATGCTTCTCGAAAGATCTTAGAAGTGAAATTAGATCCCTGATCTGATTGTATCTCTCGTGGCAATCCAACCTGGGAGAAAAATTTCATCCACGCTCTCACAACAGCACAGCTTTAAATTTTTCTCATAGGAATAGCTTCGGGATAGCGTGTTGCAGCGTCCTTAATAGTAAATAAGTTTTGGGTTTCCTAGTTTGGTTCTAGGCAAAGGACCAACACAATCAATATAAAGACGTGAGAATGGTTCACCATGCACGGTGATAGGAATGAGAGAGCGCAGGTGGAGGTGTGTGGGGCTGGCTGCCTGTCACTTGACACACGTGGCAACGTCGCACATGATCAGCAAACTGTTTCCTTCTTTCTTTGGGCCAAGTAAAATGTTTTGCCAGTTTACCGAGTGCCCTTCTTGACACCCAAATGTCCTCCAATGGGACTATTGTGAGCAAAATTCAATGGCTTGTTCACGAAATGTAACTGGTAACACTACGAGATGCTTGACTGTGGTGGAAACAATATCAGCTGACAACTTACATGTATTTTCTCCATCAGTACACCGTTACTATAATAGTAAACAATTATCGAGATCCTTTGCTTCACTCTCAGTAACTGCTATATCTCTCAGTCTTTCCAGTGACTGATCAACAAACTGATCTTGATTAAATCATCATGGTTAGAATTTAACGTCAGGTGTGTCCTGACTAGGTTGAATGACACGGGGGAGTTGGTGTAATGATCCTGGGCGCAGAGCGTCACTAAACAACATATTCAAGCCCAAATCATTGTCATCCACAAACCAACAGGAACAAGGATGGTTGTTGAATCTTTGACATAGCTCTATTTAATTGCACTGAGAGGAAATAAAATAGGCTTCTCTCTACAAGCTTCAATGGCATAATTATCTTTCAGTGTTATTATAAACCAAGGGGTTTTCTTTACTAAACCAGCTTGAAAGGATATCGTTCCCTATCAAAAAGTTACTGACCTGATTGGAAATACACCACTGGATATACCCACTGAAATATAACCAGTATAATAGCTTGTTTAAAAATAAACTTTATGAAGAGGTTCTTTTATAACACCCCCTCCACATAGGCTTTAACAATACATCTATCTTGCAATAGGTATCATCAGTTATGGGCAGTACATCTCTCAATAAGGTGAGATAACTGCCAGTGTCTCTGAAAGTAATTATCTCAGTTAGATGTGATTCGTCAAATCCTACTTTACCTTTCGAAAAGTAAGGACTCATCGCTGAACGAATCTTTTCGTCAGATACACTTTCTGACGCTAGTCATCTGTTCTGAGTAATATTATCTAAAACAGTAGGATCAGAGGTATTACTAGAATTTTGGTGCATTTGTTGCTCGGAAGAAGATACGACTTGTGTGGGGGCGCCAGCCATACGACTGCTTCTCATATCTCTCCAACTTATATCAATACCCTCTAGCATGTCCTTTTCTGTTACAATAGGTACATTTAACTTTCTTCTTCTCGATATCAGACTTCTGTCTAGCCACAGAGACAGATTCAGGATTGTGAGTTTTCCTGGTAAAGGTACGAGAAGTTACAATAGCAGGTACATCATGCCGGCAATGAGCAGCTGATTTAGGTTGCCAACTTTTAGGACAATTTTTAGTTACCTTGTTTCTGTGTGTTTTAGTATGTACAAATTTGTGAGAAATCTCGTAATTGTCTGCTAATGCTGCAGTTTCCAGAAATCCGAGGGAGAAAGATCGATCAGATATTCTTGTATGTCAGCAGACATCAGTTGTTAAACTCTTCATTTAGTAACAACTTAACAAGACTTGTCGTAGTTGTTACACTTGCAGGGCCTACACCATCTCTCCCAAAAGCAACTTTTTTCTCACGAGCAAACTCTACACAAGTTTGATCTTGCCGTCGTTGTAACGTACGAAATGCACTTTGATAACTTACAGGTAACAGTTACATGTCTCTAGAAATAGTTTTGTTTTGATAGAAACAAAAACTAAAGTACTGGCAAATGGTAAAGCAGCAGTACAAATTGAGCTCTTCCCGTCAAAGCTGTGTGCAACAAGGTACCCAGTGTTACATGGGGCCCGTTTCATTTGCACGTGCCTGGTTCTCAAACACATCAAAATAGGTGTCTAAGTCACTCTCAAAAAACTTAGGAACCATGGATACAGCTTTCTGCACATTAAATATGCCCTGTGATCTATCGGTCTGTTGTTTTCTAAGACGAACATTTTCTCTCTGGAAATCTTCTTCGTTCAATTTCCTCTGTGCCTCTATTTGTGCAGTCTGCAACATAATGAGGCATTCAAACCTCTCAAACTGTTCCTGAGAGATAGGACCAGTGGGTAATGGAGGAGTAGGGAAATTAACATGTCTTTCTGGACTGTCCTTAGGTCGGAAACTTCGTCCAGCCGTTTCTAGAGAGTCTAGATCTGGTCTATGATAAGTAGATACAGGTGTAGCATACACAGTACTTGCGTGAGGCTTAGTCATACTACCAGCTATACTCTGTACTAATGTGTCAGTGAGGGAAGGAGTGAGCAAGAACTGAGCTACACTAGGCTCAGACACTTCTGCCTTAGTTGCTCTTTCTTCTACTTCATCAAATAAAGTCATACTTCCTAATTGTGACACTAGGCTTTCTAAATCTGAATCATAATCAGGACATCTCTGTATGAGCAGGAAACAATATATCTTTAATTAACGCTCTGACAGTTTCTGCGGTGTAATTCCTGTTATACGTCACATCGAGATATTTGTCTACTTGCCAACACGTCTGAAGTTTTAATGTACTTAACTCAGACAAAGTCAGAGTATCAATTAACTGTTTCACTTTGGCATACATCACGAAAATAAATGTACTACGAGAGAGTGATTATGGGAAGCTATAATCCTAATAGGAATTTTAGTGTTGGTTGTCTTAGAGCTAGAACTCAAACAGTATTTACATCTCCTTGGATCAAGAGACTCAGTCAGGTACATACATCCACTTGGTATGTTGTACAAGACTAAACTCAAAGTCTTCAGATTAGGAAAGTACTCAAAGCATTTGATCGATCATAGAGTTACTAGTAAGTCAAACTGGAGAATTTCTCCAACACCTTGGATCAAGAGCATCCCGGACAGTTTCTCCAACACCTTGGATCATGAGCCTCCCGGACAGGCCCCCATTTGTTACAAAAAACGCGATTCTAAAAGCTTAGAGATCTCCAGTGAATACTAGAAAGGACTGCCCTTCTAGCATCCAGCCTGTTACTGGGTTTTCGTAACAATTAGTCAGTATCCTTTTCCAATTATCCATTATAATTCAGTATGATTCAATAGTGCTTCAGGATTACAACTGGTAGGCTACTAACTAGAGAAATTAAAATTTAATAAATTTATTAAGTCTAGAGGTATATTATCAAATTAAATTAAATTAAATTAATCACAGTAATCAAAATAATATCACTTCTCTCGAGTACATTATTATTGTGCTTGAAGCACATATCACATTTATAATTCTTAAGTACCGTCTGGTACATTAACATTTAATAAGATATTACAAATATGTACAAGTTAAATTTGTGTATGTGTGTAAGTCTCTAAGTAGTTCACTATGTCTCACGACTCGACTAGACTTAAAGAAGTGACTGACAAAGTCCTCAAATAAACTAACTTCTTTACCAACTGGCAATCAGAAAAAGTCCGCTTTTCCCTAAAAAAGAATGCTAAGCCCAATAGCAATATAACAACAACTGCAACACAGAATCAGGAACAAGGGATATATTTAAAAACACTAAGTAGGGACCATCAGCAGATCCTCCACAAAAGTCACCAAACTCCCATACTACTGAATCTAAGTTCAGCATAAGATACTCCCCGACTGTGATAATACACAGATACCAGTACAAATTAGGTCAGAAGCTACAGCTCAGGACCTGAGATTTTCGAGTGTCTATGTGACACACAACCTCAGTACAACGTCGAAAATCACTAAGTCTATACAATGTTCTGTGAACAGAGTTCTACAGAACTAACAAGAATAATGAGAGTCTAGACCAGACTGGATACTTCAGGCGAGGTGAGGACACCCCCCTCGATCACGTGACAGCTCCGTGGACAGCTGTCGCCCAGCAAGAAGGAGAAGCCGGCAGTCTAACGAGCCACAAGCGATAATTACAGTAGTTAGACAATCAAGACTTGAACTGAGCACATAATATGTTACATCCTACCTCACAAAATTTAGCTAAGTCAAATAATAATAATATAAAGCAATATATTTACGATTTAGCTATTATCGCAAATATAAGCAATATAAAATTATATGAAAAGGTGATAATTATATATATACATTATATTCATAATCATAATATACATTATATATATTGCAACCCATTCAGGGGTTGCAAGATGTGGATATTCTCCTGCATTTTTCCATATCTCAGTCGGATTATTCTTAGCATCAAACAGTGACTTAAAATGTTATCGTCTGAGAGCTCAATCAAATCCATCTGTAGTTCTTCAGGGACCACAGAGACATCAACCAGGTCAGGTTGAAATGTTTACATCAGTGCGAGGTCATGATTATCAGTCGGTGAACCTTTCATCGTATCCTTCAGATAATGAGTCAATAACAGCAGCAAATTCTTCAAATAATTCACATGAATCCTCTTGCTTATTAATGGCCGTCGCTATCTGGGGAAAGTACTCATCAGAAATTTTCACTTGAGCAAGAAGGCTTTTGAAAAATTATAGTATTTTTTTCGAAATTCTTTGAGTTTTTGTCACATATCATATACAGACTTAGTTTTACCTTCCAAATAAATATTCATATCATTTTGCTTTGACATGACATCACACAGAAATGAAACATTTCTAAAGAAATGTTTTTTTAATAATTCACAGCAGTGATTCTGTTCTTGTGATGAATGGTTTGAAAAACCGACAAGTTGAAGATTGAGACACTTATGCAGCATATGGGAATCTTTATTCAGGAAACGTGTCGCCACACAGTGGCTTCATCAGTCCAATACAAAGAGGAAGGCGTAAGGAGAGGAGGAGTATTGAGGTAATCAGTCCCTCAGCCTGGAGTCGATGTGTTCGGTCCATCAATCTTGTAGAATGTACAGCATAGGGCCGTAGACGTGGCTTATATACTGTAGTGAGGTGAGGTGAAGCAGGCGGAGGCGGGGTCATAGTGGTACCATCCACTAGTCGAAGTAGGTCTTCGTCCAAACGTTGAACAAGTGTTGAAGAGTTCTTTGTAACAAGATCCCATGATGCTGCATAAGTGTCTCAATCTTCAACTTGTCGGTTTCTCAAACCATTCATCACAACTGTCAGACACTGCAGCATCATGGGATCTTGTTACAAAGAATTCTTCAACACTTGTTCAACACTTGACCAATAGCTGTTTGTCCATGTGACAGCCAGCGCAACTGTATGTCCCTGTGACAGCCAGCGCACCTGTATGTCCCTGTGACAGCCAGCGCACCTGTATGTCCCTGTGACAGCCAGCGCACCTGTATGTCCCTGTGACAGCCAGCGCACCTGTATGTCCCTGTGACAGCCAGCGCACCTGTATGTCCCTGTGACACCCAGCGCACCTGTATGTCCCTGTGACAGCCAGCGCACCTGTATGTCCCTGTGACAGCCAGCGCACCTGTATGTCCCTGTGACAGCCAGGGCACCTGTATGTCCCTGTGACAGCCAGCGCACCTGTATGTCCCTGTGACAGCCAGCGCACTTGTGTGTCAACGTACCTGTATGTCCCTGTCACAGCCAACGCAACTGTATGTCGCTGTCACAGCCAACGCACCTGTATATCTCTGTCACAGCCAGCGCACCTGTATGTCCTTGTGACAGCCAGCGCACCTGTATGTCCCTGGGACAGCCAGCGCACCTGTATGTCCCTGTGACAGCCAGCGCACCTGTATGTCCCTGTGACAGCCAGCGCACCTGTATGTCCCTGTGACAGCCAGTGCACCTGTATGTCCCTGGGACAGCCAGCGCACCTGTATGTCCCTGTGACAGCCAGCGCACCTGTATGTCCCTGTGACAGTCAGCGCACCTGTATGTCCCTGTGACAGCCAGCGCACCTGTATGTCCCTGTGACAGCCAGCGCACCTGTATGTCCCTGTGACAGGCAGCGCACCTGTATGTCCCTGTGACAGCCAGCGTACCTGTATGTCCCTGTGACAGTCAGCGCACCTGTATGTCCATGTGACAGCCAGCGCACCTGTATGTCCCTGTGACAGCCAGCGCACCTGTATGTCCCTGTGACAGTCAGCGCACCTGTATGTCCCTGTGACAGCAAGCGCACTTGTGTGTCAACGCACCTGTATGTCCCTGTCACAGCCAACGCACCTGTATGTCGCTGTCACAGCCAACGCACCTGTATGTCTCTGTCACAGCCAGCGCACCTGTATGTCCTTGTGACAGCCAGCTCACCTGTATGTCCCTGTGACAGCCAGCGCACCTGTATGTCCCTGTGACAGCCAGCGCACCTGTATGTCCCTGTGACAGCCAGCGCACCTGTATGTCCCTGTGACAGCCAACGCACCTGTATGTCCCTGTGACAGCCAGCGCACCTGTATGTCCCTGTGACAGCCAGCGCACCTGTATGTCATTGTGACAGCCAGCGCACCTGTATGTCCCTGTGACAGCCAGCGCACCTGTATGTCCCTGTGACAGCCAGCGCACCTGTATGTCATTCTGACAACCAGCGCACCTGTATGTCCCTGTGACAGCCAGCGCACCTGTATGTCATTGTGACAACCAGCGCACCTGTATATCTCTGTCACAGCCAGCGCACCTGTATGTCATTGTGACAGCCAGCGCACCTGTATGTCCCTGTGACAGCCAGCGCACCTGTATGTCATTGTGACAACCAGTGCACCTGTATGTCCCTGTGACAGCCAGCGCACCTGTATGTCCCTGTGACAGCCAGCGTACCTGTATGTCCCTGTGACAGCCAGCGTACCTGTATGTCCCTGTGACAGCCAGCGCACCTCTATGTCCCTGTGACAGCCTGCGCACCTGGATGTCCCTGTGACAGCCAGCGCACCTGTATGTCCCTGTGACAGCCAGCGAACCTGCATGTCCCTGTGACAGGCAGCGCACCTGCATGTCCGTGTGACAGCCAGCGCACCTGTATGTCCCTGTGACAGTCAGCGCACCTGTATGTCCCTGTGACAGCCAGCGCACATGTATGTCCCTGTGACAGCCAGCGCACCTGTATGTCCCTGTGACAGTCAGCGCACCTGTATGTCCCTGTGACAGCCAGCGCACTTGTGTGTCAAAGCATCTGTATGTCCCTGTCACAGCCAACGCACCTGTATGTCCCTGTCACAGCCAACGCACCTGTATGTCGCTGTCACAGCCAACGCACCTGTATGTCTCTGTCACAGCCAGCGCACCTGTATGTCCTTGTGACAGCCAGCGCACCTGTATGTCCCTGTGACAGCCAGCGCACCTGTATGTCTCTGTGACAGCCAGCGCACCTGTATGTCCCTGTAACAGCCAGCGCACCTGTATGTCCCTGTGACAGCCAGCGCACCTGTATGTCCCTGTGACAGCCAGCGCACCTGTATGTCCCTGTGACAGCCAGCGCACTGTATGTCCCTGTGACAGCCAGCGCACCTGTATGTCCCTGTGACAGCCAGCGCACCTGTATGTCCCTGGGACAGCCAGCGCACCTGTATGTCCCTGTGACAGCCAGTGCACCTGTATGTCATTGTGACAGCCAGCGCACCTGTATGTCCCTGTGACAGCCAGCGCACCTGTATGTCCCTGTGACAGCCAGCGCACCTGTATGTCATTGTGACAACCAGCGCACCTGTAAATCCCTGTGACAGCCAGCGCACCTGTATGTCATTGTGACAGCCAGCGCACCTGTATATATCTGTCA
>NC_069408.1:12414058-12441558 GCF_026875155.1 Cherax quadricarinatus | reverse complement strand
AAGGAGGTGGGGAGGAGGGGGAAAGGTAGAGGAGGGGAGGAGGTAGAGGAGGAGGAGGGGGGAAAAGGGAAAGGAGGGGGGTAGAGGGGAGGAGGTAGGGGGGGGGGGGAAAGGTAAAAGGGGGAGGGGAGGTAGAGGGGAGGAGGAGG
Organism: Cherax quadricarinatus; assembly: GCF_026875155.1. Taxonomy (NCBI): domain Eukaryota; kingdom Metazoa; phylum Arthropoda; class Malacostraca; order Decapoda; family Parastacidae; genus Cherax; species Cherax quadricarinatus. The sequence goes on along the minus strand of NC_069408.1, from coordinate 12,441,409 downwards.
TAGGGGAAAGGGGAGGGGTAGGGGGAGGAGGAGGAGGTAGGGGAGGAGGAGGGGGGGTAGAGGAGGAGGGGGGAGGTAGAGGAGGAGTGTTTTTTGGGGTTTTGTGTGTGTTTTGGGGTTGTGTTGTGTGTGTGTGTTTTGTGTGTGTGTGTGGGGTTTTGTGTGTGTGTGTGTGGGTTTTTGTGTGTGTTGGGGTTGTGTGTTGTGTTGTGTGTGTTGTGTTGTGTGTGTTTGTGTGTGTTTTGTGTGTGTGTGTTTTGTTTTGTGTGTGAGTGTGTGTTGGTGTGTGTTTGGGGTGTGTGTGTGTGTGTGTGTGTGTGTGTGTGTTTTTGTTTTGGGGCCGTCCCGTGTGCGTGTGTTTTGTGTGTGTGTGTGTGTTGTGTTTGTGTGTGTGTGTGTGTGTGTGTGTGCGTGCTTTGTGTGTTTGTGTATGGGGTGTGTGTGTGTGAAATTTTGGTGTGTGTGTGTTGTGTGTGTGTGTGTGTGTGTGTGTGTGTGTGTGTGTGGTGTGTGTGTGTGGTGGTTTTGGGTGGGGGTGTGTGTACCCCCTAATTTTTGGTTGCAGTGGTCCAGATTTCGCCCTGGCCCCGCCTTTTCACGGGAATCCCCTACTAGGCTCTCCCCCCCTCCCTTCCTGAGCTTTGTCATATTCTTCTTAAAAACTTGTAGGGTTTCCCTGCCTCCCCCTATTTCATTTTGCTAGGTTTTCCACTTGCTAAACGATTTCTATGATAAAGGGAAATACTTCCTAACGCCCTGGGGACTCGTCTGAGCCCTTCGCTTCCAGTTGTGACCCCTTGCCCCTGTGTCCCCTCTCGGGGAAAACCCTATCTCTTTTCCACCTTGTCTTTTTCCCCGCAGTATCTTGTTGTCGTTATTTTTTTGGTCCCCCGGGGACCCTTCTGCCCTCCAGTGTCGTCAGTCCGTTTTCCCTTTAAACCCTTTTCCTCGTACGACATTCCCCTTGAGCTCTGGGACTGCCTTGTTGAAAACCTTTGTACTTTCTCAAAACTTTTTGGGGCGTGCTTGACCAGGTGTGGGTTCCAAAATTGGGCTGCATACCCCCTTTAAGGGGCCCCTAAAAATTACACAGTTTTACTTTTGTTTTGAACGTTTTCCTATTAAGGTATCGGAACGCTATTTTCCCCCCAAAGGGGGGTTTTTCCCCCAAAGACGCCCCGTTTTGCTGCGCGGTTTTTTATTTGGTTGAGGGTGTCCCTCGGTGATGTGCTCGGTGTTTGGTAACCCCAAGGGGTCTTTCTCCTGTGGTGAGGTCTGTAGTCTTTGTCCACCTACCCTTTAACTCTGTCTGCGGTTTCTTTTGCCCCCCCCCAATTTAGGGTTTTTGATTTGGCTGGGATTGAATTTTGAGGGAAAACCCGTTAAATGGACCCTTTTCCAGCCCGCCAGGTCTCTTTGGCCCGTCCTCCCTCATCCTCGTCCGATTTAATTCTTTCATCAACTTCCGTCATTTCGAACAGGGGGCAAATTCAGAGCTATTCCTTCCATCATTTTCGTTTTCATATATCAAAAAAGGAAATGGTCCTAGAAAATGCCCCCGTGGGACCCCGCTGTAACAGGGGGGGGCCCCCCCTGTGAAACCCCTTCACTTCCATTTACTCGTTGCTGCCTCCCTGTCAGGTATTCCCTTTTTCCATTGCAGTGCCCTCCCTTTTTACAGGGGCCCGATCCCCCAGCTTTTTTGCCCCCTAATCTTTGTGGGGAACTGCGTCCCAAAAGGGCCCTTTCCGCGTCTAGGAAAAAAGGGAAACTACCCACCCCCTCTCTCTGTGTCTTACTTTGTTACCTTTTTCATTTAAAATCCAGGAGGTTTGTGATTTCAAAATTAGCCTTCCATGAACCCCGGCTGGTTTTCATTTTTAATCTTGTTCCTTTCCCCGGTGTTTTGACCCTCTCCTCCGATAAAACTTTCCTTGGGCTTTGCAAAACAATACCCCTGTCAGGGGACACAGGTCTGTAGTTTTTGTCCTCAATTTTTGTTTTCCCTTTTTTAAATTTTTGGGGGGTACCCTTAGCTGTTTCCATTTTTTCAGGGAGTTGCCCAGTTTTACGGGGTGTGTTTAAGATTGTGGTTAGAGGCATGACCCGCCCTCTCTGCTCCTTCTCCTAAAGGGAAACCTTTGGGGGGATGTTGTCTGGGCCCATCGTCTTTGAGGTTTTCAAGGACACTTTTAAAAGTTCTTACCTCCCCCTCAGTTGTTCTATGTAAACCCAAAAATTGTTGGTAAAATTCCCTCTTGATGGGTTTCCCCTTTTGTGTGTCTTCCCACAGCCCTTCCCCGTCTCTACTGTAAAAAAATTCCCCTTTAAAACTCCTGTTCAGCTCCTTTAATACCTCCCGACATTTCTTGTGGTTCTCCCCCTTCTGTCTTAATCTGGTCCCCTGGGCCTTATGTTTTCTTCCTCCTGAGGGGCTATTTAACAGTTTCGGGGGCAAAAACTTGATTCTCGTTTTTGTATTGCTTTTCATACTGTTTGCTGGGCCCCCCCCTCCCTTACCTGTGGTACTCCCTTCCTGGCCCCTGGATGATCTCCCTATTTCGTTTTTTGTTCTCTGCCTTCTGTACTTTTTCCATTCTCTTTGCAATTTGTTTTTGCCTCCTTACACCGCCGGGTAAAAAAAAAAGGGGGTCGTTTTGGTCTTTCCGTTGTTACTTTGCCCCTTTGGGGAAAAAACCTTTCACTGCCTCCTTGCATTTTGTTGTTACATATTCCATCATTTTATTGTCTAGCTTCCTGCCATTCTCTGTCCACTGGGACAACGAAATTGGATCCCAGGTTTTCATTTCCCATACAGATGTGACAAGGAGTAACAGGCAAAAAGGGGGGGGTTGGCCCGTAAAATTGCCCGGGGTTACTTGTTTGCACAGAATGCCCAAATGCCCCAAATAAAGGGAGTGGAAGTTTTTTGCAGTAAAGGTTTGAGAACCAAAAAACCTTTGTCATTGTTTGGTTTGTCTTTCAAGCCTTTCCCGGGTTTCAACAAACCCAGCAATTCCCAGAAAGCTGTTAAAAATTGGGCCCTGTTGAAAAAAATTTTCCCGCCCCCTGCACCCAAAATCTTGCTCCTGGGGGGGTTTCAACTTTTAAGGGGACCTAAAATGGGGGGAATATAGCAAATTTAAAATTTTTTTGCCCGTAAAAACACCCGGAGGGAGCTTTTGATGAAAATCACACTCAAAGCGGCTTTTAAATCTCTGCACAAAAATTTAATTTAAAACCCGAAATAATAGAGCCTACTAGACTGGAAAAATAAACTTTGACCTCATCTTCATAACAAAGGATCTGATAAGAAAAAGTTCACCATATCAAAAAAAAAATATAATCAGATCACAACATAAAATTTAGGTTCAGTTTAGTATGGCGGAGCCCCCCGGGCCGGGCATAAAGAGATTAGTCACGAAGGGAGCATTCACCAAATTCAAAATTTTAATTTAAAAAAAAACTAAAGTGGGACCAAAAATAAACCAAGTCCTAAACCCATATAAGCTGGGGAAAAATATACTAAGCAACCCCAGACCCCAACTTATGCCGGGAAAAGATTTTAATCGGGGCCCCTCGATGTAATGCCCAAGGCTTATTCCTCTAAGGAAAAAAGGGGTAGATGTTAAAAAAGAAAAAGACGGCGCTCCCCTTTTCAGGCGACGGAAAAAGAATAAAAAGGCGGCTAAAAGGGGTCAAAATTTCTGAAAAGCGTAGGGAAAACCTGGTCAGGGGAAAAAGCAAGCATCGAAAAATTAAGCTAAAAAAATCCTTTAGGAGTCAGGAATGTGGGAAGAACTAAAAAACCATAAAAAGAAATGGAAAGAAACCCAAAGTATTTCTTCTCCTATGCCAAAAAAAAAATCGAGAAAAAAAACGTCCGTATTGGGCCCCCCCACTTATACAAGGGTGGGGGCCTACACAGATGACAGCAAGGAAAAAGAGTGAGCTACTCAAGTTCCCCAAAAGCTCCCGTATTTAGCAAACCCCCCCTAACCAGATGGAGTTTGAAGATCAAAAATTTAAATTTTTTTTGAGAGAGCCCACCAAAAAATTTTTTAAATTTTAAAACAAGCCTATCCGGGTTTTTTATCCTGACGCCAAAAGGGCTTCGAACCCGGCGATAAAAAGACATGCCCAAAGCACTCTTTCCCCAGGGGGCCCGTCTCATGGAACTCTGTGTTCATCAAGAACTGGGAAGGCCCCTATCAGAGCCCTTTTTATTCCCCATGGAGAGGGAGCCCGGACACGGGGGTTTGTCCCCACAGTTATAAAAACAACAGACTAGCCCCCTCCACCCAAAGGGGGCAGTAAAGGAAAAGCAAAGAACTACAGGGCCCAAAAGCATAACATCCCAAAATTTATAAAAATTTTTAAAAAGGGTTTCCCAAGAAAAAAGTCACCCCCCATCTAGAAACCCAAAACAGTTTCACAACCCAGGGCAAACATGGGTTTAGAACAGGTGCTCCTGTCTGTCTCAAAATATTGGATCCCCTACCCAAGGTTTCCCAAATGCACTTAAAAAGACAAAAATGCAGATTTTTAAATATATAAAACTTTGCAAAAAACCTTCGAAAAAAGTGTGACCATGGCGTAAAAAGCGCACCCAAAAAGGGGTTTTCTTTAAAGGGAAAAACAGGAAAAGTTGGTCGAAAGGTTTTATTAAATTTTTAAAAGAGGCAGCCCAGGTGGGAAAAGGGTCTGTTCCCCAAAGGGACCCGTACTCGCTTCCCCTTTTCCTATCCTCAAAATCCGCATAGGGCAAGGATGTCAGCCCCAAACCCGTGTCTTCCTTTGCAGATGGGCACCCAATCGCATGGGGCAGTGGGCTTCCCTTGCAGGCCCCTTTCAAAGCTCCGGCGGACATCAAAAATTTTTTCAGTGGGTGCAGAAAAAAATATGAAAATTCAACGAAAAGAGAAAATTTTTAATTTTCTCGATATGGGAAACATGAGGAAAAATTTAAAACTTCATAGAATAAAAAAAAATTCTGGCCACAAAATAGAGCGAAAACACCAACGTCAAAGACCTGGGAGTGATCATGTCGGAGGATCTCACCTTCAAGGACCATAACATTGTATCAATCGCATCTGCTAGAAAAATGACAGGATGGATAATGAGAACCTTCAAAATAGGGAGGCCAAGCCCATGATGACACTCTTCAGGTCACTTGTTCTATCTAGGGGGAAATTTATTGCTGCACACTAACAGCACCTTTCAAGGCAGGTGAAATTGCCGACCTAGAAAAATGTACAGAGAACTTTCACGGCTCGCATAACGGAGAAAAAAACACCTCAATTATTGGGAGCGCTTGAGGTTCCTACACCTGTATTCCCTGGAACGCAGGAGGAGAGATACATGATTATATACACCGGGAAAAATCCTAGAGGGACTAGTACCGATCTTGCACACGAAAATCACTCACTACGAAAGCAAAAGACTTGGCAGACGATGCACCACCCCCCCAATGAAAAGCGGGGGGTTTCACTAGCACGTTAAGAGACCATACAATAAGTGTCAGGGGCCCGAGACTGTTCAACTGCCTCCCAGCACACATAAGGGGGATTACCAACAGACCCCTGGCAGTCTTCAAGCTGGCACTGGACAAGCACCTAAAGTCAGTTCCTGATCAGCCGGGCTGTGGCTCGTACGTTGGTTTGCGTGCAGCCAGCAGAAAACAGCCTGGTTGATCAGGCGCTGATCCACCAGGAGGCCTGGTCACAGACCGGGCCGCGGAGGCGTTGACCCCCGGAACTCTCTCCAGGTAAACTCCAGGTAAACTGGACCTCCCGCAGGAAGTTCTTCAGCCCTATGTAGTCCCCTCTTTTATAGTCAGACTTTTCCCATTCAACTCCTGTTATTCTCTCCACTTGCAGCTCTACTATGTATTCAAAGCACAGAACCACGTGGTCGCTAGCTCCTAGGGGACTCTCATACTTGATGTCCTCAATGTCTGAGCTGCCCAGGGTGAACACAAGGTCCAATCTTGCTGGTTCATCCTTTCCTCTCACTCTGGTAGTGTCCTTAACATGTTGGTGCATGAGGTTTTCCAGCACCACGTCCAACATCCTGGCTCTCCATGTTTCGGGACCCCATGTGGCTCCAGGTTTTCCCAGTCAATCTCCCTGTGGTTGAAATCCCCCATAACCAGCAACTTTGCTCTGCTGGAGTGAGCTCTTCTTGCCACCTCAGCAAGTGTGTCCAACATTGCTCTGTTGCTCTCTTCATATTCCTCTCTTGGCCTCCTGCAGTTCTGTGGTGGATTATACATCACTGCAATGACCACTGTGTGTGTGTGTGTGTGTGTGTGTGTGTGTGTGTGTGTGTGTGTGTGTGTGTGTCGTGCCGAATATGTAAAACTGGTCAATTAGCAAGAACTCATTTAAAATTAAGTCCTTTCTGAAATTTTTTCTTATACGTTTAAAGATATATTTTCTTCATTAATGTTAATGTATAATTTTTTAATTTTGCACCAAAAGAATCTTAAAAAGCTTACCTAACCTTATTATAACAAGAGCAATTTATTTTAGCCTAACCCAACTAAATATATTTTAAATACGTTTACAATAATTTAGTACTAAACAAACACAATCAAATATATTTTTGTTCGTTAGGTTCAGAATGATTTTGGCGAAATTCCTGCATACACAAATTTTCACTTGTCCTATATGGCAAGATGAACGTTGCTATTTAAGCCAAGATCGCAAGTTCTGCCTATTCGGCACGACATATATATATATATATATATATATAAATATATATATATAAGATGCATTTGTTGGTCGTGTTGCGTGCAGGAACATTTATACGTGTATCATTTTATTTAGAGAAGTTGCATATCAGCTAATGATTCTGTGTCAACTTTAGTTCATGTCTTGTATAATACATGCGCATAGACAGATATACTTTTATTAAGAAAATAGGTAAATGTCGTATGAGTTATACATGTTATGAGTTTTATACATGGTGAGCTGAGCACTGAGAGGAAGTATGAGAGTGAGAGTCACTGTGTGTGGAGTCATGGTGGTACTCTCACTCAACACTGAACTCCACTCCTCACTCAACCAAAAATATAACCTTCCTCCAGGTTATTCTATAACTTGCGAGTTGTGTAGCTGCCTCCATCATCCCTCGGAAGTATTGCGGAGGCGTCCACTGCGTGGTGGTGGTGCTGGCCTGGTCAACACACCGCTCAACAAGGTTAATATACCGCACTTCCATGTTCCAGCACACAGCAACGTCTCTCCCAGAGTACTCCATAACAGGACATACCTGTCGCATGGAGGGTTGTCCTGTCATACTCCATCACACTGGATGTTTGTCCAGTCATACTCCATCACACTGCATGGTTGTCCTGTCATACTCCATCACACTGCATGGTTGTCCTGTCATACTCCATCACACTGCATGGTTGTCCTGTCATACTCCATCACACTGCATGGTTGTCCTGTCATACTCCATCACACTGGACGGCTGACCTGTCATACTCCATCACACTGGATGGTTGTCCTGTCATACTCCATCACACTGGATGGTTGTCTTGTCATACTCCATCACACTGGATGGTTGTCTTGTCATACTCCATCACACTGGATGGTTGTCTTGTCATACTCCATCACACTGGATGGTTGTCTTGTCATACTCCATCACACTGGATGGTTGTCCTGTTATACTACATCACACTGGATGGTTGTCCTGTCATACTCCATCACACTGGATGGTTGTGATGTCATACTCCATCACACTGGACGGTTGACCTGTCATACTCCATCACACTGGATGGTTGTCTTGTCATACTCCATCACACTGGATGGTTGTCCTGTCATACTCCATCACACTGGATGGTTGTCTTGTCATACTCCATCACACTGGACGGTTGTCTTGTCATACTCCATCACCTGGATGGTTGTCCTGTCATACTCCATCACACTGGACGGTTGACCTGTCATACTCCATCACACTGGACGGTTGACCTGTCATACTCCATCACACTGGACGGTTGACCTGTCATACTCCATCACACTGGATGATTGTCCTGTCATACTCCATCACACTGGACGGTTGACCTGTCATACTCCATCACACTGGACGGTTGACCTGTCATACTCCATCACACTGGACGGTTGACCTGTCATACTCCATCACACTGGATGATTGTCCTGTCATACTCCATCACACTGGACGGTTGACCTGTCATACTCCATCACACTGGATGATTGCCCTGTCATACTCCATCACACTGGATGGTTGTCCTGTCATACTCCATCACACTGGATGTTTGTCCAGTCATACTCCATCACACTGGATGGTTGTCCTGTCATACTCCATCACACTGGACGGTTGACCTGTCATACTCCATCACACTGGATGATTGTCCTGTCATACTCCATCACACTGGATGGTTGTCCTGTCATACTCCATCACACTGGATGGTTGTCCTGTCATACTCCATCACACTGGATGGTTGTCCTGTCATACTCCATCACACTGGATGGTTGTCCTGTCATACTCCATCACACTGGACGGTTGTCCTGTCATACTCCATCACACTGGATGGTTGTCCTGTCATACTCCATCACACTGGATGGTTGACCTGTCATACTCCATCACACTGGATGGTTGTCCTGTCATACTCCATCACACTGGATGGTTGTCCTGTCAAAATCCATCACACTGGATGGTTGTCCTGTCATACTCCATCACACTGGATGGTTGTCTTGTCATACTCCATCACACTGGACGGTTGTCTTGTCATACTCCATCACACTGGATGGTTGACCTGTCATACTCCATCACACTGGACGGTTGACCTGTCATACTCCATCACACTGGACGGTTGACCTGTCATACTCCATCACACTGGATGATTGTCCTGTCATACTCCATCACACTGGACGGTTGACCTGTCATACTCCATCACACTGGACGGTTGACCTGTCATACTCCATCACACTGGACGGTTGACCTGTCATACTCCATCACACTGGATGATTGTCCTGTCATACTCCATCACACTGGACGGTTGACCTGTCATACTCCATCACACTGGATGATTGCCCTGTCATACTCATCACACTGGATGGTTTGTCCTGTCATACTCCATCACACTGGATGTTTGTCCAGTCATACTCCATCACACTGGATGGTTGTCCAGTCATACTCCATCACACTGGACGGTTGACCTGTCATACTCCATCACACTGGATGATTGTCCTGTCATACTCCATCACACTGGATGGTTGTCCTGTCATACTCCATCACACTGGATGGTTGTCCTGTCATACTCCATCACCTGGATGGTTGTCCTGTCATACTCCATCACACTGGATGGTTGTCTTGTCATACTCCATCACACTGGATGGTTGTCTTGTCATACTCCATCACACTGGATGGTTGTCCTGTCATACTCCATCACACTGGATGGTTGTCTTGTCATACTCCATCACACTGGATGGTTGTCCTGTCATACTCCATCACACTGGATGGTTGACATGTCATCCTCCATCACACTGGATGGGTTGACCTGTTCATTTTACTCCATCACACTGGATGGTTGTCCTGTCATACTCCATCACACTGGATGGTTGTCCTGTCATACTCCATCACACTGGATGGTTGTCCTGTCATACTCCATCACACTGGATGGTTGTCCTGTCATACTCCATCACACTGGATGGTTGTCCTGTCATACTCCATCACACTGGATGGTTGACCTGTCATACTCCATCACACTGGATGGTTGACCTGTCATACTCCATCACACTGGATGATTGTCCTGTCATACTCCATCACACTGGACGGTTGACCTGTCATACTCCATCACACTAGATGATTGCCCTGTCATACTCCATCACACTGGATGGTTGTCCTGTCATACTCCATCACACTGGATGTTTGTCCAGTCATACTCCATCACACTGGATGGTTGTCCTGTCATACTCCATCACACTGGACGGTTGACCTGTCATACTCCATCACACTGGATGATTGTCCTGTCATACTCCATCACACTGCATGGTTGTCCTGTCATACTCCATCACACTGGATGGTTGACCTGTCATACTCCATCACACTGGATGGTTGTCCTGTCATACTCCATCACACTGGATGGTTGTCTTGTCATACTCCATCACACTGGATGGTTGTCCTGTCATACTCCATCACACTGGATGGTTGACCTGTCATACTCCATCACACTGGATGGTTGACTTGTCATACTCCATCACACTGGATGGTTGACCTGTCATACTCCATCACACTGGATGGTTGACCTGTCATACTCCATCACACTTAATGGTTGTCCTGTCATACTCCATCACACTGGATGGTTGTCTTGTCATACTCCATCACACTGGATGGTTGTCCTGTCATACTCCATCACACTGGATGGTTGACCTGTCATACTCCATCACACTGGATGGTTGACCTGTCATACTCCATCACACTGGATGGTTGACCTGTCATACTCCATCACACTGGATGGTTGTCCTGTCATACTCCATCACACTGGATGGTTGTCCTGTCATACTCCATCACACTGGATGGTTGTCTGTCATACTCCATCACACTGGATGGTTGTCCTGTCATACTCCATCACACTGGATGGTTGTCCTGTCATACTCCATCACACTGGATGGTTGACCTGTCATACTCCATCACATTGGATGGTTGACCTATCATACTCCATCACACTGGAAGGTTGTCCTGTCATACTCCATCACACTGGATGGTTGTCCTGTCATACTCCATCACACTGGACGGTTGTCCTGTCATACTCCATCACACTGGATGGTTGTCTAGTCATACTCCATCACACTGGACGGTTGTCTTGTCATACTCCATCACACTGGATGGTTGACCTGTCATACTCCATCACACTGGATGGTTGTCCTGTCATACTCCATCACACTGGATGGTTGTCCTGTCATACTCCATCACAATGGATGGTTGTCTTGTCATACTCCATCACACTGGACGGTTGTCCTGTCATACTCCATCACACTGGACGGTTGTCTTGTCATACTCCATCACACTGGATGGTTGTCTTGTCATACTCCATCACACTGGACGGTTGTCTTGTCATACTCCATCACACTGGATGGTTGTCCTGTCATACTCCATCACACTGGACGGTTGTCTTGTCATACTCCATCACACCTGGATGGTTGTTCTTGTCATACTCCATCACACTGGATGGTTGTCTTATGTCATACTCCATACACTGGATGGTTGTCTTGTCATACTCCATCACGCTGGACGGTTGTCTTGTCATACTCCATCACACTGGGCGGTTGTCCTGTCATACTCCATCACACTGGATGGTTGTCCTGTCATACTCCATCACACTGGATGGTTGTCCTGTCATACTCCATCACACTGGATGGTTGTCCTGTCATACTCCATCACACTGGATGGTTGTCCTGTCATACTCCATCACACTGGATGGTTGTCCTGTCATACTCCATCACACTGGGCGGTTGTCCTGTCATACTCCATCACACTGGATGGTTGCCTGTCCATACTCCATCACACTGGGCGGTTGTCCTGCTACTTCATCACACTGGATGGTTGTCCTGTCATACTCCATCACACTGGATGGTTGTCCTGTCATACTCCATCACACTGGATGGTTGTCTTGTCATACTCCATCACACTGGATGGTTGTCTTGTCATACTCCATCACACTGGATGGTTGTCTTGTCATACTCCATCACACTGGATGGTTGTCCTGTATACTCCATCACACTGGATGGTTGTCTTGTCATACTCCTCACACTGGATGGTTGTCCTGTCATACTCCATCACACTGGATGGTTGTCCTGTCATACTCCATCACACTGGATGGTTGTCCTGTCATACTCCATCACACTGGATGGTTGTCTTGTCATACTCCATCACACTGGATGGTTGTCTTGTCATACTCTATCACACTGGATGGTTGTCCTGTCATACTCCATCACACTGGATGGTTGTCCTGTCATACTCCATCACACTGGATGGTTGTCTTGTCATACTCCATCACACTGGACGGTTGTCTTGTCATACTCCATCACACTGGATGGTTGTCCTGTCATACTCCATCACACTGGATGGTTGTCCTGTCATACTCCATCACACTGGACGGTTGTCTTGTCAAACTCCATCTCACTGGATGGTTGTCTTGTCATACTCCATCACACTGAATGGTTGTCTTGTCATACTCCATCACAATGGACGGTTGTCTTGTCATACTCCATCACAATGGATGGTTGTCTTGTCATACTCCATCACACTGGATGGTTGTCTTGTCATACTCCATCACAATGGACGGTTGTCTTGTCATAATCCATCACAATGGATGGTTGTCTTGTCATACTCCATCACACTGGATGGTTGTCTTGTCATACTCCATCAAACTGGACGGTTGTCTTGTCATACTCCATCACAATGGATGGTTGTCTTGTCATACTCCATCACAATGGATGGTTGTCCTGTCATACTCCATCACACTGGACGGTTGTCTTGTCATACTCCATCACAATGGACGGTTGTCTTGTCATACTCCATCACAATGGATGGTTGTCTTGTCATACTCCATCACAATGGATGGTTGTCTTGTCATACTCCATCACAATGGATGGTTGTCTTGTCATACTCCATCACACTGGATGGTTGTCTTGTCATACTCCATCACAATGGATGGTTGTCTTGTCATACTCCATCACAATGGATGGTTGTCTTGTCATACTCCATCACACTGGATGGTTGTCTTGTCATACTCCATCACACTGGACGGTTGTCTTGTCATTACTCCATTCACAATGGATGGTTGTCTTGTCATACTCCATCACAATGGATGGTTGTCCTGTCATACTCCATCACACTGGACGGTTGTCTTGTCATACTCCATCACAATGGACGGTTGTCTTGTCATACTCCATCACAATGGATGGTTGCCTTGTCATACTCCATCACAATGGATGGTTGTCTTGTCATACTCCATCACAATGGATGGTTGTCTTGTCATACTCCATCACACTGGATGGTTGTCTTGTCATACTCCATCACAATGGATGGTTGTCTTGTCATACTCCATCACAATGGATGGTTGTCTTGTCATACTCCATCACAATGGATGGTTGTCTTGTCATACTCCATCACACTGAACGGTTGTCTTGTCATACTCCATCACAATGGATGATTGTCTTGTCATAGTCCATCACAATGGATGGTTGTCTTGTCATACTCCATCACACTGGATGGTTGTCTTGTCATACTCCATCACAATGGATGGTTGTCTTGTCATACTCCATCACAATGGATGGTTGTCTTGTCATACTCCATCACAATGGATGGTTGTCTTGTCATACTCCATCACACTGGACGGTTGTCTTGTCATACTCCATCACAATGGATGGTTGTCTTGTCATACTCCATCACACTGGATGGTTGTCTTGTCATACTCCATCACACTGGACGGTTGTCTTGTCATACTCCAACACACTGGATGGTTGTCTTGTCATACTCCATCACACTGGACGGTTGTCTTGTCATACTCCATCACACTGGATGGTTGTCTTGTCATACTCCATCACACTGGACGGTTGTCTTGTCATACTCCATCACACTGGATGGTTGTCTTGTCATACTCCGTCACACTGGATGGTTGTCTTGTCATACTCCAACACACTGGATGGTTGTCTTGTCATACTCCATCACACTGGACGGTTGTCCTGTCATACTCCATCACACTGGATGGTTGTCTTGTCATACTCCATCACACTGGACGGTTGTCTTGTCATACTCCAACACACTGGATGGTTGTCTTGTCATACTCCAACACACTGGACGGTTGTCTTGTCATACTCCATCTCACTGGACGGTTGTCTTGTCATACTCCATCACACTGAACGGTTGTCTTGTCATACTCCATCACACTGGACGGTTGTCTTGTCATACTCCATCACAATGGATGGTTGTCTTGTCATACTCCATCACACTGGATGGTTGTCTTGTCATACTCCATCACACTGGACGGTTGTCTTGTCATACTCCATCACACTGGATGGTTGTCTTGTCATACTCCATCACACTGGACGGTTGTCTTGTCATACTCCATCACACTGGATGGTTGTCTTGTCATACTCCATCACACTGGACGGTTGTCTTGTCATACTCCATCACACTGGATGGTTGTCTTGTCATACTCCATCACACTGGATGGTTGTCTTGTCATACTCCAACACACTTGATGGTTGTCTTGTCATACTCCATCACACTGGACGGTTTGTCTTGTCATACTCCTCACAACTGGATGGTTGTCTTGTCATACTCCATCACACTGGACGGTTGTCTTGTCATACTCCAACACACTGGATGGTTGTCTTGTCATACTCCAACACACTGGACGGTTGTCTTGTCATACTCCATCACACTGGACGGTTGTCTTGTCATACTCCATCACACTGGACGGTTGTCTTGTCATACTCCATCACACTGGACGGTTGTCTTGTCATACTCCATCACACTGGATGGTTGTGTTGTCATACTCCATCACACTGGACGGTTGTCTTGTCATACTCCATCACACTGGCTGGTTGTGTTGTCATACTCCATCACACTGGACGGTTGTCTTGTCATACTCCATCACACTGGACGGTTGTCTTGTCATACTCCATCACACTGGACGGTTGTCTTGTCATACTCCATCACACTGGACGGTTGTCTTGTCATACTCCATCACACTGGACGGTTGTCTTGTCATACTCTATCACACTGGACGGTTGTCTTGTCATACTCCATCACACTGGACGGTTGTGTTGTCATACTCCATCACACTGGACGGTTGTCTTGTCATACTCCATCACACTGGACGGTTGTCTTGTCATACTCCATCACACTGGACGGTTGTCTTGTCATACTCCATCACACTGGACTGTTGTCTTGTCATACTCCATCACACTGGACGGTTGTCTTGTTCATACTCCATCCACTGGGACGGTTGTTCTTGTCATACTCCATCACACTGGACGGTTGTCTTGTCATACTCCATCACACTGGACGGTTGTCTTGTCATACTCCATCACACTGGACGGTTGTCTTGTCATATATCCTACACGAAGTAATGAAGACAGTCCAGATAAGCTGAAATGTTTCAGCTCGGTTATGGCTTGTCAAGGTCACTTCCAGGTTTGAAAGCAAGCTTAACCCTAGCGTCCAGGTGAGCTCCAAGCTTTACCCTAGCGTCCAGGTGAGCTCCAAGCTTTACCCTAGCGTCCAGGTGAGCTCTAAATTTTACTCTAGCAGCCGGGTAAGCTCCAAGCTTCAGCGTAGCGTCCAAATGAGCTCCAACTTTTCGCGTAGAGAGGAGCGTAACCGTCGAGAGAAAACATTGGTGCCATCCTGAGACATCTGGCTGAGTGACGCTGAGAAAGTGACGCCAGTAATGTGAGTGTGGCAGCGGCTGGTGCCACCTGGTCAGATCCTGACTGTTGCCAGATGGCGGCAGCTGTCTGCTGCTCCAGCCATGATCTTGATCCTGGCTGCTGCCAGAAGTCTGCTGCTCAAGTCGATGTTTTGATCATAATGGTCAGTACAACGAACCTCTGTGTTTGCCCAGACAGAGAAGGAGTATCATTTTCATCCACTAACGTTCACATTCTGATGTGAGTCTGTATCAAGGAGGCGAAATATACACTTTACACACACACAGCATCACAACACACACACACAAACACACACACACTACACACACAACACCACACACACACTTTATTTATTTTATTATATTTTTTATATATAGTTATATATAGTGTTATTTTATATATATATATATTGTATATATATATGTATGTATATGTTATAATATATAATTATATATTATTTATAGGTTATATATATAGTATGTCATTTTTCAACATTCTTACTTTTTAAAGCACATTTTCTTTTCGTTCATTTAAATACCTTCACATTTAAATACCTTCACATTTAAATACCTCCACATTTAAATACCTTCACATTTAAATACCTCCACATTTAAATACCTCCACATTTAAATACCTCCACATTTAAATACCTCACATTTAAATACCTCCACATTTTAATACCTTCACATTTAAATACCTCCACATTTAAATACCTCCACATTTAAATACCTCCACATTTAAATACCTTCACATTTAAATACCTTCACATTTAAATACCTCCACATTTAAATACCTTCACATTTAAATACCTTCACATTTAAATACCTTCACATTTAAATACCTTCACATTTAAATACCTTCACATTTAAATACCTTCACATTTAAATACCTCCACATTTAAATACCTTCACATTTAAATACCTTCACATTTAAATACCTTCACATTTAAATACCTTCACATTTAAATACCTTCACATTTAAATACCTTCACATTTAAATACCTTCACATTTAAATACCTTCACATTTAAATACCTCCACATTTAAATACCTTCACATTTAAAATACCTCCACATTTAAATACCTTCACATTTAAATACCTTCACATTTAAATACCTTCACATTTAAATACCCTCCACATTTAAATACCTTCACATTTAAATACCTCCACATTTAAATACCTTCACATTTAAATACCTTCACATTTAATACCTCCACATTTAAATACCTCCACATTTAAATACCTTCACATTTAAATACCTCCACATTTAAATACCTCCACATTTAAATACCTTCACATTTAAATACCTCCACATTTAAATACCTTCACATTTAAATACCTTCACATTTAAATACCTTCACATTTAAATACCTCCACATTTAAATACCTTCACATTTAAATACCTTCACATTTAAATACCTTCACATTTAAATACCTTCACATTTAAATACCTTCACATTTAAATACCTCCACATTTAAATACCTCCACATTTAAATACCTCCACATTTAAATACCTTCACATTTAAATACCTTCACATTTAAATACCTCCACATTTAAATACCTCCACATTTAAATACCTCCACATTTAAATACCTTCACATTTAAATACCTCCACATTTAAATACCTTCACATTTAAATACCTTCACATTTAAATACCTTCACATTTAAATACCTCCACATTTAAATACCTTCACATTTAAATACCTTCACATTTATATACCTTCACATTTAAATACCTCCACATTTAAATACCTCCACATTTAAATACCTCCACATTTAAATACCTCCACATTTAAATACCTTCACATTTCGGTTTCATTCAACATTTTACAGAACAGTTCTCGCTTAAGTCATATACAAAAAAAAAATGTCCTGCGGGACCAAAAAAAACCTGTTACCTATAATTATTTTCGAGATGATCAATGGTAAATGTCTTTTTTAAGTTGAACGAAGGCGAGAGAGAGAGAGGGGAGAGAGTGAGAGTGAGAGAGAGAGAGAGGGAGAGAGGGAGAGGGAGAGAGTGAGAGTGAGAGAGAGAGAGAGGGAGAGGGAGAGGGAGAGGAAGAGTGAGGGAGTAGTGAGAGTAAGAGAGAGAGAGAGAAAGGGAGAGTGGGATAGAGGAACAGAGAGAGAGAGAGAGGGAGAGAGGGAGAGGGAGAGGGAGAGGGAGAGGAAGAGTGAGAGAGTAGTGAGAGTAAGAGAGAGAGAGAGAAAGGGAGAGTGGGATAGAGGAACAGAGAGAGAGAGAGAGGGAGAGAGGGAGAGGGAGAGGGAGAGGGGAGAGGAAGAGTGAGAGAGTAGTGAGAGTAAGAGAGAGAGAGAGAAAGGGAGAGTGGGATAGAGGAACAGAGAGAGAGAGAGGGAGAGTGAGAGAGTAGTGAGAGTAAGAGAGACAAAGAGGGAGAGTGAGAGAGTGCACCTCACTCACGGTTTGAGATTTAATGAATAAATGATAAGAAAATAATATGATGTTATTTGTAATAGTTGATATTGTGTGTTGTTGACTAGTAGCGACATGCACCTGTGACGCGCCTGTCATGTGCCTGTGACGTACCTGTGACGCTCCTGTGACGCATCTGTGACGCGTCTGTGATGTGCCTGTGACGCGTCTGTGATGTGCTTGTGACGTTCCTGTGATGAACATAAGAACATAAGAACATAAGAAAGGAGGAACACTGCAGGAAGCCTGTTGGCCCAAATTAGGCAGGTCCTTTACAATTCATCCCACTAACAAACATTTGACCAACCCAATTTTCAATGCTACCCAAGAAATAAGCTCTGATGTGCAAGTCCCACTCAAATCCAACCCCTCCCACTCATGTACTTATCCAACCTAAATTTGAAACTACCCAAAGTCCTAGCCTCAATAACCCAACTAGGTAGACTGTTCCACTCATCAACTACCCTATTTCCAAACCAATACTTTCCTATGTCCTTTCTAAATCTAAACTTATCTAATTTAAATCCATTACTGCGGGTTCTCTCTTGGAGAGACATCCTCAAGACCTTATTAATATCCCCTTTATTAATACCTATCTTCCATTTATACACTTCGATCAGGTCTCCCCTCATTCTTCGTCTAACAAGTGAATGTAACTTAAGAGTCTTCAATCTTTCTTCATAAGGAAGATTTCTAATGCTATATATTAATTTAGTCATCCTACGCTGAATGTTTTCTAACGAATTTATGTCCATTTTCTGCATAATCTAGGTGAGGCCTTACTAATGATGTATAAAGCTGCAGTACGACCTCAGGACTTCTGTTGCTTACACTTCTTGATATAAATCCAAGTAATCTATTTGCCTTATTACGTACGCTTAGGCATTGCTGTCTTGGTTTGAGGTTGCTGCTCACCATAACCCCCAAGTCCTTTTCGCAATCTGTATGGCTAAGTTCTACATCATTTAACTTATAAGTACTAGGGTTATGGACACTCCCAAGCTTCAGAACCTTGCATTTATCCACATTGAACTGCATCTGCCACTTTTCTGACCAAGAATAGAGTTTGTTTAAATCCTCCTGAAGTTCCCTAACATCTACGTTTGAATCAATTTTCCTACCTATCTTTGTGTCATCGGCGAATTTGCTCATATCACTAGTAATTCCCTCATCAAGATCATTGATATATATTTATAAACAACAACGGGCCAAGACTGATCCCTGTGGAACGCCACTTGTTACAGATCCCCACTCGGATTTAACCCCATTTATGGACACTCTCTGCTTCCTGTCAGTGAGCCATGACTCGATCCACGAGAGCACTTTTCCCCCAATGCCATGAGCTGCCACTTTCTTTAACAGTCTATGGTGCGGAACTCTATCAAAAGCCTTACTAAAATCTAAGTAAATAATATCAAATTCTTTATCGTGGTCAAAAAGCCTCAAAAGCTTTACTGAAGAAAGTTAATAAATTAGTTAGACAAGACCGGCCTCTTGTGAATCCATGCTGAGTATCATTAATCAAGCTATGCTTATCGAGATGGCTTCTTATAATCTGAGCTATAATTGACTCTAGTAATTTGCCTACAATTGAGGTCAGGCTTATGAGTCTGTAACGTACCTGTGACGCTCCTGTGACGTATCTCTGACGAGCGTGTAGACAACAAGAGCATTTCACCCCTCCATGGAAGATGTGTTCATTTAATATCACTGACTCTTGATGTTATAGCAGAGAGAGAGAGAGAGAGGAGAGGGAGAGGGAGAGGAGAGAGAGAGAGAGAGAGAGAAAGAGAGAGAGAGAGAGAGGAGAGACAGACAGAAGCAGAAGAAAAGAGAGAGAGAAGAGGAGAGAGAAAGAGGGGAAAGAGAAGGAGGAGAAGAGACAGACAGACAAAACAGAGAAGGAAAAGGAGAGAGAGAGAGGGGAGAGGGAGAGAGAGAGAAGAGCAGAGAAGAGGGAAGAAGGAAGAAAAGGGGAAAGAGAGGGGAAAAGGAGAAGAGAAAGAGAAGAAAGAGAAGAGAAGGAGAGGAGAGAGAGAGGAGAGAGAAGAGAAGAAAAAGAGAAGAAAAAGAGAGAGGGGGAAAAGGGAGAGCAAGAAGGAAGAGGAAGAGAAGAAGAAGAGAAGAGAAGGGAGACAGAGAAGAGAAGAAAAGAGGAGAAGAGAAAAGGGGAAGAGAGAGAGAGGGGGAGGAGAGAGGAAGAGGAGAAGAGAGGAGGAGGAGGAGAGGAAGAAGGAGAGAAAGAGGAGAGAGGGGAGAGAGAGGAGAGGACAGGACGAGACAGAGACAAAAGACGACAGAGGCAGAGACGGGAGACAGAGAGAGAGAGAGAGAGAGAGAGAGAGAGAGAGAGAGGAGAGGAAGAGAGAGGAGAAAAGAGGGAGAGAGAGAGAGAGAGAGGAACAGGACAGAGAAGAGACAGGACAAAAGAAGAGACAGAGACAGGGAGGGAGCAGAGGAGAGAGAGAGAGAGAGGAAGGGGGAGAGGAAGAGTAGGAGAGAGAGAGAGAGGAGGGGAAAACAAGACAGGAAAGACAGGGAAGAAGACGAGGACGAGACAGGGGAAAAGGGAGAAGAGAAGGAGAGAGAGGAGAGAGAGAGAGAGAGAGAGAGAGAGAGAGAGAGAGAGGAGAGAGAGGAGAGAGAGAGAGAGAGATTAATTAAAGAACTGAACTTACATTGTGATGAGAGAGATGAGCTTTTATTAATGTATTTTTACATGATACGTAACAGCGACGAACAAAGTGAACCCTGTTGAGCCCAATGTGTAACACGTTGAGACACATGTGTAACCCTGTGTGAGACACTGTGTAACACTTGGGAGACACATGTGAAAACCCCTGTGTGGACACATGTGAAAACATTGGTGAGACACAGTGTAACACTTGGTGAGACACATGTGTAAACTTGGGGGGAACCAGTGTAACCCCCTGGGTGAGACACTTTTGTAACACCTGTGGAGACCATTGTAACATTGGTGGACATGTGTAACACTTGGTAGACACTGGTAACACTGGTGAGACAATGTGTAACACTTGGTGGGGACATGTGAAACACTTGGTGAGACACTTGGAAAACATTGGTGAGACAATGTGAAACCCCGGGGGGGTGGGGAAATGTGTACACCTGGTAGACACGTGTAACATTGGGGGAACAAATGTGAACATTTGGTGAAACATGTGTAACCCCTGGGTGAGACACATGTGAAAACATTTGGGGGAGACAAGTGTCCCTTTGGTGAGACCATGTGTAACACCTGGGTGAGACACATTTTTAACCCTGGTGAGAACATGTGAACATTTGGGTGAGACAATGTTAACCCCGGGGTGAGACACATGTGTAACATTAGTGAGACAATTGTAACACTTGGTGAGCCGTGTAACACTTGGGGAGACCATGTGTAACACTTGGGTGGACACATGTGTAACCCGGGGGTGAGACACTGTGTTACCTGTGTGAACAAGGTAACATTTGGGTGGACACATGGTAACACCCGGGGTGGACCAGGGGTTTAACCCCTTTGTGGACACATGGTAACACCTGTGTGAGACACATGTGAAACACTTGGTAAACACTGTGAAACCTGGGGTGGACATGGAAAAACACCTGGGTGGACCAGGGGCAACACCCTGGGTGAGACACAGGGGAACCCCTGGGTGGGGAAAACATGTGAAAACACCTGGTGGGAACATATGCAACACCCGGTAGACACAGGCAAACCTGGGTGAGACCCCTGTGAAACCTAGATGAGAAATTGCAACACCTGGGTAGACACAGGGCAAAAAGGGGTGAGATACATGGCAACACCTGGGTGAGAACTGGGAACACCTGGGTAGATACATGTGAAACCTGGGTGGACACAGGGCAACCCCGGGGTGAGACACATTGAAAACACTGGTGAGCACATGGGAAAACACCGGGGAGAAACTGTCAACCCCTGGGTGAGACACATAGCAACACCTGGGTGAGACACATGGGAACCCCCGGGGAACACATGTGCAAAAACCAAAAGGAGTACATGTGCAACACCTGGGTAAGACACGGGGCAACCCTGGGTGAGATACGTGAACCCCGGGGTGAGACACATGGGCAACACCGGGGTGAGATACATGTGAAAACACCGGGGTGAGAACAGGGCAACCCCTGGGGAGAACTGT
Source organism: Cherax quadricarinatus (assembly GCF_026875155.1). Lineage (NCBI taxonomy): Eukaryota > Metazoa > Arthropoda > Malacostraca > Decapoda > Parastacidae > Cherax > Cherax quadricarinatus. Next base: position 12,419,403 of record NC_069408.1, on the reverse strand, counting down.
GCAACACCTGGGTGAGACACAGGGAAACCCGGGTGGGGACACATGTAAAAACACCGGGGGAAAACACATGGGCAACCCCTGGGTGAGAACCAGGGGAAAACTTCTTGGTGAGACACATGTGCAAAAACCGGGTAGAACGGGGGCAACCCTGGTGAGACACATGTGCAACCCCTGGGTGAGACAATGGGCAACACCTGGGTGAGACACGGGGGGGAACCCCTCGGGGGACACATGTGAACACCTGGGTGAAACATGGGCAACACCTGGGTGAACACGGGGGAACACCTCGGTGAACATGGCAACACCGGGGTGAGACCAGGGGAACCCTGGTAAGAACATGGGAAACACCTGGGTGAAACTGTGAAACCCCGGGGAGACACATGTGCAACACCTGGAAAGACACATGGGAAAACCGGGGTGAAACCCCAAGGGGCAACACCTGGGGAGAACATGTGAAAACCCTGGGGGGACACAGGGGCAAACAGGGGTGAGCCATGTGCAACACCTGGGTGAGACACGGGAAAAACCCCGGGGGGAGGACATGGGGTAACACCTGGGTGAGGCACAGGGGGTAACCCGGGTGAGGCCCATGGGGTAACACCGGGTGAGGCCATGGGGTAAACGGGTGAGGCACATGGGGGTAACACCGGGGGGGGCACAGGGGTAACACTGGGTGGGGCACATGGGGAAAACCCGGGGTGGGCACAGGGGGAAACACCTGGGTGAGAACGGGGATAACTTTGGGGTGAGGCACAGGGGGGTAACACCTGGGTGAGGTAATGGGGTAACACCGGGGTGGGCAATGGGATAACACCTGGGTGAGGCACATGGGTAAAAACCTGGGTGAGGTACAGGGGGGTAACCCGGGGTGGGGGACAAGGGGGGTAAACCCCTGGGTGAGACACATTGGATAACACCTGGGTGAGACACATGGGGTAACACCTGGGTGAGACACATGGAATAACACCTGGGTGAGACACATGGGATAACACCTGGGTGAGACACATGGGATAACACCTGGGTGAGACACATGGGATAAACACCTGGGTGAGACACATGGGATAACACCTGGGTGAGACACATGGGATAACACCTGGGTGAGACACATGGGATAACACCTGGGTGAGACACATGGGATAACACCTGGGTGAGACACATGGGATAACACCTGGGTGAGACACATGGGATAACACCTGGGTGAGACACATGGGGTAACACCTGGGTGAGACACATGGAATAACACCTGGGTGAGACACATGGGATAACACCTGGGTGAGACACATGGGATAACACCTGGGTGAGACACATGGGGTAACACCTGGGTGAGCCACATGGAATAACACCTGGGTGAGACACATGGGGTAACACCTGGGTGAGACACATGGGGTAACACCTGGGTGAGACACATGGGGTAACACCTGGGTGAGACACATGGGGTAACACCTGGGTGAGACACATGGGGTAACACCTGGGTGAGGCACATGGGTAACACCTGGGTGAGACACATGGGGTAACACCTGGGTGAGACACATGGGGTAACACCTGGGTGAGACACATGGGGTAACACCTGGATATCTTTATTTTGAACTGGACACATGTGCAACCCAGTGTCGTACATGAGTGTTAGTCATCCTGCACCTGCTGTACCTGTCCCCGTTCACCTAGTAGTCAGTAGGTACCTGGGTATTTGTAATCTTACACCTGCTGTCCTTGTCCCCGTTCACCTAGTAGTAGTAGGTACCTGGGTATTTGTAATCTTACACCTGCTGTCCTTGTCCCCGTTCACCTAGTAGTAGTAGGTACCTGGGTATTTGTAATCTTACACCTGCTGTCCTTGTCCCCGTTCACCTAGTAGTAGTAGGTACCTGGGTATTAGTCATCTGGCACCTGCTGTCTCTGTTCACCTAACAGCAAGTAGGTACCTATGTGTTAGATGGCTGTTGTGGGTGGAACCTGGAGGACAACGTTAACCTAAGTTGTCAGAAATGCTCTACATTAGTATGTAAACCACTGGTTGGTTGATAAGACGTGTATACGAGTGCAACAAAGGTACCTACACGAGTCTACATTAATGAGGACTACATAACGCAGCTACGATGGAATATTGTAGTGTAGAGGAGGTGTCGCACGTAGCAGATACAGTGAGTGGACAGGAGGCGTGTTGGTGGCCTGGGGACAACATCACCAATTTCCTGTCGAACACGAGCACTGTTGTGTTTTATTGCTGTTATATAATGTCTTTCTGGTCTTGGAGTAGGAAGTGCTTGATGAACCTTTAAATGAACAGAGCAGGAGAGAGAGAGAGAGAGAGAGAGAGAGAGAGAGAGAGAGAGAGACAGAGAGAGAGAGAGAGAGAGAGAGAGAGAGAGAGAGAGAGAGAGAGAGAGAGAGAGAGAGAGAGAGAGAGAGAGAGAGAGAGAGAGGAACATAACAGTCAAAGAAAAGTTAAATAATGAATTACTCTTTACCATTATTATTTTGTAGATGAAGCGAATAATTTGTTGTGCACCCCATACTGTGCACCCCATACTGTGCACCCCATACTGTGCACCTCATAATGTGCACCCCATACTGTGCACCTCATAATGTGCACCCCATGCTGTTCACCTCACACTGTGCACCCCATACTGTGCACCTCATAATGTGCACCCCATGCTGTTCACCTCACACTGTGCACCCCATACTGTGCACCTCATAATGTGCACCCCATGCTGTTCACCTCACACTGTGCACCCCATACTGTGCACCCCATACTGTGCACCTCATAATGTGCACCCCATGCTGTTCACCTCACACTGTGCACCCCATACTGTGCACCTCATAATGTGCACCCCATGCTGTTCACCTCACACTGTGCACCCCATAGTGTGCACCCATACTGTGCACCCCCATACTGTGCACTCCATACTGTGCAGTACATACTGTGCACTAAATACTGTGCACCCAATACTGAATTCACCTAATTGTGGTTGCAGGTCTTCTCTCTCCCTGCTCCAAGAGCATCACTTCCCAGACTATTCCACTTCCAAACAACTGAAGAAATACGTCCCTTTGACTTATCTGAGTCTTCAACTTCCAATTGTGACCCCTTGTTTCTGTGTCTCCTCTCTTGAACATCCTGTCTCTGTCCACCTTCCATTCCTCGCAGTATTTTGTATGGTGTTATCATGTCTCCCCTAACCCTCCTATCATCCAGTGTCGTCAGGCCTATTTCCTTTAATCTTTCTTCGTAGGACATTCCCCTTAGCTCTGGAACTAGCCTTGTTGCAAACCTTTGCACTTTCTCTAATTTCTTGACTTGCTTGACCAGGTGTGGGTTCCAAACTGGTACTGCATACTCAAGTATGGGTCTGACGTACACTGTGTACAGAGTCTCGAACGATTCCTTACTGAGGTAACGGAATGCTATTCTCAGGTTTGCCAGGCGCCCATATGCTGCAGCAGTTATCTGGTTGATGTGTGTTTCCAGAGACTTGCTCGGTATTATACTCACCCCAAGATCTTTCTCCTTGAGTGAGGTTTGTAGTCTTTGGCCGACTAGCCTATACTCTGTCTGTGGTCTTCTTTGTCATTCTCTGATCTTCATGACTTTGCTTTTGGGGGGGTTAAATTCGAAGAGTCAGTTGCTGGACCACGCGTCCAGCCTGTCTCTTTGTAGTCCTTTCTGATCCTCATCTGATTTAGTTCTCCTCATCAGCTGCACACCATCTGCAAACAGGGACACTTCTGAGTCTATCCCTTCCATCATGTTATTCACATATACCAAAAATAGCACTGATCCTAGGACTGACCCCTGTGGGACCCTGCTCATCACAGGCGCCCACTGTGATACCTCATCACATACCATGACTTGTTGTTTCCTCCCTGTCAGTTATTCTCTGATCCATTCCAGTGCTCTTCCTGTTATGTGCTTGATCCTCCAGCTTCTGCACTAATCTCTTGTGAGGAACTATTTTGAAGGCCTTCTTGCAGTCCATAAAAATGCAATCAACCCACCCCTCTCTCTCATGTCTTGCTTCTGTTACCTTGTCATAAAACTCCAGTAGGGTGGGGTTTGTGATGAGCAGGGGTTTTGGTTTATATTGTTCGGTTGCAGTGGGGTTGCTGTGGTTGGATTCCTTCTGTTGGTGTTTCTGGAGGAGAAGAATATGAGCAGGAGAACATGAGCAAGAGAACCCAGACCCAGGTGGGTCTGGGTTCTCCTGCTCATATCCATTCTTGTCTCTCGTTCCTCCTTGCATCTTTGTACCCTCTCTTTCAGCATCCTCCTTTCTTCTTGTGTTCTGTCTCAGTCGAGGTACACTCTCCAGTAGTCCAGTTTTTCCCTTAGTTGTGCTTTCTCCTGCAGGATCCTGTTTTGAGCTGATTCTGCCTTGAAAATCACTTTGACTGACCATTCTTTTCCTCTTGCAAATTATCCAATTCTCCAAAAATTTGTCAACTGGGTCATGTCGTCCTCTCCTGTTGCTTTCGTGATACTCTCAATTACTTTTTTCTCCTCCTGTTTTCTTGCTTCATAAGTTTCCCCTTCAACTTCCTGGAGCCCATAAACAAAAATTGACCTCTCCCTTTTGTCCTCCCACTGAATTTCCCTTTGTATCCCCTGAGACGATTTAGTTCCTGCCATTGATAGGGTACTTTCCTTCACTCTCTTCCCTAGCTGATGTTTCTGTGCACTGTGGTCTGTCTTTTTTCCTGCTCATCTGTTCCTGGGCACTGCAGTTGTGTGTTAGAGCCTCTGCATATAGCTTAGCTCCTTCATTGTCTTTAGTCCCCTCATTTGTTCTTGATGTGCTTCTTATCTTTTCCCGGGCCCCACGTGGGTCTGATAGGGCCTTCGCATAGAGTATAGCTCCTTTGCTCTCTACAATCCCTTCATCTGTGACTGATGTAGCAGTTCCTGATGTTATGGCTGTACTGTCCTTTGGTTCTTTAGGCTGTTTCAGAATTTTTAGTTCCACTTCTAAGCTCCATATTTTAGCTTCTGCTGCTGTGGCTTGTAGTTCCCATTTCCTGCTCTCTGCAGTTATCCTGTCCTCCATTTTCCTGCCGAGCTCTTCCAGCTTCTATCCCGACTCTTCCTCCCTTTTTGTGAGCTCTGTCTCCCAGTCTTCCCTCCCAGGTTCATCTGCCAGTCCCTTGGTTCTCTGTCCTGCTCCTTGCTAACCCATTTTTTTACCACAGAAAGAAGAGCTTCCGTATTTTCCGGAGTAAGTGTGTATGGAGGGGGGTGTATGTTGTAGGGAGGGAGAGGGAGAGGGAGGTTGGGAGGGGAGGTTGGAGGGATAGAGAGTTGGTGGGGGGACAGTAGCAGAGGGGAAGAGAGATGGGGGAAGGTTAGGGGG
>NC_069408.1:12345827-12413558 GCF_026875155.1 Cherax quadricarinatus | reverse complement strand
ATTGAGTTTGGGCTTATTTTTAGTTGTTTGTGGGGCTTTATGTGAGTTGTTGGCTTATTGTGATTTGTATTAAAAAAATTTTTTTTTTAAAAAATTTTTAAATTTTTTTTAAAAACTTTTTTTTTTTTTTTTTTTTTAAAAATTTTTTTAAAATTTTAAAAATTTTTTTAAAATTTTTTTAAAAATTTAAAAAAAAAATTTTTTCTTTTTTTTTTTTAAAAATTTTTTTTTAAATTTTTTTTTTTTTTTTTTTAAATTTTCCCTTATTTAAATTTTTTTTTTAAATTTTCCCTTTTTTTTTTTTTTGGGTTTTTAAAATTTTGGGTTTAAAAATTTCCCTTTTTTTTTTTTAAAATTTTTTTTAAAATTTTAATTTTTTTGGGGTTTTTTTTTTTCCCTTTTTTAAAAAATTTTTTAAAATTTTTTTGGGGGGTTTTAAAAAGGGGGGTTTTTTTAAAATTTTTTTATTTTTTTTTTTTTAAAATTTTTAAAAATTTAAAAAAATTTTTTTTTTTTTTTTTAAAAAATTTTTTTAAACCCTTTTTAAATTTTTAAAAAATTTTTTTTAAAATTTTTAATTTTTTAAAAAAAAAAATTTTTTTTTTAAATAAAATTTTCCCCCAAAAAAAATTTTTTTTTTTTTTTTTTTTGGGGGGTTTTATTTTTTTTTTTTTTAAAAAATTTTTTAAAAAAAAAATTTTTTTTTTATGTTTTTTAAAAAATTTTTTTTTTAAAATTTTTTTTTTTTTTGGGGGGAAATTTTTTTTGGGGCCCCTTTTTTTTTAAAAAAAAAATTTTTTTAAAAAAAAAAATTTTTTTTAAAAATTTTTTTGGGGGAAAAATTTTTTTTTTAAAAAATTTTTTTTTTTTTTTTTTTTAAAAAATTTTTTTAAAAAAACCCCTTTTAAAAAAAAAAAAAAAAAAGGGGGGGGAAAAAAATTTTTTTCCCCAATTTAAATTTGGGTTTTTTTTTGGGTTTTTTTTTTTTTAAAATTTTTTTTGGGGTTTTTTCCCTTTTTTTTTTTTAAAATTTTTTTCCCTTTTTGTTTTTTTTTTTTTTAAATTTCCTTTTTTCCCCCTTTTTTTTTTTTAAAGTTTTTCCTTGGTAAAAATTTTTTGGGGCCAAGGGTTTTCCCTTTTTTTAAAAAAAATTTTTTTTTTTTTTTTTTTTTAAAAAAAGGGGGGAAAAACCCCCCAAAAAAAACCCCCCCCCCGGGGGGCCCCCCCAAAAAAAAAAACCCTTTTTTGGGGGGGTTTTTTTATTTTTTTTCCCCAAAAGGGGGAAAAAAACCTTTTCCCAAGGGGTTTTCCCCCCCTTTTTTTTTAATTTTTTTTTCAAATTTTTTAAATTTTTTTAAAAAAACCCCAAAAAATTACAAAAATTTTTTTCCCCCCTTTTTTTTTTAAAAAAACCTTTTTTTTTTTTTTTTTTTTCCCCTTTTTTTGGGGTTTTTTTCCCCTGGGAAGTTTTTTTAAAAAACCCGGGGGTTTGGGGCCCCCAAACCCCCCAAAAATTTAAAAAAATTTTAAAAAAATTTTTTTAAAAAAAAAGGGAAAAAATTTTAAAAATTTTTTAAAGGGGGAAAAAAAGGGGGGGGAAAAAAAAAAAAGGGGGGGTTTTGGGGGGAAAACCAAAAAAAAAAGGGGGGGGGGGGGGGGGGGAAAAATTTTTTTTTTAAAATTTGGGAAAGGAAGGGGGGGGAAAAAAAAAGGGGGGAAAAAAAGGAAAAAAAAAAAAGGAATTTGTTTTTAAAAAAATTTTTTGGGGGAAAAAGGGGAAAAAACCCAAAAAAGGGGAAAGGGAAGGGGAAAGGGGGAAAAAGGGGAAAATTTTAAGAAAAAAATTTGGAAAAAAAAAATTTTTGGGGGGGTTTAAAGGAAAAAAAATTTTTTTAAGGGGGGTTTTGGGAAGGTAATTTTTGGGGTGCCAGGGGTAAATGGAAAAATGGGGAGCCCTTTGATTGAAATTTGTATATAAAAGGGGTTTAGTTATAGGGAATACATATTTTAAAAAAAAAGAGGATAAAAAAGTATACCCAAAAATATGATGTAGGGGAAAATTTTGACGTAGTTTTTTTGGATTATGTTTGGTAGTTAAAGACTTTTTAGTGGGGCTTCAGGATGTTTTCAAAAGTTTTAAGGGGGGACACAGAATATCAGATCACTTTCTAGTTGTTTGCCCCACAATGGGAGTAAAAGGTTGATGGGGTTTTAAAGAGAATAGAAAACATCAGGGAAGAGAGGGTGAAGGTTTTAAATAAAAGAGGAGGGGTTGGGTTAAAAATATAAACAGAAATTTGGGGGATAGTGGGGTTTAAAAGGGGCATAGGGAAAGGGGGGCGAAGATGTAAGGGGGGGAGGTTTTTAAAAAAGTAGTTTTTAGAGTTTCAAACCCGGGTTTGTGGTTACAGGAAAAATTGGGGGGGCGGGAGGGAAGAGGAGCGATTGGTGGAAAGATAATTTAAAGGGGAAATTTTTAAAGGGGGAAAAAATTGCATTTTGAGAAAGTTTTTAAAAAAAAGTAAAATTTATGCAAAGGGAAGAAAATTTATGGAGGGAAAAAAAGAGAGGTTTTAAAAGAGTGTTTAAGCAAAGTAAAAAGAGAGCAAATGAGGGGAGTGGGGGAGATGTTATCAAAAAATTTTTGTTGAAAAAAAAGAAAAAGGTTTTGGGGTGGGAAATTTAAAAAAGTTAAGGGAAGGGGTAGAGAAAAATTGGGTTTTGTCAGTTAAAAATAGGAGAGGAGAGTTTTTTAATGGAGAGTTAGAGGTTTGGGAAGATGGAGGGAAAAATTTTTAGGGGAAATTTTTAAATGGTTTATTTAAAATAGGGGGAGGCGTGATTTCGGGTTAAGGGCAAGGGGGAAAAAAACTTGTAGGATTAGGAAAACCCCTTTTTAAATTGGGGGTGTGGGGGGAGTTCGTTTAGGCTTTATGGTAAAATGAAAGGGGGGGTAAAAAAGCCGGGAATTTAAGGGATAAAAATAGAAAAATTTTTAAAACAGTGGGGGTATAGTTTTTGGAAAGGGTTTTTGGGGCAATTTAAATTTAAAAAATTGTTTTCGGAAAAGGGGGGAAAACCCGGGTTTTTTTCCCCCGAGCATGCATATTCCCTTTTTATAAAAGGGGAAAGGGGCAAAAAAGAGTGCCCAAAAAATTAAAAGGGGGGATAAGTCTGGTTTGAGTATATCTGGTAAAGTGTATGGTAGAGTTATTATTGAAGGAATTAAGAGTAAGACGGAGAATAGGATAGCGGATGAACAAGGAGGCTTTAGGAAAGGTAGGGGGTGTGTGGACCAGGTGTTTACAGTGAAACATATTAGTGAACAGTATTTAGATAAGGCTAAAGAGGTCTTTGTGGCATTTATGGATTTGGAAAAGGCGTATGACAGGGTGGATAGGGGGGCAATGTGGCAGATGTTGCAGGTGTATGGTATAGGAGGTAGGTTACTGAAAGCAGTGAAGAGTTTTTACGAGGATAGTGAGGCTCAAGTTAGAGTATGTAGGAAAGAGGGAAATTATTTCCCAGTAAAAGTAGGCCTTAGACAAGGCGAGGGTATTGACAAGAGGCGTGGAGTTAAAAGATAAAGAATCACACATAAAGTGGGAGTTGTCACAGTTGCTCTTTGCTGATGACACTGTGCTCTTGGGAGATTCTGAAGAGAAGTTGCAGAGATTGGTGGATGAATTTGGTAGGGTGTGCAAAAGAAGAAAATTAAAAGTGAATACAGGAAAGAGTAAGGTAATGAGGATAACAAAAAGATTAGGTGATGAAAGATTGGATATCAGATTGGAGGGAGAGAGTATGGAGGAGGTGAATGTATTCAGATATTTGGGAGTGGGCGTGTCAGCGGATGGGTCTATGAAAGATGAGGTGAATCATAGAATTGATGAGGGGAAAAGGGTGAGTGGTGCACTTAGGAGTCTGTGGAGGCAAAGAACTTTGTCTTTGGAGGCAAAGAGGGGAATGTATGAGAGTATAGTTTTACCAACGCTCTTATATGGGTGTGAAGCATGGGTGATGAATGTTGCAGCGAGGAGAAGGCTGGAGGCAGTGGAGATGTCATGTCTGAGGGCAATGTGTGGTGTGAATATAATGCAGAGAATTCGTAGTTTGGAAGTTAGGAGGAGGTGCGGGATTACCAAAACTGTTGTCCAGATGGCTGAGGAAGGGTTGTTGAGGTTGTTCAGACATGTAGAGAGAATGGAGCAAAACAGAGTGACTTCAAGAGTGTATCAGTCTGTAGTGGAAGGAAGGCGGGGTAGGGGTCGGCCTAAGAAAGGTTGGAGGGAGGGGCTAAAGGTGGTTTTGTGTGCGAGGGGCTTGGACTTCCAGCAGGCATGCGTGAGCATGTTTGATAGGAGTGAATGGAGACAAATGGTTTTTAATACTTGACGTGCTGTTGGAGTGTGAGCAAAGTAACATTTATGAAGGGGTTCAGGGAAACCGGCAGGCCGGACTTGAGTCCTGGAGATGGGAAGTACAGTGCCTGCACTCTGAAGGAGGGGTGTTAATGTTGCAGTTTAAAAACTGTAGTGTAAAGCACCCTTCTGGCAAGACAGTGATGGAGTAAATGATGGTGAAAGTTTTTCTTTTTCGGGCCACCCTGCCTTGGTGGGAATCGGCCAGTGTGATAATAATAATAATGACTGAGGTGTATAAAGTACCGTCATAGACGCTAAGACGTTGTGATGTTTTAAAAATAGGCTGGATAAATACATGAGTGGGTGTGGTGAGTGTGACGTGTCTGACTTCACTAGGTCAAGGAATTGGCTTAAGCCGGAGGGAGAATTGGAGCTGCCTCGCTTAGGCCAGTAGGCCTGTTGCAGTGTTCCTTCTCTCTTAAGGACCTGCCTCGTATGGGCCAGTAGGCCTTCTGCAGTGTTCCTACATTCTTATGTTCTTATGTTCTTATGTTCTTTCTTTCACTTGTAGTTACTTTATTCAAAATTAATAATCTCAAGCTAATTTTTTTCACTTGTCTTCAGTTTTCGTCCTGTGTTATAATATTTGTTTATTTGTATTATTGGGCGATTATTCTCTGAATGACTTACGGTGATATTTTATCAGGAAATGTGTGAGAATTTCGACCATGGAGCCGCTAAGCGGAGGTGTTGGTCACGTGACTGAGTCCTGGTTCTAGACTTCCCTTACAGCCAGTAAAATACTGTTGAGATTTGATGTAGATAAATGGTTCAAAGAACCGACATGATGATAACTTAGACACATGTCCAACACTTTGGTATTGGGTATCTTTACTGAGGAAACGTTTCGCCACACAGTGACTTCATCAGTCCGATACAAAGATGAATGATGAAGATCAGAAGGAGTTTGAGGTATTCTGTCCGTCAAGATGGATGGACTGATTACATTGACTCCAGACTGAGGGACTGATTACCTCAAACTCCTGATCGTCACCATTATTCTTTGCATCGGACCGATGGATCCACTGTGAGGCGAGACATTTCCACAGTGAACATACCCAAGTGTTGCATAAGAGATTTCATAGCTGGATTTGTACTTCGTATTATAAACAACACAGTGTGTTGTCGTAGGTTTCAGAATTATGTTGCTATGGATCAAGTTGTGCTGATAAACTTGTGTTTGTTGACGGCAATGTTGTATGAGTGTCTGTTATTGGATCATTGGTTGCAGCACCAGCACCACGCACAGGGCGGAAGGTGCGGCATCTGCGGCGACGCCTGGGACAAGTACCCGCGGCCCACGAAGCTGGGGCAAGTACGCACGGCAACCATCGTCAGGAGGTACAGAAAGGGCATCATTCCCGCCAGGAGACGTAAACCAGCAACCATCGTGGACACTTCGAGTTCAGGATCTGTCCCAACAACAACCCGGAGGTGGAGGCCAGCCAGACCTGTCTCAACCAGTGAGTGGCAACCAGGCAACACATGAGACAACACAGGCAACACATGAGGCAACACAGGCAACACATGAGACAACACAGGCAACACATGAGACAACATAGGCAACACATGAGGCAAAACATGAGATAACACAGGCACAACATGAGACAACACAGGCAACACATGAGGCAACACAGGCAACACATGAGGCAACACAGGCAACACATGAGACAACACAGGCAACACATGAGACAACACAGGCAACACATGAGACAACATAGGCAACACATGAGGCAAAACATGAGACAACACAGGTAACAATGAGAAAACACAGGCAACACATGAGACAACACAGGCAACACATGAGACAACACAGGCAACACATGAGACAACATAGGCAACACATGAGGCAAAACATGAGACAACACAGGCAACACATGAGACAACACAGGCAACACATGAGGCAACACAGGCAACACATGAGGCAACACAGGCAACACATGAGACAACACAGGCAACACATGAGACAACACAGGCAACACATGATGCAACACAGGCAACACATGAGGCAACACATGAGACAACACAGGCAACACATGAGACAACACAGGCAACACATGAGACAACACAGGCAACACATGAGACAACACAGGCAACACATGAGGCAACACAGGCAACACACGAGGCAACACAGGCAACACATGAGGCAACACAGGCAACAAATGAGACAACACAGGCAACACATGAGGCAACACAGGCAACACATGAGACAACAAACAACAGGCAACACATGAGGCAACACAACAAGCAACACATGAGACAACACAGGCAACACAGAGAACAACACACTAGGCAACACATGAGGCAACACAGGCAACACATGAGACAACACACAGGGAACACATGAGGCAACACAGGCAACACATGAGACAACACACAGGCAACACATGAGACAACACAGGAAACACATGAGACAACACAGGCAACACATGAGACAACATAGGCAACACATGAGGCAACACAGGCAACACATGAGACAACACAGGCAACACATGAGAAAACACAGGCAACACATGAGACAACACACAGGCAACACATGAGACAACATAGGCAACACATGAGGACAAAACATGAGACAAAACGCAGGCAACAACATGAGACAACACAGGCAACACATGAGACAACACAGGCAACACACGAGGCAACACATGAGACAACACATGAGACAACACAGGCAACACATGAGGCAACACAGGCAACACATGAGACAACACAGGCAACACATGAGACAACACAGGCAACACATGAGACAACGCAGGCAACACATGAGGCAACACAGGCAACACATGAGACAACACACGCAACACATGAGACAACACAGGCAACACATGAGACAACACAGGCAACACATGAGACAACATAGGCAACACATGAGGAAAAACATATGACAACACAGGCAACACATGAGACAACACAGGCAACACATGAGAAAACATAGGCAACACATGAGGCAAAATATGAGACAACACAGGCAACACATGAGACAACACAGGCAACACATGAGGCAACACAAGTAACACACGAGGCAACACAGGCAACACATGAGGCAACACAGGCAACACATGAGACAACACAGGCAACACATGAGGCAACACAGGCAACACATGAGACAACACAGGCAACACATGAGGCAACACAAGCAACACATGAGACAACACAGGCAACACATGAGGCAACACACAGGCAACACATGAGACAACACAGGCAACACATGAGACAACACACAGGCAACACATGAGGCAACACAGGCAACACATGAGGCAACACAGGCAACACATGAGACAACACAGGCAACACATGAGGCAACACAGGCAACACATGAGACAACACAGGCAACACATGAGACAACACACAGGCAACACATGTGGCAACACAGGCAACACATGAGGCAACACAGGCAACACATGAGACAACACAGGCAACACATGAGGCAACACAGGCAACACATGAGACAACACAGGCAACACATGAGGCAACACATACAAGCTATACACACAAGTAAGTCACACAGAAGTCAGAAAGTTCTCTTTGTTTCTCAAAATTTATGTATTTTATACAGTTAATATAAGACTAACTATACAGTATATTTCAACATATACAGTTAATATAAGACTAACTATACAGTATATTTCAACATATACAGTTAATATAAGACTAACTATACAGTATATTTCAACATATACAGTTAATATAAGACTAACTATACAGTATATTCAACAATAACAGTTTAATATAAGACTAACATACAGTATATTCAACATATACATTAATATAAGACTAACTTTTACAGTATATTTCAACATATACAGTTAATATAAGACTAACTATACAGTATATTTCAACATATACAGTTAATATAAGACTAGCTATACAGTATATTTCAACATATACAGTTAATATAAGACTAACTATACAGTATATTTCAACACGTACAAAGTACACAATCCTTGTTGACATCAGTGACTCACTACTTTGTAAATACTTAGGCAGAGTTTTTTCTTTTTTTTTTTTTTTTTTTTGCAAATGCGATTGAAAAACCGCATCAGAAATTGAATAACGGACATAGTGAAGGCTTCTCCATGCACTGGCCAGTGCTGGATGATTTTTCAATCTCATTTACAAAAAATAGTCGGCCTATATAGAGGAGGTTGATGAGAGACGTTATTAGCGCAGTGGAAGATTGTTGAGGAAGTGGAACGATGTACATAGTGGAGGCAAGCAGAGTTAATACACAGCTTGAAGAGTAGCTATGGTACGACCGTTTTAATGTTCCAGAGTTTTCGAAAAGTGAGACCAGGAGCCATGATTCAACCCTTGCAGTCAGAACTAGGGAAGTACAGGATAAGAGGTAAAGACAGGAGGAGATGGTACACTGGAATACTTGTACTTTCATGATGAAGACGGTAGAGCATGTGCAAGTCCACACCGAGGTTGTCTGCACACACACCTGTCTACTTGCATCTAGATTAAAGTCTATCGTGTATTATCCAGCGGCGAGAGTCAAGGATGGGAAAGTAGAAGGATCTCTAGGAAGAGAGAAGGTTAGAGGATATGGAAGGGTAATAATAATAATAATAATAATAATAATAATAATAATAATAATAATAATAATAATAATAATAAAAATAGACGACCGGAATAAGGAAAGACGTCCAATGTTTCTACCTGTTGATAAATTAGACACATGTGCAACTCTTGGGTATCTTTATTAAGGAAACGTTTCGCCACACAGTGGCTTCATCAGTCCATACAAAGGAGAAGCATGAAGAACAGGAGGAGAATGAGGTAATCAGTCCCTCAGCCTTGAGTCGATGTGGTCAGTCCATCAATCTTGAATAGAATACAGCATATGAGCGCAGAAGCAGCTTATAAACCGTATGGCAGGAGAGGTGCAGCAGTCACAGGTGGTGTCACATTTGTTCAATGCTGCACCTCTCCTGCCATACGGTTTATAAGCTGCTTCTCCGCTGATATGCCGTATTCTATTCAAGATTGATGGACTGAACACATCGACTCAAGGTTGAGGGACTGATTACCTCATTCTCCTCCTGTTCTTCATGCTTCTCCTGCGTATGGACTGATGAAGCCACTGTGTGGCGAAACGTTTCCTCAATAAAGATACCCAAGAGTTGCACATGTGTCTAATTTATCAACGAGTCGGTTCTGTGAACCATTCATCTACAATGTTTCTACCTCTTCACCGGGAATCGAACCCGGACTCTCACCGTGTGTAGCGAGAGGTTTCGCCACCAGGCCTCGGTGCACCGTAGATGTTGATGAGTAAGATACATATGTAACAGTTGGATATCTTCATTGTTGAAACTTTTCGCCAACAAAGTAGACTTCTTCAGTCACATACAGAGGCATAAGATGTACTTTTGAAATGTAGATGATGTAATAAGTCCATCAACCTTCAAGGGACTGACCACCTCAAAATACTTTCTCCAATGTTTGCTGACTGTTCATCAATTATTACATACACATGTGCCTCTTTTCGGGCTGAAGAGCTACTTGTTGAGCGAAACGTTTCACATGAAGATACCCACATGTTCACATGTGTGCAAGAAAGGTAAAATCGACATATGAAAGTAAGGACACATATGCAACATCTGATTCCTCACTTGTAGTAGAGTTTCGCCATCCAGTGCTTATCAATACAGATTCAGGACAAAGAAGACAGTAAACTATATACAAAGAGGTGAGGTAATCAGTCCTCGGCCTTGAGTTAGTGTTCACAGCATCGTGGTGGAGGAGAGTCTGGAGCAAAGACAAGATCTGCGGTTTATATGGGGTCAGATGATGGACGGCAGCAGACGAGGCAAAGTCATGTAGGCGGATCCAGTGGATGTAGTCTCCAAGAATGGGTTAGTTGCAGCATCCTGAGGTCTTGTAGTGTCTTCTGACCAGATTCCATGATGATTGATAAAGCCACTGGTGGCGAAACGTTCTACTACAATAAAGATATCCAAGATGTTGCACATGTGTCTTAACTTTCAATGTCGGTTTTTAACCTTTCTTGCACAACTTGTCACCCTTCAACATCATGGAATCTCGGTTCAGAGGACATGCTACAAGCCTTCCAGGTTGCTGAAATAACCATCTCTTTGGAAGGACCTACTTCACTTGGGAATCCCGCCTACAGTGACTTTGCCTCGTGCTGCCGTCCTACCCATGACGCTATATAAACGCCAGTACTTTTGTCTTTGCTCCAGATCTCCTCACCTCAGAGCTGTGAACACTAACCAGCCGAGGGACTGTTTACCTCAGTTTTGTATAAGTTCTACTGTCTTCACTATTACTGTCTAGAATCTGTATTGATAAAGCCACTGGATGGCGAAACGTTCTACTACAATAATGTATCAGAGTGCATATTCCTAACTTTCATGTTGCACATGTGTCTTACTCATCAACTTATCGACATTTTATACCATTTTCGACATAAGACGGTTATTATATATTAGTTAATGATCAGGAGGATGAATAAGGTGGTGGTGAAGCATCACTGTGAATAATGTCATGTCAGGGTATCACCTGAGGTGACGTGCTGAAAGGTCACGTCACTTACAGTCCAGGTCAGTTTTATACCTTCATAAACACTAATTAACTTAATAATTCATTGAGACCCGTGTACAAAGGTGTAATGAACAGTGGTCGGTAGTAAAGGTCAGCTCACTAGGAGAAAAATTAAACAAAAGAGAAATCCTGTAAATGTTAACCTTCAACCAAGTGCTCTGTTGTAGAGGACCTCAGTTATAGGTCGACATATGACTCACGAAATCGTAATGACACGATTGTAAACAAACCATACCACGGGCGGGGCTTGAACCCGCGGTCAGAGAGTCTCAAAACTCCAGACCGTCGCGTTAGCCACTAGACCAGCTAGCCACAATAAGATTCATCCAACTAGGTATATTTCTACACCATAGGAAGGTTAGCATAGGCACCACTGTGACCACAAATGCAAGTTTTTACAGACGAATCTCCAGCTAGCGTGGCCGTGACGAACTCTAGCTCAAGTCCCCTCACTGCCGTCAACATGACGGCATTTGTGGTCACAGTGGTGCCAATGCTAACCTTCCTATGGTGTAGCAATATACCTAGTTGGACGAATCTTATTGTGGCTAGCTGGTCCAGTGGCTAACGTGACGGTCTGGAGTTTTGAGACTCTCTGACCGCGGGTTCAAGCCCCGCCCGTGGTATGGTTAGGACGACATATAGAGTGTTTCTCTAAGTTGGTGTTCATTTTTATCACGTGGGTTCACCTTGATCAGGTGACTGAGACTTGAGAGCTTCTTGCAGGTATCCGCTCTACCTGGCTGACGGTCTGGCTTCCACTACCAGGTGGCCCGTCACAGTGGTGACCACGTGGTTCACCTGAAGCTACCCAGTGGCCTCACCTGCACACAGTGTGTCTTCCAGGTGAGTACTGTATCACACACACACACACACACACATATACACACACACGCACACACACACACACACACACACACACACACACACACACACACACACACACACACACACACATACACACACACACCACACACACATACACACGCATACACATACGCACACACACACAGACACACAGACACACACACACACACACACACACACACACACACACACACTACACACACACACATACACATACGCACACACACACACACACATCTTACACAGAACTTCACACACACACACACACACACACACACACACACACACACACACACACACACACATCTCACACACACACACACATAACTGGGGTCACAATTGGGAGTTAAAGACACAGATGCGTCAAAGGGATGTTAGGAGGTATTTCTTCAGTCATAAAGTTGTCAGGAAGTGAACAGTCTGAGCAAGTGATGTAGTGGAGGCAGGAACCATACATAGCTTAAGATGAGGTATGATAAAGCTCATGGAGCAGGGTGAGAATGGACCTAGTAGCAGTCAGTGAGGAGGCGGGGCCAGGAGCTGAATCTCGACCCACTGATATCACAATTAGGTGAGTACACACACACACATATGCACACACTTTGCAGAACCTAGCATATAAAGAAAAAAATATGAGACCCCAGAGGGGAGGACGAAGAGACAGGGAAACCAAGGAAGATTGGCCTGGAAAGGGTGAATGGATGGACGATCTCAGGACAAGCATGGAACAAGAGTGGACAAGGAAGCTAGGTGAGCCTATTACTAAAATGGAGAGGATGGATGAAGAGAGCAAGAAGTGGGAGCTGAGAGCCAAAGCTGTAGAGGCCAGGATACAGAGCCTAGATGGTGAACTGAAAATGCTGAAGCAGGATATAAAGCCGAAGAACAGAAGTGTCATGGCATCAGGAGCAGGCATACCAACATCCACTGAGGGGGACTGAAGGAAAGGAATTAAGTCCTACATAGAGGTCCTATCAGGCCAAGAAAGGTTAAGAAATGAAAGTGGCATGCAGTTGGGTACAGATACAGCAATGAGAGGGTTGTAGGTAGAGGTGATAGTGTCCCTGCAGAGGCACTATCAGGCCACCATGGAATCCAAGAAATGATAAGGGAAGCAGCAATAGTTATGTTTAAACAGGACCCAGAGATGTGGAGCAAATGCAATGGGAAGAGGAGAGGGAGAGGTCAGTTTTTAACTGTGGGCTTCAGGAGACCAAAGGGAAGACATATAAAGAAAGACAACAAGGAGAGAAAAAGGAGGTTGAAAATATCATCAATCAGGAGAGATCAGGGGAAGAAATCGGCCAGTCAAACTGATTTTCAGGCCAGAAACAGTGCGGAACAGGATCCTGGAGCAGAAACAATGGCTAAAGGAAACAACAAAATACCAGTGAGTGCACCTAGACTGTGACAGAACAAGAACAGAATGACAGAAACTGAGAGGATACAAAGGGCAAGAAACACAGACAAGGCTAGAGTTAGACGGGGACATCCAGAGCCAGGAGGAACAGCAAGCACAAGCACCCACAGAACCCAGCAACTAAACAAATTAACCCAAAACAAACCACACTCCATCGTCACAGCTCCCACCCTCCAGCACAGGCCCCACCTACACAGCAGCCTGACATAGTACCATTCCAGGTCTAACACCCTCCCATCCCCACAAACCCCCCAGAATACAGTTTTGGAAAAGAAGCTGAAGGTATGGTACACCAACACAGGCGGAATACCGAATAAGTGTGAGAAGTGGCACAAAAGAATCATGAAGACATCCCCATACATCATTGCACTCATGGAAACCAAGCTCATGGGAATGATAACAGATGCAATATTTTCAACTGGATATCAGATCCTGAGGAAAGACAAAGGAAATAGAGGGGGGTGCAGGAGCTGCACTGCTCATCAAAACCCTATGGAGTTTTGAGGAGTTGGAAAGAGGGGATAGACGAGAAGCAAGGGACTACATAGTAGCAACACTTCAGATTGAGGGTTCCAAGTTTGTGATTGCAGTGATGTACAACCCACCACAGAATAGCAGCAGGCCAAAACAAGAGTACAATGAGACCAACAGAGCAATGGTTGATACACTAGCTGAGGTGGTCAGAAGGGCCCAAATGGGCAGGGGAAACTTACTAGTTGTGAGTGATTTCAGTCACAAGGAAATTGACTGGGAAAACCTGGGGGACCAGAAACATGGAAGGCTAAAATGATAGAGGTAGTACTGGAAAAACCTCATGCATCTACATATTAGGGACACTACCAGAGAGAGAGGAGAGGATGAACCAGCAAGACTGGAACTCATATTCACCTTCAGTAGTTTAGATATTGGGGACATTACATATGAAAGGCTTCTTGGAGCTAGTGATCACATGGTCCTGAGCTTCGAATACATATTGGAGTTACAGGTGGAGAGGGAAGCAGGATGAGTAGGACGAGAGAAGCCTAATTACAAAAGAGGAGACTACACAAGGATGAGAAATTTCCTGCATGAGGTTCAGTGGGAGAGAAAGCTAGTGGAAAAATCAGTAAATGAAAAGATGGAATATGTGACAACATTGAGTAGAGAGGTTCATATCCAAGGGCAACAGAAACAATAGAAAGATCAGATTGAGCCCTCGGTTCATGCAAAGGTGTAGAGAGGCTAAAACTAAGTGCACTAGAGAATGGAAAAAAAATTATAGAAGACAAAGGACCCAGGAATATATGATTAATCGAAGAGTCAGAAACGAATATACATATTCGTTTCTGATTCTTTGACTAATCATATATTCCTGGGTCCTTTGTCTTCTATAATTTTTTCCATTCTCCTTATCCTCCAGATAAGGAGGATGGCCCAGCAGAAATACGAGAATGACACAGCAGCAAAAACCAAATCTAACCAGACGCTGTTGTACTGCCACATTAGGAGGAAAACAACAGTCAAAGAATAGGTAATAAGGCAGAGGAAGGAAGGAGGGGATATCACAAGGAACGACCATGAAGTATGTGAAGAGCTGGACACAATACACACAACCAAGGAGGATGGGAAGAGAGGCTGCTAAGTGAACTAGATACCTCAAAGTTGGTAAGACTGAACAACATCTCTCCATAGGTCCCGAGAGAGGAAGCAGAGGCACTGTGTGTGCCATTAATGACAATCTTCAGCACATATATCAAAACAAGACAACTACCTGAGTTATGGAAAACAGTAAATGTGGTCCCATTTTTTAAGAAAGGAGACAGACAAGCATCATTAAACTACAGACAAGTGTCACAGACATGTATGCAAAGTCACAGAGATGATTATCAGAAGAAGAAAGGAATGAACTTATACATGATAACCAGCACGGTTTCAGGGAGGAGAAATCCTGTGTTACAAACCTACTGGAGTTTCATGACAAGGTGACAGAGGTGAGACAAGAGAGAGAGAAAGGTGGGTATATGGCATTTTCTTGGACTGTGAAAAGGCTTTCAACAGTTCGACACAAGAGATTAGTGCAAAAGCTTGAGGAGCAGGCAGGAATAACAGGAAAAGTACTGCAATAGATCAGAGAATACCTAACAGGAAGGAAACAAGTGATGGTACGTTACGAGACATCAAAGTGGGTGCCAGTTACGAGCGAGGTCAGTCTAGGGCCGGACATGACGGAAGTGATAGATTCAGAGGTGTCCCTGTTTACAGACAATGTGAACCTTATGTGAAGAATTCAAATGGATGAGGATCAGGAAGGTCTACAAAGGGATCCGGACAGGCTGCAAACCCGGTACAGCAACTGGCTCCTGGAATTTAATCCACCAAGTGCAAAGTCATGAAGACTGGGGGAGGTCAAAGAAGACCGCTGACAGAGTATAGGCTAGAGGGCAAAAGACTGCAAACCTCACTCAAGGAAAAGGTTCTTGGGATGTGTATTATACTGAGCACATCTCCTGAGGAGCACATCAACCAAATAACTGCTGCAACATATGGGTGGTTGGCAAACCTAAAAAAAGCTTTTCGACACCTTAGTAAGGAATCGTTCAAGACTCTGTACACTGTGTACGTTAGGCCTATATTGGAGCATGCGGCACCAGTATGGAGCCCACACCTGGCCAAGCAATTAGAGAAAATGCAAGAGTTTGCAACAAGACTAGTGCCAGAGCTAAGGGGTATTTCCTATGAGGAGAGGTTAAGGGAAACCGACCTGACGACACTGGAGGATAGGAGAGATAGGAGGTACATGACAACGACATATAAAATACTGAGAAGAATTGACAAGGTGGATAGGGACAGGATGTTTCAGAGAGTGGACAAGTAACAAGGGGTCATAACTGTAAGTTGAAGACTCAGATGAGTCACAGGGATGATAAGAAGGATTTCTTGAGCCCTAGAGTTGTCAGGAAGTGAAACAATCTGGAGAGTGATGTAGTGGAAGCAGGGTCCATACATAGATTTAAGATATGCGATAAAGTTCATGAAGCAGGGAGTGGACATATCAGCGAATAGCCAAGAGGTGGCCCACACCAGTAGGTGTGACTTGACCCTGCAACCACAAATAAGTGAGTACACACACAGGAACTACGACTCGACCCCTGCAACTACAAATTGATCAGTACACGCACACACATGCACACACACACACCCACCCACCCACCCACGTATACAGATTCACACATACACTCCCCCCATCCCCTACCAACCTCTCACTCCTTCCCTTGATCCCCCCCTCTCTCATTCACCCTCCTCCTCCCCACCTCTCTCTCTTTCCCCCCTCTCTCTCTCCCATTCTCCCCCTTGCTTCTCCCTCCTTCTCACTCCCCATATTCCCCCCTAAATCCCCCTCCCCACCCCTCTCCCATATAGCTACTGTCCACAGTTCCTCCTCTACCTTCCCCCCCCCACACTCGGACAAACACACTACTAACCAAACATGCAGAATTACATAAGTTTTCCATTCTGAGGCAATCATAATAAAAAAAAATGGGTTGCCAGAGAGCAGGAAGGAAAACCAAGGGACAGTAGGATGAATCTGCAAAGGAAGATTGGGCAGCAGAGCTCACAAAAGGGAACAAGAATGGGAAATGAAACTAGAAGAACTTAGCATGAGAATGGAAGAGAGGATAGATATGGAAAGCAAAAAGTGGGAGATGCAAGTCATAGCAGCAGAGGCTAGGATATAGAGATTAGAAGAGGAACTGAAAAATCTGAAACATCCTAAAGAACTAAAGAACATTTTGGGAATGACATCAGAGACTGCTACCTCAGTCACAAATAAGGGGACTGTAGGGAAAGAAGGAGCAAAACTGCATATAGAAGCTCTATCAGAGGGGACTACAGTAAAGGAAAGAGCTAAGCTATAAGTGGAGGCCCAAACAGACCACAGCAGAGCCCAGGGAAAGCCGAGAAGGGAAAATGACAGGCCACTGAGCCCAAGTACAATAGTTAGTGAAACTGAAGAAAGGAAAGCTGCAATGGAGGAAAATAAATGGAATGAGTGGATACACAAGGATACGCAGTGGGAGAATGAAAGGGAGAGATCAGTCTTTGTGTATGGGCTCCAGGAAGTTGAAGGGGAAACATATGAAGCAAGAAAACAAGGGAAAAAAAAGCATTTGAAAGCATCATAAAAGCAAGAGGAGGGAGATGACATGACCCAGCTGGAAAATTTTCGGAGAATAGGGAGGTTTCCAAGAAGAAGAACCCAGCCAGTGAAAGTGACCATCAAGGCAGAATAAACTTGGAACAGGATCCTGCAGGAAAAATCAAGATTAGGGACATGCCGGAATACAGGAAGGTGTATTTCGACCGCAACAGAACACAAGAAGAAAGGCAGAAACTGAGAGAGATGGTACAAAGGCGAAAGGAAGAAAGAGAGGGGATGGAGGAGACAGGCAGGAGATCCCAGACCCAGGAAGAAGAACAGATACAGCCTCCCTCACAACTTCCTGTAGAAGCCCTCCAACCAAGTCAACCCCAGTGCAACCAAGCACTCTAAATCAAAACACCCATGCCACATCCAATGCCCCCATCCACTACATTACAAACTCCACCCCCACAGCAACCACCCATAGTTCCTTACCAGGTCTCCCACTTCCCCAACCCCAATATACCCCCAGACCACAGTCTTAGAAAAGAAGTTGAAGGTGTTGTATACAAATGCAGATGGAATAACAAATAAGTGTGAGGAGTGGCATGAAAGAATGACACTCATGGAAACAAAACTCACCAGAATGATAACAGATGCAATCTTTCCACCTGGATATTAAATCCTCAGGAAAGACAGAGGGAGGAGAGGAGGAGGAGGAGTTGCACTGCTCATTAAAAACCAGTGGGGTTTAGAGAAAATGGAAGGAATGGATGGCACAGGCGAAAAGGACTACTTAGTAGGAACAATCCAGTCTGAGGGACATAAGGTGATAATTGCAGTAATGTACAACCCACCACAAAACTGCAGGAGGCCAAGAGAAGAATACGATGAGAGCAACAGAGCAATGGTCGACACACTAGCCGAGGTGGCCAGAAGAGCACACATGGGGGGAGCAAAGTTACTAGTTATGGGTGATTTCAGTCACAAGGAGATTGACTGGGAAAACCTAGAGCCCCATGGGGGTCCCGAAACATGGAGAACCAAGATGATGGATGTGGTACTGGAAAACCTCATGCATCAACATGTTAGAGACACTACCAGAGAGAGAGGTGAGGATGATCCAGCAAGACTGGACCATGTATTCACCTTGAGTAGTTCGGACATCGAGGATACCATGTATGAAAGGCCCCTAGGAGCTAGTGATCATGTGGTTCTGTGCTTTGACGACATAGTTGAGCTCCAAGTGGAGAGAGTATCAGGAATAGGCTGGGAAAAACCAAACTACAAAAGGGGGAACTACTCAGGCATGAGGAACTTCCTACAAGACATTCAGTGGGAGAGGAAACTGACAGGAAAACCAGTACAAGAAATGATGGACTATGTGACAACAAAATGCAAGGAGGCAGAGGAAAGGTTTGTTCCCAAGGGAAATAGAAATAATGGGAAGAATAGAACAAGTCCTTGGTTCACCAAAAGGTGTAGGGAGGCAAAAACTAGGTGTACTAGAGAATGGTAAAGGTACAGAAGACAGAGAACTCAGGAATATAAATAGATTAGCCGAAGAGCCAGAAACGAATATGCACAGATAAGAAGGGAGGCTCAGCGACAATATGAAAATGACATAGCATGGAAAGTCAAGTCTGACCCGAAGCTGTTGTATAGCCACATCAGGAGGAAAACAACATTCAAGGACCAGGTAATCAGACTGAGGAAGGGTGATGGGGAGTTTACAAAAGCGTCCGAGAGCTATGTCAGGAGCTCAACACGAGATTTAAAGAAGTATTTACAATGGAAACCAGTAGAACTCCAGGAAATCAGAAAAGAGGGGTACACCAACAAGTGCTGGATGAGATACACATAGCCAAGGAGGAGGTGAAGAAGCTACTATGTGAACTTGACACCTCAAAGGCAGTGGGACAGACAACATCTCTCCGTGGGTCCTTAGAGAGAGAGCAGAGATGCTGTGTGTGCCATTAACAAAGATCTTCAACACATCCATTGAAACTGGGCAACTCCCTGAGGTATGGATGATGGCAAATGTAAGTCCTATTTTTTAAAAAGGGAGAGAGACATGAGGCATTAAACTACAGACCTGTATCACTAACGTGTATAGTATGCAAAGTCATGGAGAAGATCATCAGGAGGAGAGTGGTAGAGTACCTGGAAAGAAACAAGTGTATAATTGACAACCAGCACGGTTTCAGGGAAGGAAAATCCTGTGTCACAAACCTACTGGAGTTTTATGACAAGGTGACAGAAGTAAGACAAGAGAGAGAAGGGTGGATCGACTGCATTTTTTTGGACTGCAAGAAAGCCTTCGACACAGTTCCTTACAAGAGGTTACTGTCGAAAGCTAGAGGATCAGGCACACATAACAGGAAAGGCACTACAATGGATCAGAGAATACCTGACAGGGGGGCGACAACGAGTCATGTTACGTGACGAGGTGTCAGAGTGGGCGCCTGTGACAAACTGGTTTCCACAGGGGTCAGTCCTAGGACCTGTGCTGTTTTTGGTATATATGAATGACATAACGGAAGGGATAGACTCAGGAGTGTCCTTGTTTGCAGATGATGTGAAGTTAATGAGAAGAATCAAATCGGACGAGGATCAGACAGGACTACAAAGAGACCTGGACAGGCTACAAGCCTGGTCCAGCAACTGGCTCCTTGAGTTTAACTCTGCCAAATGCAAAGTCATGAAGATTGGGGAAGGGCAAAGAAGACCACAGACACAATATAGTCTAGATGGCCAAAGACTGCAAACCTCACTCAAGGAAAAAGATCTGGGGGTGAGTATAACACCGAACATATCTCCTGAGGCGCTCATCAATCAGATAACTGCTGCAGCATACGGGCGTCTGGCAAACCTAAGGATAGCATTCCGATACCTCAGTAAGGAATCGTTCAAGACTCTGTATACCATTTACGTCAGGCCCATACTGGAGTATGCAGCACCAGTTTGGAACCCACACCTGGTCAAGTACGTCAAGAAATTAGAGAAAGTACAAAGGTTTGCAACAAGACTAGTCCCAGAGCTAAGGGAATTGTCCTACGAAGAAAGGTTGAGGGAGGGTCAGGGGAGACATGATAACGACATATAAAATACTGCACAGAATAGACAAGGTGGACAAAGACGGGATGTTCCAGAGATGGGACACAGAAACAAGAGGTCACAATTGGAAGTTGAAGACTCAGATGAATCAAAGGGATGTTAGGAAGTATTTCTTCAGTCATAGAGTAGCCAGGCCATGGAATAGCCTAGAAAGTGACGTAGTGGAGGCGGGAACCATACATAGTTTTAAGGTGAGGTTTGATAAAGCTCATGGAGCAGGGAGAGAGAGGACCTAGTAGCAATCAGTGAAGAGGCAGGGCCAGGAGCTATGAATCGACCCCTGCAACCGCAAATAGGTTAGTACAACTAGGTGATTACACACACACACACACTGAAGAAAGTTGAGGGAAATCGGCCTGACGACACTGGAGGACAGGAGGGTCAGGGGTGTGATGTAGTTCAACTGGGCTTGTGTAGGTCGCTAAGGGAGACCTAATTTAACCAATTATATGGTCACACTTTGCCTTTTTTTTTTGTCATGTAGGAGGGGTAATGGACGAATGTATGGACAACTGGGGAATGTGTGAGTAAAGGGGAGTAATCGGAAGGGAGTAGGTAGGAGGGAGACAAAAGTGAGTGGGAAGGAGGCAGGTAGGTAGGTATGACAGGTCAGTGGTGACCACCACGATACACTCATTAACTACACTACTCACTACCACATGACTCGCCCACTCTTCACTCACTCCACCTTATATAAACAAAATAAAGTATAAGAAATAGAAATACATAACGGGGACAGTGAATATTACTATTCTACTCAAAACACAGTTTATTATTAAGTCCTTGTACAATAATATATTTGGGAACAGGAGAACATTGTTGGGGTTTAGATAAATAGGGATGGTACATATAAGCAGAGACAGGGAATACAATTAACTGACGAAACGGAATATAACTTACAATATAGCACAGAGGACAGTTCACCACAGGAACTTAGCCACAGGTCCCAAGACCTACACAGCCGAGTACTGCTCCAAGCCAGTACTCTGCCCAATGTCTCCAACAGTCTCCTCCATAGACTCCAGCAGCCTTCTCCCAAGCCCTGCACACCAGCAGCAGCTCCTCGCGAAGAGCTCTGCCCCCAGGCCAGAGCTTCGCCCGAATCTCCTTCGTCAGTTGTTCCTTGGGCTTATATTGTCCTTCAAGCACCCACCCACAATGGGGTGTGCACCACGTGTTTTGACCTGACGCCGAGATCTGATGCCGTCAAGAACAAAAGACCTCGGACTTAAGCCGAAAGGCATGTCTGACAGACATTTGCCAAGGCAAGGTGTGACAATATAATTGGTTAAATTAGGTCTCCCTTAGCGACCTACACAAGCCCAGTTGAACTACACCACAGGGGAGACATGATAACGACATACAGGACAGGATGCTCCAGAGAGGGGGACACAGAAACAAGGGGTCACAATTGGAAGCTGAAGACTCAGACGAGTCACAAGGATGTTAGGAAGTATTTCTTTAGTCATAGTGTTGTCAGGAAGTGGAATAGTCTAGCAAGTGATGTAGTGGAGGCAGGAACCATACATAGCTTTAAGACGAGGTACGACAAAGCTCAGGGAGCAGAGAGAGAAAGGACCAAGAAGCGATCAGGAGCTGAGACTCGACCCTTGAAACCACAATTAGGTGAGCACACACACACACAAAACTGTAAACAACACTGTTACTGTTACGTTCGTCCATGCTAACGTAACAGTCACTAGTATTAGGCCAATAGAAGTTAAACCAAAAAATGAAGACTAATGAAAAGCTAAGTAAAACTATGACTTGACTGACGTCTGTCAGAAGCACCAAGTGTGTCTCAGTCACTCAGTCACTCAGTCACTCAGTCACTCAGGACAACAGTACTTCACACCTCACATAATTCCACACAAATACAAGATGAATATTAAAATGGTATAAAATACCGACAGGTTGTTAGGTAAGACACATATGCAACAGTTAGGTATCTTTATTTCGAAGGCAAAACGTTTCGAAATACAGATTCTAACTGTTGCATATGTCTTACCTAACAAATACACGGTAAATAAATTTCTCGCGTAACCCCAAGTCCATACACCAGAGACTCTTATTAAATAAAAGTCCACTCACGGATAAGCACTAAGTTCATAGTGTACTTGTAATATCTTAATTACTGGTGAACTAAATACCTAGTCTCAAATTGTACACAATGCGCCTATCTCTTCATTCTGGCACATCATCTGTCTAATATAATATTATATGTTATATATATATATATATATATATATATATATATATATATATATATATATATATATATATATATATATATATATATATATATATGAGCGTGTTCGATAGGAGTGAATGGAGACGAATGGTATTTGGGACCTGACGATCTGTGTGAGCAGGGTAATATTTAGTAAAGGGATTCAGGGAAACCGGTTATTTTTATATAGCCGGACTTGAGTCCTGGAAATGGGAAGTACAATGCCTGTACTCTAAAGGAGGGGTTCGGGATATTAGCAGTTTGGAGGGATATGTTGTGTATCTTTATACGTATATACTTCTAAACTGTTGTGTTCTGAGCACCTCTGCAAAAACAGTGATTATGTGTGAGTGAGATGAAAGAGTTGAATGATGATGAAAGTATTTTCTTTTTGGGGATTTTTTCTATTTTCGGTCACCCTGCCTCGGTGGGAGACGGCCGACTTGTTGAAAAAAAAAATATATATATATATATATATATATATATATATATATATATTATATATATATATATATATATATAATATATATATATATATATATATATATATATATATGTAAGTGTGGTGGAGGTACGTGAGGCATTACGTAGAATGAAAGGGGGTAAAGCAGCTGGAACTGATGGGATCATGACAGAAATGTTAAAAAGCAGGGGGGGATATAGTGTTGGAGTGGTTGGTACTTTTGTTTAATAAATGTATGAAAGAGGGGGAAGGTACCTAGGGATTGGCGGAGAGCATGTATAGTCCTTTATATAAAGGGAAATGGGACAAAAGAGATTGTAAAAATTATAGAGGAATAAGTTTACTGAGTATACCAGGAAAAGTATACGGTAGGGTTATAATTGAAAGAATTAGAGGTAAGACAGAAATGTAGAGATTGCGGACGAGCAAGGAGGTTTCAGAGTGGGTAGGGATGTGTAGATCAAGTGTTTACATTGAAGCATATATGTGAACAGTATTTAGATAAAGGTAGGGAAGTTTTTATTGCATTTATGGATTTAGAAAGGCATATGTAGAGTGGATAGAGGAGCAATGTGGCAGATGTTGCAAGTATATGGAATAGGTGGTAAGTTTACTAAATGCTGTAAAGAGCTTTTATGAGGATAGTGAGGCTCAGGTTAGGGTGTGTAGAAGAGAGGGAGAATACTTCCCGGTAAAAGTAGGTCTTAGACAGGATGTGTAATGTCACCATGGTTGTTTAATATATTTATAGATGGGGTTGTAAAAGAAGTAAATGCTAGGGTGTTCGGGAGAGGGGTGGGATTAAATTATGGGGAATCAAATTTAAAATGGGAATTGACACAGTTACTTTTTGCTGATGATACTGTGCTTATGGGAGATTCTAAAGAAAAATTGCAAAGGTTAGTGGATGAGTTTGGGAATGTGTTGTAAAGGTAGAAAGTTGAAAGTGAACATAGAAAAGAGTAAGGTGATGAGGGTATCAAATGATTTAGATAAAGAAAAATTGGATATCAAATTGGGGAGGAGGAGTATGGAAGAAGTGAATGTTTTCAGATACTTGGGAGTTGACGTGTCGGCGGATGGATTTATGAAGGATGAGGTTAATCATAGAATTGATGGGGGAAAAAAAAGGTGAGTGGTGCGTTGAGGTATATGTGGAGTCAAAAAACGTTATCTATGGAGGCAAAGAAGGGAATGTATGAAAGTATAGTAGTACCAACACTCTTATATGGATGTGAAGCTTGGGTGGTAAATGCAGCAGCGAGGAGACGGTTGGAGGCAGTGGAGATGTCCTGTCTAAGGGCAATGTGTGGTGTAAATATTATGCAGAAAATTCGGAGTGTGGAAATTAGGAGAAGGTGTGGAGTTAATAAAAGCATTAGTCAGAGGGCAGAAGAGGGGTTGTTGGAGGTGGTTTGGTCATTTAGAGAGAATGGATCAAAGTAGAATGACATGGAAAGCATATAAATCTATAGGGGAAGGAAAGAGGGGTAGGGGTCGTCCTCGAAAGGGTTGGAAAGAGGGGTAAGGAGGTTTTGTGGGTGAGGGGCTTGGACTTCCAGCAAGCGTGCATGAGCGTGTTAGATAGGAGTGAATGGAGACGAATGATACTTGGGACTGACGATCTGTTGGAGCAGGGTAATTATTTAGTGAAGGGATTCAGGGAAAACCGGTTATTTTCATATAGTCGGACTTGAGTCCTGGAAATGGGAAGTACAATGCCTGCACTTTAAAGGAGGGGTTTGGGATATTGGCAGTTTGGAGGGATATGTTGTGTATCTTATACGTATATGCTTCTAAACTGTTATATTCTGAGCACCTCTGCAAAAGACAGTGATAATGTGTGAGTGTGGTGAAAGTGTTGAATGATGATGAAAGTATTTTCTTTTGGGGATTTTCTTTCTTTTTTTTGGTCACCCTGCCTCGGTGGGAGACGACCGACTTGTTGAAAAATATATATATATATATATATTATATATATATATATTATATATATATATATATATATATATATATATATATATATATATATATATATATATTTATATATATATATTGTATAAATATATATTATATAGAATATATATTATATATTATATATTTATATATGTCGTGCCGAATAGGTAGAATTTTCCCGATCTTGGGTCTTAAATAGCAACGATATCTTTGCTATAGGACAAGTGTAAATTTGGTGTATGTAATAATTTCGCAAAAATCATTCTGAACCTAACGAAAAAAATATATTTACTGTGTTTGTTAGTATTAAATTATTGTAAACAATCTAAAATATTTTGTATTGTGGGTTAGGCTAAAATTAATTGTTCTTGTTATATATAGGTTAGTAGTTTTTAAGATTCTTTTAGTGCATAATTAAATTTTTTTACATTAATCATTAATGGAAAAAATATCTTTAGAGTATAGAGAAAAATTTTAGAAAGGAACTTAATTTTAAATAGTTCTTGTAATTGACAGTTTTACATATTCGCACGACTGTATTTATATATATATATATATATATATATATATATATATATATATATATATATTTTATATATATATATATATATATATATATATATATATATATATATAAGGCCATTCTTCTACTTCGCCAGCAAGTTTTCTCTCTTGCATTTCCCAACATTATTGCCTCCAGCAGTTAGGCAGATAATAGGTTTGTTCCCATTACCTGAATTGATGTTATCTATCCTGTTAATTACATTACCCACGTCTGCTTGAGGAAAACACCGTCTTTCTTCCATTCTAACTTGAGAGTCTCCGACAACAAGAATGTCCAATTTTTAATGTGTTGAGGTATTTGTCCAACTTGTTTCCTTGCTAATAACTGTACACTTGTTCTGAAGACGAGCAAAGTAATTTCTGTTGTCTAACTCTGCCTCAACCTTCTTCAATATCCTTCATCTTTCACTTCTGAAAATCACTTTCCACTGTATGTTTTAACATGGGAATAAAGTGTTCTTGGTATGGACAGTGGAGGTACGTGGCTGGCAACAACTGGGGCATCTGTGAGGATGGTAAAGGCAGGAAAGGCTGTGGACCTCAGGAGGAGTTCCGTGCTTGTGCCGACGTCGCCATAGTCTCACATCCAGAAGGGTCAGTAATTTAACTTTTTTGTTTTATATATTTTAAATCCATGAATTACCTTCGTCTTTTATTGTTTTTAAACTTATTTTAAAACAACTAATTGACCGATACCAAAGACAAATATTTACTTTAATTAAGAGCGTGATATATAGTGTGCACAACATACCTTACTGGGAACAGTAAACATATTACATAACTTGGTTGCTGTTATTAAGTAAGGGTGAAGCTCTGTCTCTCCACACAGTTATACTTCAAAGTTTACTGAATCCAGCGCTGTTTAACCTGAATGAACGAATGATTGGTGTGTATGTCTTCCACGTTGTTTTTTTTTTTTTTTTACATTGGTTTTAAGGTCCTTTTCACTATATTCTCTAGTCTAGGATAGTTCATTAATGCCTTTCAAAGTCTAGGGCAATACTTACATGTATGAAGAGTCCATATCATCCTCTGAAACTTATCCTGCCTTCCAATCAGACAATAAGTTAATTAAACCAATACCATCCAAAAATACATCTGTTTTAGTGGATGATATATTTACAGAATATACATGACGATTAATCTGTCCTGGCCCTGACATTAACATTAAGAATTTTTTTTTATATTTTTATTAAAAAGCTTCAAGTACATAACATAAAGTGATGTATAACAATGTCAAGAGATTAACAGTACAATACAGGTTCTGGGTGTCTTAAACTACAATTGACAGAACACAACCTGCTCACCGCTGCACCGTACACTGCTACAAAACCTACTCAGTAACAAATCATTGCCAGACTAATAAGTTTTATTTGTAACCTACCAACATAAAATTTAAAATGATAAATCAACACATGATAACAGGGTCCTCTACGAACACCAGGTATCCCCGGCCGTACAGGACACAACAAACATTAACAAAAGTACATCAAGTGGGACATAATACATATAAAGCGTGCAGTCCTAGAGAAAATCCACAACACTATAGTGGATGACTAAACATGCCAACAAACAACAGAACATGGTTATTATAGTAACTAGGGAATGCCTAATCAACAGATGTTGCAACTAATGAAACTTACAAGGCACACACCATGAAGGTGCGGAGAAATGACTATACTATCGCCTTTGAGGCACCTTGTTCTACACTCGGTCAGCCAAACCAATAGACACTATCCAACTTGACTGGTAGCAGTAAATGTATTGTAACATACCTACCCTATACTCGACAGCCTGCGACAAAAGGCTGGCCTCCAGAACTCCCCCTTAAGTCTTCAAAAACCACCTCCACCCCTCCCTTGTGTCTCAGCCTAAAAGAATACACACTGCATCCTGCAGGGCTTCGCCATCACCTTCTACACATTCCCCCTCGCGGCAATTATCACAGCCAATTATACTTTCTAAGTACGTGCCCATGCCATATAAGAACATCTACCTGAAAGACATGGCAAACCAGTCCAGCACACGCCGGCGGCTTCCCCCCCAGACACTGATAGGCTGTACCAAGGAGACCTGAGATATAAGAACCATTGACGGCCGGAACACACTCAGGGACATGGTAATGACTGGCATGATCGATGTTATACCCCCATCTGACCCATTGCACATCCAAGCTAACAATATTCATTAACCGTCAATTCCCCCCTGCTGCCACCCCTGTCATACAACAACTAGTTCACTTGCACTCCCGATCATTGCTGTCCACCAGCCCACTGCCGTCCTGTCCCAACCAGTCTGCTAAGTTTTGCCACCGTCATACCGCGATAACCCTCAGGAAAACACTCGACCCACCTACTACCATAGATGCTTCTATTTCTGCACATTGTCCCGTAAAACCGTGCAGCCAATGCACTGACCCTACTGGTTGCCCCACACCTCACGCATTCCCCAAGACATGTACAAATAAACCACCATGATATATCTTAACGCTCGTGCCACCTCTAGTGTCACCCCATCCATGTCGAGGAGTAACGCCCTTAAAGTAGTTACCCTTCCCCCCCAAACATCCCGAGTACTCCCCTCATCCACAACCTTACTACTTCTAGAGTAGGACAAAAATACACTGCGTGAAACACCATTTCCTCATCACCACAATGCATGCAAGTTGCCTCCTGAACATAACCTATTTTCTATAACATCACCTTAGACCCAGGATCCCCATGATGAATTTATACACCACCTCACACACCTTAGCGGGTATACAAAGCCACCAGAATTCCTCCCATATCACATTCCAATTATATGCAAGATAAACCTCCACCCCTGACAATGCTGCCCGCCGGAACCCCACACTCACCAGCCTCCCTATGTGCATACCGTGTACATCCCTAACCCGTAACATATATGGCAGCAAGTCCTCGTATGCCTCCAGCTCCTTTCCATGCCACCAACACCAGACTTCTCTCCTGATCTCTCCCACCCTATGGCCTCTAGCCCCCTAGTCTTAAGTAATATGCCTGGACATAAATTGCTCTCACCCTAGGTCCCAAAGCTTGCAAACCTAAACCCCCCACGTGTACTCCAGACATCACTACCTCACGTCCAACCATGCTCGTCCATATCCCCAAATATACCTCAACGCCCTTTTCTGTATCTCCATTATATCACAGGGCTGCAAAGGATATTCAGCTGCCACTTCCCAGACCTTACTATACACAAGCGAGTTCACGACCATCACCCATTGGTGCAATGAGGAATCCCCGCTGGCTTGTAGTCCCCGTAGTCTGTCCAGCATCTTGTCCCATACCGCCACTGAATTAACCTCCCTACTCGCCTGTTTGTCCGCCAAATACATAATCCCACAAATCCTAATCCTATCCACACATGTCCATCCAAACCCCTATCCCATTCTCCCTCCTACCCAGCTCTCCACCTCTAGCAACATCGACTTATGCCTGTTAACCCTCATACCCGTCGCAGCCCCAAACCTTTCAATGACCTCACCCACGTAAATGAAATCCTCCCATGCACTAATCAGAACCATCGTATCATCAACTCAACGTACCCCACTACACGCCCCTGACTCATCCTCGAACCCCATCCTCCACTTACAATGCACCAGCTCATAAAACGAATTCTGTACACATGCGAACAAGATTTGGAAAAGCAGGCACCCCTGCCTCAAAGCTCGTTCCATGCATATATTGCCCCCCAGTCGCCCATTCAAATGAACCCTCATCATCACCCTCATCAATGCCCCCACCAATCCCACTACTTTTACATCAAAACCCAAGCCATGTAAACACTCCTGCATAAATGCCCTGTCCACACAATCGTACACAGTTTCCCAGTCCAAACCTAAAAACCCCCCTAAACACCCCCCTCCCACACCCTCCCCCCCCCTCCCCACCCCCTCCCCCACCCCCCTCCCCCATCCCCCTCCCCACACCCCCTCCAGGAAATCCTGGATACGGCCATGCCTCTCCCTCATACTTCTCCCAGGAATTCCATACTGTCCCTCATGTAAAACTGACCCCAGAACCCCCTTCAAACGATTGCCCAATATCATCGCAAACACCTTGTAATCAGCACACATTAAAGAAATTGCCCTGTAAGCACTCAGAACGTGCTCCCCTCCCTTCTTAGGAACCAACACTACAACACCCGTTCATTGGGACTCACCCATTCTCCCACCTGCCAACATATTATTTAGAACCCCTACAAAAGCATGTCTGATGCATCCCCAATGCATCCTGTAAAATTCAATTGGCAACCCGTCAATGCCCAGTGTCTTGCCAGTCCGCATTCCAAAAATCTCTTCCGCTACTTCCTCCTCACAAATATCCTCCTCCATCCTCTCTCTAACCTTCATCCCCAATACATCACGACCCCCCTTCCCCACCAACCCCTGTGAACTGTTACCCACCTGCCCCCTCCATTTTTCCCGAAACCAAGCATCGGCGTAATAGCCCATGCTTTCTGTGGTGGTGAAGATCATTCCATCCTGGTATTCCCCACCCTCGAACTTGCCACCAATTGCAACATGGTAGTCACAGCACGACATTCTCAGAACTTGCGTAACACGAACCCAGACGGCTTGTCGCCCCATAGTATGTCCTCCAATCCCCCTCAATAATGTATCCCATTGAAACATTCATTGCGAATATCCACGAGTCTATCTTTTATAGATTCTGCTTCCCCATCCGCCCCACACCCCCTGTCATAACAATTTTTTAGCTGAGATTCCAAGTAATTTTGCAAGCCATAACGCCATCTCGCTTCCTCCCTCCCCCTGCCTCGGAAGTAGGTCGCAATGCTGTGAGGCTTTGCTTTCAACTCCCACCAGTCAACGAGCTGCAGTACCCTATCCCTTCCCTCCATGAACCTACCCACCATTCTTCGAGACCCGCACCCCCTTCCTCACCCCTAAGCAAACCTACGTTCAACTTCCAATAACCAGCATTAATCTGACCACTCCCTCCCACTGCAAATCAGCAATTACCACTCTGTGGTCCGAGAAACCTACATCGACCATCTGCACGTCCCTCACCTCAATACCCCGCATTACATAAATCCTGTCTAGTCACACTGCATATTCTCGCCTGACAAAAGTGTGCTCCATCGCTAAGCCCCCCCCCCCCCACAACATCCACAACACTGACATCTTGCAATGTGTCCCGCAGAACCTTCAGAATGCACCCCGCCCCCCTCGGTTCCACATCCCTTTCAGGAATCACACAATTCCAATCCCTGCCCATGATCGTGACCAATGGCAATGCCCGTAAATAATACAGTAAGTCATCCCTCACAAAATCTGCTTTTACCCATATGTTACCGGACGCCGGCAAATATACACCTATGAGACAAACACGTCTCTCACGACCCTTTCCCCTCCTTCCAACCCATGACATGTAAGGGGTTGGTGTCCTTGATCGCTATTGCCACTCCCCCTTTTAACTGCCTGGCAAAACTAAGATACACCTTGTAGCCATCCAACCTCAAATCACATCCCAACCGAAAATTGTGTTCTTGTAAAAAACACACATCAACCCGGAACCTTCTCAGAAACCAGACCAACCACACATGCTTGATCTCTGACCTGAGACCATTCACATTAAGTGTGACACTCTGAAAAGTTATATAAATGGTGGCTTCCGTCTATGCCGCTGTGGTTTACTCATAACGCCTTTCCCTGTTCAGTGCCCAGGCACCTCACCCTCCTGCACCCATCCACTGCATAGCTCTGGCATCACTGGACCAGCCCATTCCTCTTTCAACTCCTCCGGCGCCCACACCTTTTTCCCCGGGTGCTGGCCTGGCATGAGAACCTCCTCAACCTCCACCATTCCAGCCGTCCTCTTTCTGGAGCCACCACTCACACTCATATCCACTTCCTGGGCTTGCTTCTGATGTACCTCCACTTGCACAACCTGTTGCAAGGTACCTGCACTGGGGTCCCCTCCCCCAGGCGACTGAACCATCATGGCTGCCTCACCTTCACTGAAGTCACCAGTCATAGACCCACCCAAAAAATTCTGGAGTACCTCCTCCGTGAAGCGCTCCTGAGGTACACCGTCCTGACACACTTGCTCTCTTGACAATTCGTCCATAGCCTCTGATCGCTCTGGGAGTGGACACACCATTCAGCAGACTGCTCTGCATGGTCTACCTCATCACTCCAACAACCACCCCTCAAGTCCGCCCTGCCACCCACCTCAGGCCCTAACTCACACAATCGTTGCTCCACTGCTGATGGCCAAGGCCCTCTGGGTGGCTGCTGCCTTGGACACTGTGCTGCCATATGATCATACGAGCAACACAGGCAACACGTCCGCCGCTGACCAGCGTAATGCACGAAAACCTGCGCCCTGTATCCCGCCAACATCACTTATAATGGGATTGGCAGGGCCAAAGACATTTTGAGGGTGTAGGATCCCTCAGGAAGCCCCTTGCACGGCCCTTCCTTCCAGACTCCCATCGTCGCAGAATGGGCCCGACCATAGCTGCTAAACGCCTCCTTCAGCCCATACACAGTTGCCTCAAAAGGCACATTACGCACCTTAACCCACGTGTAAAACTTGAAAACATCGTGCAAGATGACATCCACCACTAAGTTGACTGTCATTCTCCTCTCCTGGAAATCTTTGACGATCTTGTCATAGAATTCAGCACCATTCAATTTAACAAAGATCCTTGACATCCTGTTTAGCACCACACCATATAATTCCTCTGTAGGTACGCAGTAGACATCTCTGATGATGGTCGGCAATAAGACGTGCATTGTTGCAGTACTAAGCGTGCCTCAAGCCAGCTCTATGCAGATGGTGTTGACACGGTGTCCAAAAAACACCACCAGAGGGCAGGTGTAACAGACCAGGCGAGTGTCCTCTCTCCCCGGTGGTTGAGAGGCAAGTGCCATCTGAAAATATTTACCCCTTATATCTCTTTACTGGTCACCTTAATCCAGTGTTTTGGTACATTGTAGCAGCCCTGGGATATTAATGCTACAACATCAAACCTTAATTATAAATCTTACCTCCTGGTAAATCACATCCTGCCCAGAAGTAGGGTGGGTAGCTTCTTCCAGTCTGGTCAGCACAACAATGGAGGACGACATAACTTCATCTCTGCTCTCATACCCACAACAAACAACAGAACATCACTATGCACAATTTATTAACTAATACATTAATACTCTTAATTTTCTCCCATAACTCTATAACTTATTTTACTTTTAAAATACTGTTTTTGCAACATAATTATTATAGTTATGTGTTGTTCTACAACTGAACATATTTTACTGAAATGCAGGTTAACATATGTTGCCTCTCCTTATCAGAGTGATTAATTCTTATGAGACAATCAAGGCAGCTGTGCCCCCAACAGTTCAATATAACCAGGTATTGCAAATAATGACTCTTTTTTCCTGCTACTTGGGAACACTGATGCACATTGGGTCCTGTATCCCCAGGA
This sequence comes from Cherax quadricarinatus, assembly GCF_026875155.1. Taxonomy (NCBI): domain Eukaryota; kingdom Metazoa; phylum Arthropoda; class Malacostraca; order Decapoda; family Parastacidae; genus Cherax; species Cherax quadricarinatus. The sequence continues at coordinate 12,380,351 of NC_069408.1, read as the reverse complement.
GAGATAACCACACACACACACACCTCAATTTAAAGTGGAACCAAAAGTAAATAACTGAGCAGTAAACTTATGGAATCTTCTTTTTCTTAATTTAAATAACGGGGCTCAAGACACCGTAAAGGATTTCTGTATCTGTTTGGCAGGTCAAGTAATGGGACTGAAAGTGAGTTGTGGGACAGTGTCACCCCGACGCTGCCTCAACCCTTGCATATCAACAATGTTCCTCGCGACAATAAGATTCCTCACGCACCCAGTACCATGGCTGTTACCCCAAACAAGTAAGAATATTGATATAATACACTATTATGTATGGAAGTCATATTTTGGGTATCTAATTAATGCATGTGACGACTGAAAGATAATGACAGGACTGGTATGTATGTTTATGCAGTCAACATTTAATTTGAATTTCAGGTTTCTGAACTCTGCTTCTAGAACCGAGTGTTGGTAAAGCCTCACTAAGAAACCACAGCACCCTTCCCAACTACAGAAACCACAGAAGAATCTGGGAGTCACGCAATCAATCTGGTCAGCAAATCCCAGCACCTAACAGCGACGGTGCGCAGGTGTCATGCTGTGAGTGATGTGGCACATGATCACCACCATGGACAACTTGCTCCACCAACTGTCACCATGTACGTCCTTCTGTCACCACACAATGTGCCTGTAGCTGACACTCCATAAGTAAGGTATTATTTACGGGACAGAAATGATGGCATTTTTAAAGAAAGCAGTAGATGCAATATGACTTAGACTGGTGATTGAGAATATGAGCACACATTTAATTTGTATTGGTTCTGAACTTGGCTGAATGAAGGTGTGAAAACTCATAGTGGCAAGTTACCCACGAGCACGTAACGACTTATTCATGATCAAGAAAATCGTCAAGACACGTATGATCAAGCACGGTTGGAGTCATGGGGGAGTGTGGACAGTCACCCCAGGCACTGGTGCAGTCACATACGCTGTCAACGACTGTAGCCAGCTGCTCCAAAGTAGGTATTATCTAGGTCGAGAATGAGTGGAGTTTTAGGACAGCGTATTCAATTCCAGAAATGTGGTTCGAGATAATATAGGACATCGCACAACATCTGTATCGTTCTACACTCTGCTCAAAACCTGACTGATGCTCACAAACCACGCCTGTACACAGCACCACACAGACTACTAGACAATCCCTGACTCAAAACACGCACACTGACACATACCAACCACGGTGCGCTGGGATTCACAGTCACCCTGACGACTCTACAACTGCAACAGACACCACTGACTCATACACCAGTCAGCTGGGACCACACCAGTTCACCTCGCCACGAACAGTCATCTGAACACACAATGACTCCACACCACCTGACACCCCCCACCCTGACTCACAACACCACCCTGACCACACACACCCTGACTACAACACACCCTGATCACAACCCCACCCTGACTCACAACACACCCTGACACAACCACCACCTGACCACACACCACCCTGACTCACACCACCACCCTGAGTCACAACACACCCTGACTCACAACAACCACCCTGACTCACACCACCACCCTGAACCCACCACCACCCGACACCCACACCCTGGCTCACACCACCACCCTGACACACACCACCACCTGACTCACCACACCCTGACACACACCACCACCTGACCACAACACACCCTGACCACACCACCACCCTGGCTCACACACCACCCTGACTCACACACCACCCTGACACACACCACCACCCTGACTACACCACCACCCTGGCCACACCACACCCTGACTCACACACCAGCTGACTCACACCACACCCTGACACACCATACCATGACTTAACACACCTGTGTTACAACCACCACTGAACTCACACCATCACCTGAACACACCATCACCTGGTAACACACTACACAATGTACATCGCCAGACCCTGTTACACCACCACGTACACATCATGACTCACACATTACCTGACACACACACCACTTGAAACACGTCCACACCTGGCTCACACCACACTGACTCACACCACCACATGTACCAGGTACCACCACGGCTACACCATGTACAGACGTACCATAGTGTTAACATTACGTACCATAGTGTTATCACAGTGACCAATAGTGTAACCATCACGTACCATAGGTTAACATCACGTACCATAGTGTTAACATCACGTACCATAGTGTTAACATCACGTACCATAGTGTTAACATATGTACCATAGTGTTAACACATACCAGTGTTACATCACGTACCATAGTGTTAACATCACGTACCATAGTGTTAACATCACGTACCATAGTGTTAACATCCGTACATAGTGTAACATACGCCTGTAACCACACCATGTGTTAGACAACGTACCATAGTGTTAACATCACGTACCAAGTGTTAACATCACGTACCATAGTGTTAACATCAACGTACCATAGTGTTAACTCACGTACCATAGTGTTAAATCACGTACCATAGTGTTAACATCACGTACCATATGTTTAACATCACGTACCATAGTGTTACATCACGTACCATAGTGTTAACATCACGTACCATAGTGTTAACATCACGTACCATAGTGTTAACATCACTACCATAGTGTTCATCACGTCCCATAGTGATTAACATCACGTACCATAGTGTTAACATCACGTACCATAGTGTTAACATCACTTTACCATAGTGTTAACATCACGTACCATAGTGTTAACATCACGTACCAAGTGTTACATCACGTACCATAGTGTTAAATCACGTACCATAGTGTTACACGTACCTAGTTTAATCACGTACCATAGTGTTAACATCACGTACCATAGTGTTAACATCACGTACCATAGTGTTAACATCACGTACCATAGTGTTAACATCACGTACCATAGTGTTAACATCACGTACCAATGTAAACATCACGTACCATAGTGTTACATCACGTACCATAGTGTTAACATCACGTTCCATAGTGTTAACATCACGTACCATAGTGTTAACATCACGTACCATAGTGTTAACATCACGTACCATAGTGTTAACATCACGTACCATAGTGTTAACATCACGTACCATAGTGTTAACATCACGTACCATAGTGTTAACATCACGTACCATAGTGTTAACATCACGTACCATAGTGTTAACATCACGTACCACAGTGTTAACATCACGTACCACAGTGTTAACATCACGTACCATAGTGTTAACATCACGTACCATAGTGTTAACATCACGTACCATAGTGTTAACATCACGTACCATAGTGTTAACATCACGTACCATAGTGTTAACATCACGTACCATAGTGTTAACATCACGTACCATAGTGTTAACATCACGTACCACAGTGTTAACATCACGTACCATAGTGTTAACGTCACGTACCATAGTGTAAACATCACGTACCATAGTGTTAACATCACGTACCACAGTGTTAACATCACGTACCACAGTGTTAACATCACGTACCACAGTGTTAACATCACGTACCATAGTGTTAACATCACGTACCACAGTGTTAACATCACGTACCACAGTGTTAACATCACGTACCACAGAGTTAACATCACGTACCATAGTGTTAACATCACGTACCACAGTGTTAACATCACGTACCACAGTGTTAACATCACGTACCACAGTGTTAACATCACGTACCACAGTGTTAACATCACGTACCATAGTGTTAACATCACGTACCACAGTGTTAACATCACGTACCACAGTGTTAACATCACGTACCATAGTGTTAACATCACGTACCACAGTGTTAACATCACGTACCAAGTGTTAACATCAGTTCCATAGTGTTAACATTCACGTACCACAGTGTAACATCACGTACCAAAGTTATAATCACTACACAGAGTTAACATCAGTACATAGTGTTAACATCACGTACCACAGTGTTAACATCACGTACCCAGTTAAATCACGTAATGTTTAAATCACGTACCAGTGTTAACATCAGTACCATAGTGTTAACATCACGTACCAAGTGTTACATCAGTATCCAGAGTTTTAACATCACGTACCATGTAGTTGTTCTGTTACGATTCAAAATGAAAAAATTATTCTGATTATTTGTTTCATTCTATTTCAAATATATTTTTGTTTCAACAAGACTGAGTTGTTCAGTATTTTATACCCTTACTGCAATGTTGTTAACTTTACTGAGTTGATCTAGAGATTAGTAAAGTGACATGAGTTGATCTAGAGATTAGTAAAGTGACATGAGTTGATCTAGAGATTAGTAAAGTGACATGAGTGATCTAGAGATTAGTAAATGTGACATGAGCTGATCTAGAGATTAGTAAGTGACATGAGTTGATCTAGAGATTAGTAAAGTGACATGAGTGATCTAGAGATTAGTAAAGTGACATGAGCTGATCTAGAGATTAGTAATGTGACATGAGTTGATCTAGAGATTAGTAAAGTGACATGAGTTGATCTAGAGATTGTAATGTGACATGAGTGATCTAGCAGATTAGTAATGTGACATGAGTTGATCTAGAGATTAGTAAGTGACATGAGTTGATCTAGAGATTAGTAATATGACATGAGTTGATCTAGAGATTAGTAATGTGACATGAGTTGATCTAGAGATTAGTAATGTGACATGAGTTGATCTAGAGATTAGTAATGTGACATGAGTTGATCTAGAGATTAATAATGTGACATGAGTTGATCTAGAGATTAGTAATTTGACATGAGTTGATCTAGAGATTAGTAATGTGACATGAGTTGATCTAGAGATTAATAATGTGACATGAGTTGATCTAGAGATTAGTAATTTGACATGAGTTGATCTAGAGATTACTAATGTGACATGAGTTGATCTAGAGATTAGTAATGTGACATGAGTTGATCTAGAGATTAGTAATGTGACATGAGTTGATCTAGAGATTAGTAATGTGACATGAGTTGATCTAGAGATTAGTAATGTGACATGAGTTGATCTAGAGATTAGTAAAGTGACATGAGTTGATCTAGAGATAAGTAATGTGACATGAGTTGATCTAGAGATTAGTAATGTGACATGAGTTGATCTAGAGATTAATAATGTGACATGAGTTGATCTAGAGATTAGTAATTTGACATGAGTTGATCTAGAGATTACTAATGTGACATGAGTTGATCTAGAGATTAGTAATGTGACATGAGTTGATCTAGAGATTAGTAATGTGACATGAGTTGATCTAGAGATTAGTAAAGTGACATGAGTTGATCTAGAGATTAGTAATGTGACATGAGTTGATCTAGAGATTAGAAATGTGACATGAGTTGATCTAGAGATTAGTAATGTGACATGAGTTGATCTAGAGATTACTAATGTGACATGAGTTGATCTAGAGATTAGTAATGTGACATGAGTTGATCTAGAGATTAGTAATGTGACATGAGTTGATCTAGAGATTAGTAAAGTGACATGAGTTGATCTAGAGATTAGTAATGTGACATGAGTTGATCTATGAGATTAGTAATGTGACATGAGTTGATCTAGAGATTGTAAAGTGACATGAGTTGATCTAGAGATTAGTAATGTGACATGAGTTGATCTAGAGATTAGTAATGTGACATGAGTTGATCTAGAGATTAGTAAAGTGACATGAGTTGATCTAGAGATTAGTAATGTGACATGAGTTGATCTAGATATTAGTAATGTGACATGAGTTGATCTAGAGATTAGTAATGTGACATGAGTTGATCTAGAGATTAGTAATGTGACATGAGTTGATCTAGAGATTAGTAATGTGACATGAGTTGATCTAGAGATCAGTAATGTGACATGAGTTGATCTAGAGATTAGTAATGTGACATGAGTTGATCTAGAGATTAGTAATGTGACATGAGTTGATCTAGAGATTAGTAATGTGACATGAGTTGATCTAGAGATTAGTAATGTGACATGAGTTGATCTAGAGATTAGTAATGTGACATGAGTTGATCTAGAGATTAGTAATGTGACATGAGTTGATCTAGAGATTAGTAATGTGACATGAGTTGATCTAGTTGTTGAGAGTATTAGTTAGTAATGTGACATGAGTTGATCTAGAGATTAGTAATGTGACATGAGTTGATCTAGAGATTAGTAATGTGACATGAGTTGATCTAGAGATTAGTAATGTGACATGAGTTGATCTAGAGATTAGTAATGTGACATGAGTTGATCTAGAGATTAGTAATGTGACATTGAGTTTGATCTAGAGATTAGTAATGTGACATGAGTTGATCTAGATATTAGTAAAGTGACATAAGTTGATCTAGAGATTAGTAATGTGACATGAGTTGATCTAGAGATTAATAATGTGACATGAGTTGATCTAGAGAGTAGTAAAGTGACATGAGTTGATCTAGAGAGTAGTAAAGTGACATGAGCTGATCTAGAGATTAGTAATGTGACATGAGTTGATCTAGAGATTAGTAAAGTGACATGAGTTGATCTAGAGATTAGTAATGTGACATGAGTTGATCTAGAGATTAGTAAAGTGAAATGAGTTGATCTAGAGATTAGTAAAGTGACATGAGTTGATCTAAAGATTAGTAATGTGACATGAGCTGATCTAGAGATTAGTAAAGCGAAGTGAGTTGATCTAGAGATTAGTAAAGTGACATGAGTTGATCTAGAGATTAGTAAAGTGACATGAGTTGATCTAGAGATTAGTAAAGTGACATGAGTTGATCTAGAGATTGGTAATGTGGCATGATTTGATCTAGAGATTAATAAAGTGACATGAGTTGATCTAGAGATTGGTAAAGTGACATGAGTTGATCTAGAGATTAGTAAAGTGACATGAGTTGATCTAGAGATTAGTAATGTGACATGAGTTGATCTAGAGATTAGTAATGTAACATGAGTTGATCTAGAGATTAGTAATGTGACATGAGTTGATCTAGAGATTAGTAAAGTGACATGAGTTGATCTAGAGATTAGTAATGTGACATGAGTTGATCTAGATATTAGTAATGTGACATGAGTTGATCTAGAGATTAGTAAAGTGACATGAGTTGATCTAGAGATTAGTAAAGTGACATGAGCTGATCTAGAGATTAGTAATGTGACACGAGTTGATCTAGAGATTAGTAAAATGACATGAGTTGATCTAAAGAGTAGTAAAGTGACATGAGCTGATCTAGAGAATAGTAATGTGACATGAGTTGATCTAGAGAGTAGTAAAGTGACATGAGTTGATCTAGAGAGTAGTAAAGTGACATGAGCTGATCTAGAGATTAGTAATGTGACATGAGTTGATCTAGAGATTAGTAAAGTGACATGAGTTGATCTAGAGATTAGTAATGTGACATGAGTTGATCTAGAGATTAGTAAAGTGAAGTGAGTTGATCTAGAGATTAGTAATGTAACATGAGTTGATCTAGAGATTAGTAATGTGACATGAGTTGATCTAGAGATTAGTAAAGTGACATGAGTTGATCTAGAGATTAGTAATGTGACATGAGTTGATCTAGATATTAGTAATGTGACATGAGTTGATCTAGAGATTAGTAAAGTGACATGAGTTGATCTAGAGATTAGTAAAGTGACATGAGCTGATCTAGAGATTAGTAATGTGACATGAGTTGATCTAGAGATTAGTAAAATGACATGAGTTGATCTAAAGAGTAGTAAAGTGACATGAGCTGATCTAGAGATTAGTAATGTGACATGAGTTGATCTAGAGAGTAGTAAAGTGACATGAGTTGATCTAGAGAGTAGTAAAGTGACATGAGCTGATCTAGAGATTAGTAATGTGACATGAGTTGATCTAGAGATTAGTAAAGTGACATGAGTTGATCTAGAGATTAGTAATGTGACATGAGTTGATCTAGAGATTAGTAAAGTGAAGTGAGTTGATCTAGAGATTAGTAAAGTGACATGAGTTGATCTAAAGTTTAGTAATGTGACATGAGCTGATCTAGAGATTAGTAAAGTGAAGTGAGTTGATCTAGCGATTAGTAAAGTGACATGAGTTGATCTAGAGATTAGTAAAGTGACATGAGTTGATCTAGAGACTAGTAAAGTGACATGAGTTGATCTAGAGATTAGTAATGTGGCATGATTTGATCTAGAGATTAATAAAGTGACATGAGTTGATCTAGAGATTGGTAAAGTGACATGAGTTGATCTAGAGATTAGTAAAGTGACATGAGTTGATCTAGAGATTAGTAATGTGACAAGAGTTGATCTAGAGATTAGTAAAGTGACATGAGTTGATCTAGAGATTAGTAATGTGACTTGAGTTGATCTAGATATTAGTAACGTGACATGAGTTGATCTAGAGATTAGTAAAGTGACATGAGTTGATCTAGAGATTAGTAAAGTGACATGAGTTGATCTAGAGACTAGTAAAGTGACATGAGTTGATCTAGAGATTAGTAATGTGGCATGATTTGATCTAGAGATTAATAAAGTGACATGAGTTGATCTAGAGATTAGTAATGTGACATGAGTTGATCTAGAGATTAGTAATGTGACATGAGTTGATCTAGAGATTAGTAAAGTGACATGAGTTGATCTAGAGATTAGTAAAGTGACATGAGTTGATCTAGAGATTAGTAATGTGACATGAGTTGATCTAGAGATTAGTAAAGTGACATTCTTAATCTTTTATGTATAATAAAATAGTTATGTATTTTTCATGGTGAATTTACTGATCCTTAACACAATAACCCGCGACAACTGCGTCTCTGCTCCCTTCCACTTGTATGTCAGGGACCTACTTAAACATATTATTATTATTATTGTTGTTATTATTATTATTATTATTGCTATTATTCTTATTATTATTATTATTATTATTATTATTATTATTATTATTATTATATTATTATTATTATTATTATTATTATTGTTATTATTATTATTATTATTATTATTTTTATATTATTATTATTATTATTATTATTATTATTACACTTAAACCCGTAAGGGGTCATACGTGTAAACACTAATAATTCTACGCGAGTTTCGATCACTGCGATTTCAGAAAGATATCCCTGTGTCCCATAACCCCAGCCCAACCTCTCAAGAGACGAGGAAGCTGAAGCTCCAAACCCTCAAGAGGCAGAGGAGCTGCAGCTGCCCTGGACAGACCCCATGAGCTAACATCATCCCTCCCAAAAGGTCCAAGAGCTGTACGTCTTGGTGACAGAAGTACGGGGGAGACATGACAACGACGTATAAAATACATATACAAATTCATAAGGTGTGTATGAAAAGGCTGTGCGAGAGGCAGTCAACAGGTGCACAAGGGCATGTTAAAAGCTGAAAAATACACAGTCACAAGGATGCTAGGAAGTTTTTCTTCAACATCAGACTTGTGTAGTAATTACTTAAATAAGCTACATTAAAGACTATTGTTGACCTTGACAGTTTAAGAACCTCAGAAGCCGCGAGTCTGGGATCCGTTTATGTGTCATCCATCTCCCACAGGACTGTAATACAGCGATTGTAACCAGGGTTAACACGCTCCCTGGTGAACTATATTCTCCAATATTTCAGGTTATGTCACCTGGAAGGTCGTGGACATGTCTTACCCGGGTTTGGGCAATAGCCCTCATGTCATTACATCAATATAGTTAGCCTTATCAACCCTACATCACTACCTATTACTTCAGTAAACTGATTCACGAAATCATAATGACACGATTGCAAACAAACCATGATAAATTAGACACATGTGCAACTCTTGGGTATCTTTATTAAGGAAACGTTTCGCCACACAGTGGCTTCATCAGTCCATACACAGGAGAAACTTGAGGAACAGGAGGAGTATGAGGTAATCAGTTCCTCAACCTTGAGTCGAAGTGGTCAGTCCATCAATCTTGAATAGAATACAGCATATGAGCGGAGAAACAGCTTATAAACCGTAGGCAGGAGAGGTGCAGCAGTTGTAGGTGGTGTCACATTTGTTCAATGTGGAAGTAGGTCGTGCCCAAGGGTTAGGAAAGTGAAGAATTCCCAAGTATTAAGATCCCAAGAAGTTGCAATGTCTGACAGGATTGTAGATGAATGGTTCGCAGAACCATTCATCTACAAACAAACCATACCACGGGCGGGGTTAGAACCCGCGATCAGAGTCTCAAAACTCCAGACCGTCGCGTTAGCCACTGGACCAGCTAGCCAAAATAAGATTCATCCAACAAGGTATATTTCTACACCATAGGAAGGTTAGCATAGGCACCATAGCTGGCCCAGTGGCTAACGCGACGGTCTGGAGTTTTGAGACTCTGATCACGGGTTCTAACCCCTCCCGTCGTATGGTTTTCAGTAAATTACGGTAGATGATAGAGATTTGATAAGACTTACCTGGGTGTTTATGTCGTACCCATATGACGATACCACGTCGTGATGTCTGTATAGGAGGTAGGATGAATCCTCTCATGAAGGTAGGATCAATCCTGTCATGAAGGTAGGATGAATCCTCTCATGAAGGTAGGATGAATCGTCTCATGAAGGTAGGATGAATCCTCTCATGAAGGTAGGATGAATCCTCTCATGAAGGTAGGATGAATCCTCTCATGAAGGTAGGATGAATCGTCTCATGAAGGTAGGATCAATCCTCTCATGAAGGAAGGATGAATCCTCTCATGAAGGTAGGATAAATCCCGTCATGAAGGTAGGATCAATCCTCTCATGAAGGTAGGATGAATCCTATCATGAAGGTAGGATGAATCCTATCATGAAGGTAGGATGAATCCTCTCATGAAGGTAGGATGAATCCTCTCATGAAGGTAGGATGAATCCTCTCATGAAGGTAGGATGAATCCACTCATCTTTTTGCAAATTCTAATGAACTTGAAGGTTATTTAGTAACACGAGAAATGTTCGTCTTTCACACTAGTGTTCGTTCACTAAGTATATTCAATACACCTGGTATCTGTTGAATTGTTTCAACATTTATTTATTTATTTATTTCCAATTTGTGCACACATACTGAGGTACAAAAAAAAATACAGATAAGAGCAGTATGCCAAAGCCACTTATACTATGCATAGCATTACGGGCTGGCTTAAAATTAACTTAAGATTAACTAAGCAATGATTATTATTATTATTATAATCAAAAAGAAGCGCTAAGCCACAAGGACTATACAGCGCTGCTACTAAGCAATGATGAAATCAGTGATAAAACATTAATGTAAACAGATAACTATAAAGCACAAGTGAGTATTACAAAGACAGGTCATATGGTTGCATTCAGTTAGGTAGTGATTCTGTTAGGTAGTGTATTTAAAAAATAATAAAGTTAGATTGGGTTTTAGGTTTAACATTTATGTGATATAATTGTGAGAAACATTTAAGATATACAATTTATAATGTTCAGTTATTCAGTATTTATTTGGTTTTGGGTGAGTAAGTAATCTTTGAGAAGAGACTTGAATTTATAAACAGGTTGTGTTTCTTTTATATTTACAGGTAATGAATTCCAGATTTTAGGGCCTTTTATGTGCATTGAGTTTTTGCATAGTGTGAGATGGACACGAGGAACATCAAAGAGTGATCTGTGCCTTGTGTTATGGTCATGTGTTCTGTTGAGGTTGGCAAGGAGATGTTTGAGGGGAGGGTTAATATCAGAGTTAAGTGTTCTATGTATGTAATAGGTGCAGTAATAAGTATGGATGTTTTGTATGGTGAGTAGGTTTAGTGTATTGAATATTGGTGGAGTGTGCTGCCTGTAGTGAGAATTTGTTATCATTCTAACTGCAGCCTTTTGTTGGGTAATTAGTGGTCTGAGATGGTTAATTGTTGTTGAGCCCCATGCACAAATTCCATAGGTGAGATAGGGGTAAATAAGAGAGTGATATAGGGCCAGGAGGGCTGACTGTGGAACATAGTACCGTATCTTCGATAGTATGCCTACAGTCTTGGAAATTTTCTTAGAAATTTGATGTATATGTGTATGAAATTTGAGTCTATTATCAAGGTGGATTCCTAAGAATTTTCCCTCTGTTAGTTTTGTGCCATCACTTGTTCACAAAATTTTGACTGGTGGATGTCTAGGGGTCTGTGGATAATGTTCACAGTACGGAGAATTACTGGTAGTACCTCGCTTAGCTAAGGTTTTCCATGACGATCGTTCAAGCATGAATAAGCAACACAGAGATTACACGGTCTGATCACGAATTTACGTTTCTATGCAGTGTGACCGTCGGCAGTGTTCTGCCGTGGTTCACTCGCTCACCAGACTGATCTTGCAAGAGTCTTGCATGCTAGATAGATTGGCGTCATCCACGCCTCCTTATGGTAGGTAAGACACATAGGCAACAGTTAGGCAACTTTATTCCGAAACGTTTCGCCTACACAGTAGGCTTCTTCAGTCGAATACAGAAAGTAGGCAGGAACAGTAGAGAAGGCGATGTAATCAGGCAGGAACAGTAGAGAAGACGATGTAATCAGTGATTACATCGTCTTCTCTACTGTTCCTGCCTACTTTCTGTATTCGACTGAAGAAGCCTACTGTGTAGGCGAAACGTTTCGGAATAAAGTTGCCTAACTGTTGCCTATGTGTCTTACCTACCAACCTGTCGGTATTGTATACCATTTTGATGTTCACGCCTCCTTATATTGGCGTAATAATGCTGACATAATGTCTGAAAAACATGGATGCCAGCCGTCGCTATGTTGCTGAGACACGGAACTGGTTTCCCTTATTCCGACACCTTTCACGTTGAATGAGTCTTAGTTGCTATATGATTATACTAAGAGTTTATTTCTACTCTGTATTAATAAGAAGTAAGAGTCTTCTCGGGAAAACACAATTAGAACCATTTTGCTGTTTCTGAGAAGCAGGAGAGAAGGAACTCTTGGTCCACGCCCCAGTCTGGAATGTATACCTGGAGTATACCTGAAGAGGGTTCGGGGGTCAACACCCCCGCGGCGCGATGTGACCAAGTCTCATGGTGGATCAGTGTATGATTAACCAGGCTGTTACTGTTGGCCGCAAGCAACCCGACGTATGAAACACAGCCTGGCTGGTCAGGTACTGACTTTAGCTGCTTGTCCAGCTCCTTCTTGAAGACAGCCAGGGGTCTATTGGTAATCCCCCTTATGTATGCTGGGAGGCAGTTGAACAGTCTTGGGCCCCCGAAACTTATTGTGTTCTCTCTTATCGTACTAGTGGCGCCCCTGCTTTTCACTGAAGGGATGTTGCATCGTCTGCCGAGTCTTTTGCTTTCAGAGGGAGTGATTTGCATGTGCAAGTTTGGCACTAATACCTCTAGGATTTTCCAAATGAAAATAATCATGTATCTCTCTCGCCTGCGTACTAGGAAGTACAGGTTGAGGAACTTCAAGCGTTCCCAGTAATTGAGGTGTTTTATCTCCGTTATGCGCGCCATGAAGGTTCTCTGTACATTTTCTAGGTCAGCAATTTCACCTGCCTTGAAAGGTGTTGTTAGTGTGCAGCAATATTCCAGCCTAGATAGAACAAGCGACCTGAAGAGTGTCATCATGGGCTTGGCCTCCTTAGTTTTGAAGGTTCTCATTATCCATCCTGTCATTTTTCTAGCAGATGTGACTGATACAATGTTATGGTCTTCGAAGGTAAGATCTTCCGACATTATCACTCCCAAGTCTTTTACATTAGTTTTTTGCTCTATTGTGTAATTGGAATTTGTTTTATACTCCGATATAGTTTTAATTTCCTCACGTTTTCCATGTCGGAGTAATTGAAATTCTCATCATTGAACTTCATATTGTTTTCAGCGGCCCATTTAAAGATTTGGTTGATGTCCGCCTGGAGTCTTACAGTGTCTTCAGTGGAGGACACTGTTATGGAAATTCTGGTGTCATCTGCAAAGGAAGACACGGTGCTGTGGCTAACGTCCCTGTCCATTTCAGAAATAAGGATGAGGAACAGGATGGGAGCAAGTACTGTGCCTTGTGGAACAGAGCTTTTCGCAGTAGCCGCCTCGAACTTTACTCTGTTTACTACTACTCTTTATGTTCTATTTGTTAGGAAATTATTGATCCATCTACCAACTTTTCCTGTTATTCCTTTACCACGCATTTTGTGTACTATTACACCATGATCGTACTTGTCAAAGGCTTTTACAAAATCTGTGTATACTACATCTGCATTTTGTTTGTCTTCTAGAGCATCCAGGACCTTGTCATAGTGGTCCAGTAGTTGGGAAAGGCAGGAGTGACTTGCTCTAAACCCATGCTGCCCTGGGTTGTATAACTGATGGGTATCTACATGGATGGTGATCTTGGTTCATAGAACCCTTTCAAAGATTTTTATGATATGGGATGTTAGCACTATCGATCTGTAGTTCGTTGGTATTGCCTTACTGTAACCATTTGTAATCTAAATCTGCTTGGTAAGGTACACCTGTGAGATGTGAGCTGTTGCTTCAGCATACAAATTAAATTTTCATCTCTGCCTATGGAAAGAGAGCGAGAGAGAAGTTAGACCACCCTTGTTCCACATCTGGTCTCCAGGTGTCGGAACATAGAGAGGGTTCGCAGCCCCCTTATGTTCCCCCCGTCGCTTGCCCCTTGTTGAAAATAAATTTCTCCACAAGAACTACCACCACCAGTATAGCTGCCATCACTAATATAGCTGCCACCACCAGTATAGATGCCATCACTAATATAGCTGCCACCACCAGTATAGCTGCCACCACTAATATACTTGTCACTACTAGTACATCTGTCACTACCAGTATATCTGGCACTACCAGTTTATCTGTCACCACCAGTATATCTGTCACCACCAGTATATCTGTCACCACCAGTATATCTGTCACCACCAGTATAGCTGCCATCACTAATATAGCTGCCACCACCAATATAGCTGCCATCACTAATATAGCCGCCACCACCAGTATAGCTGCCACCACTAATATACTTGTCACTACTAGTACATCTGTCACTACCAGTATATCTGACACTACCAGTTTATCTGTCACCACCACATAAGGAAGAATATGTGTTTAACAGAAAATGCAGACTTAGTGCACTCAAATCTAGGCTGTTAAATCTCAGAATTTGGAGAAAACGTGAACACACACACACACAAAAAGAAAATTCTTGAATATTAATAAGTTGATATTGTAGCAGACAATAGAAATACATTTTAAACTATATTATTCATCTATATATGTTATTTACATTTAACCCCAACTCTGCTAGGGTGAGATTGACATATGTAGAATGGTTGTCATCTCTGGGAGGATCAAACTATGTTGCAATGGCTAATGCATGCTGTGGCTGAGGCAGATCTGAATTGGTATTTACAAATGATACCTGAGGATTTCTCAATACTTGCCATGTACTTAGGGAATAATGACATTCAGGTTGATCATCTGACTGAGTATTAGAGGTAGAGGATACAGAGTCAGGAGGATTGTCAGAGTCTGTCACATAAGTCTGGGTAGGAACATCATCATCGCATACTAAATTCTTATGATTTAAATGCGATTTTTTATACTGACCAGTACTAATTTTTCTAACCTTATGCTTAATGCCGTTGACATGTTCAACTACTCAATAAGGACCAAGAAACTTCTGATCGAGCTTAGGCATTGCAGATGTTTTGTTAAAGTTAGTCAGCATAACTCTCGAACTTACTTTAATTTTGGTTGGCTTTGCTCGAGTATTAGTGACTTGTAAATTCTGCTGTTGATGTATGAAGGGTTTCATGGATTCTTCTAAAAACACTTTGAGCTAAGCTGGTACAAGTTGCTATGAACTCATCAGGGTTGTAATTTGGTTTTGGGTTAGAATATAACAACTCATAAATCAAACTTTTATCTACACTGCACACCGCATGATGTGGAGTGTCACTATAGAAGCATTGTAAGCCGAATTTATGGCACAGTGAATAACAGTTATAACTTCATCCCACGTGTCACTACTGGGATTGATAGTGGCTTTCAAGACATCAAGTACTTTCTTATTGATTCGTTCCGCTAACCTATTACTGGCAGGATGGTGAGGAACAATGGTGGATTTAGAGATCTTGTACAAGGTACACAAATTTTCAAGAATCTCATTACAGAATTCACCTCCATTATAGGTTACTAGGGACTTAGGAGTCGTATGCCTGCAGATTATACGTTCTTTAAATGCTTCTTACTAAAACTTCTTGCTCAGTGTTACGCAGGGTTCTGCATGTACATATAGTGGAGAAGTGTGCCATAATAATATGAATATTGTAGTTGTAAGGAATAATTTTATAATTGATAATGTGCATTTGGGGGTACTGTAAAGTACTCTAACTGTAATTATAAAGGAATTCTGTTAATGATTTATTTTCCAAGGATGTTTGGGTACGCGGAGTAAGGTGGTTTGAGGGAGTCACGTGACGTTAGCATGGTGTGTAGAGGCTGGCGTCGGAGATGCTGTGTATTTAAGATAAGTTTGTAGTTGTACACTCATTTTGTTTATCCAACTCAAGCCATAGGCTCGCATATGGCTTACCTGTATGTTCACCCAGGCTCTGACATGGTCAGGGTGCTGTGGAATGAGTGAAGAAATAAGAAATGAGGTTTGTAGTGTAACGACGGCCTGACGCTGACGAAGCCTAGTGTTATGGTGGCTGAACCTCCAGCCAGCTGTGGTGTGTACCCTCATTTGGGCGTTTAGAATTAAGGTTTTTCTGTTATGTTATGTTATGGTGACTAAATAGATATATTTTCCTAATTGGGATTTTTGCCTAACCCTCTGTTACCCAACCCCTTGAAGTACACATACCAGTTTAGCGCTTTCTGTTTTGATTGGGATAGCCCTGGGTGGCCGGTTTGGGCTTGAGATGTGTGTAACTTTTACCTTTGCCCTTAGACCAGGCTCAAGCCCCCAGCTATCCTACATGTTTGCGTAACACTCAGTTACTGCATAATTACATCCAGCCTTCATAAGGATTCGGCTAGCAAATGCAACTGCATTGTACTCCATCGGGCTGCTAGCGGAGTCGCTGGCCTCTTGGACCTCTTGAGGAGAGTCGATGGTGCTCCTGCAAGCAGCAGATCCCGGGACAACCTGCTGCTGTTTGCAATGGCTGTCGGGCTGTCTGCCGAGGAGGGACAGGCACCTAGCAACATCTGTTGTTGGGGCAATGGATGAATTCCCTACTATGTTTGTTAACTGCTCATTACCCTGTAATTTGTTTATGATTGTAATCATGTCATAACGTGTTTATCATTCATTACCTTAGAAACTTGTCATGTTTGTGACCAGCTCTACCTGGAGTTCATTACCTTTGTAACTGGGTCATGATTGTGACCAGAACTAGTTCATTACCTTTGTAACTTGCTCAGCTATCATAACTTTAGAGTCCAGTCCCTGGACACATTATGTTCCTCTAATCTTTTGACTACCACCCACAGGATGGGTATGGTGTGACTACCACCCACAGGATGGGTATGGTGTGACTACCGCCCACAGGATGGGTATGGTGTGACTACCACCCACAGGATGGGTATGGTGTGACTACCGCCCACAGGATGGGTATGGTGTGACTACCGCCCACAGGATGGATATGGTGTGACTACCGCCCACAGGATGGGTATGGTGTGACTACCGCCCACAGGATGGGTATGGTGTGACTACCGCCCACAGGATGGGTATGGTGTGACTACCGCCCACAGGATGGGTATGGTGTGACTACCGCCCACAGGATGGGTATGGGGTGCATAATAAACATATTAAACAATGTACTTGCTATCAGTCTTCTGAGCTAGTATGGCACCTATGCCAATAGAACTAGCATCAGTTGTCAGAAAGGCTTAGAAAAATCTGGAAATTTCAAGATTGGAGCAGGTGTTAGATTTTCTTTTAAAGTTTGGAATGCTCTTTCTTGACAGAAGATCCAAACAAAAGGAGCATCTTTCTGAAGCAACTCAGTTAGAGGAGCAGCTTTGGAAGAAAAATTGGCAATGAAAGATCTATAAAAACCTGCTAAGCCCACAAAGGATCTTATGGCATCAACAGTTTTGTGAGATGGAAAATTTAATATTGCAGTTACTTTACTTTGGTCAGTCGTAACCCCTCTAGGAGTGACTACGTGACCGAGAAACTTGATTTCTGATTGAAAAAAATTGACATTTAGACAGTTTGATACTTAAGTTGGCTTCTTCAAGCTTAGCAAGTACTATATCAAGTCTTTTTAAGTGCACATCCATGTCTTCAGACAAGACAATCACATCATCTAAGTACACTATAAGTGCGTTACCTATGAGGCCTCTAAAGATATTAGTCATGAGCCTCAAGAATGCGAAAGGCAAAGATCGTAACCCGAAAGCCATACGGAGGAAGTGATAATGACCTGTAGGAGTGGAAAATGCAGTTAGTTCTTGGCTGTCCTTGTGAAGAGGGACTTGTCAAAACTATAATTTCAGGGTTGAAAAGACTTTGTTATCTCCAATGTTACGTAAAAGGTCACCAAGTACAGGAAGTGGGAAGCGATCTGGAATAGTTTTCGCATTTAACTTCCTAAAGTCAATCACTGGGCGCCAAGTACCGTCCTTCATAGGTACTAGGATCAAGGGTGCATTCCAAGGTGAATTGCTAGGCACGATAACTCCATCATCAAGCATCTGACTGATCACTTCTTCTGCAACATCAACTTGTGAATGAGGCATTCTGTATACAGGTATATGAATAGGTTCAAGTGGGAAACGCTGAGACAATAAATTCATTATGCCCATCTTCTCACCTGGTAAGGCAATGGCTTTATGACGTTTGTTCAGCAGATTCAACAAACACCTGACCTCGTCTGGGAAGTTAATGGGAGTTAAGTCTTTCTCCTCTACTGGTGGCAGGGGCGTCGTAAGAGGGGGCGGGGGGTGGGGGGTTCGGGCCACCCCAGGTGGCACCATTTAAGGGGTGACACCAATGACACTTATGACCAAAACCATGCTGCAGCAACCTAAGAGAAAAATCCTTCGTTTCTATATAGCCTATTATAGGATTACAGAGTACAAATAGGCCTATATAGCGAAAATCATTGATTTTGATGATGTGATAGATGATTAAGCAAGATTAAAGGCAAGGAAATGAAATATCAGAATCTTCGTGAAGTTACCTGTACTCAAGGTTAAATCGGAACTAGTGGTGTTTCTTTATTTTTCAAGTTTTTTTTTCATTGTTGAAGTTGAATAAATGTTGGATGTGTTGGTGTACTCTAAGTGGTGTTTGAGTTTATGTTTCCTCGATATTACTACCATTATTTATTTTATTATTAATAAAGTTTGTTTATGGCCTTTAAACGTTCTCATTGTTAAACAATACTCAGTGGTCATGCAGTAGTGATGTAACTGGTCATGCAGTAGTGATGTAACTGGTCATGCAGTAGTGACGTAACTGGTCATGCAGTAGTGACGTAACTGGTCATGCAGTAGTGACGTAACTGGTCATGCAGTAGTGATGTAACTGGTCATGCAGTAGTGATGTAACTGGTCATGCAGTAGTGATGTAACTGGTCATGCAGTAGTGATGTAACTGGTCATGCAGTAGTGACGTAACTGGTCATGCAGTAGTGATGTAACTGGTCATGCAGTAGTGATGTAACTGGTCATGCAGTAGTGACGTAACTGGTCATGCAGTAGTGACGTAACTGGTCATGCAGTAGTGATGTAACTGGTCATGCAGTAGTGATGTAACTGGTCATGCAGTAGTGACGTAACTGGTCATGCAGTAGTGATGTAACTGGTCATGCAGTAGTGATGTAACTGGTCATGCAGTAGTGATGTAACTGGTCATGCAGTAGTGACGTAACTGGTCATGTAGTAGTGATGTAACTGGTCATGAAGTAGTGATGTAACTGGTCATGCAGTAGTGATGTAACTGGTCATGCAGTAGTGACGTAACTGGTCATGCAGTAGTGACGTAACTGGTCATGCAGTAGTGACGTAACTGGTCATGCAGTAGTGATGTAACTGGTCATGCAGTAGTGATGTAACTGGTCATGCAGTAGTGACGTAACTGGTCATGCCGTAGTGATGTAACTGGTCATGCAGTAGTGATGTAACTGGTCATGCAGTAGTGACGTAACTGGTCATGTAGTAGTGACGTAACTGGTCATGCAGTAGTGACGTAACTGGTCATGCAGTAGTGATGTAACTGGTCATGCAGTAGTGACGTAACTGGTCATGCAGTAGTGACGTAACTGGTCATGTAGTAGTGACGTAACTGGTCATGCAGTAGTGACGTAACTGGTCATGCAGTAGTGACGTAACTGGTCATGTAGTAGTGACGTAACTGGTCATGCAGTAGTGACGTAACTGGTCATGCAGTAGTGACGTAACTGGTCGTGCAGTAGTGACGTAACTGGTCGTGCAGTAGTGACGTAACTGGTCATGCAGTAGTGATGTAACTGGTCATGCAGTAGTGACGTAACTGGTCATGCAGTAGTGACGTAACTGGTCATGTAGTAGTGACGTAACTGGTCATGCAGTAGTGACGTAACTGGTCATGCAGTAGTGACGTAACTGGTCATGTAGTAGTGACGTAACTGGTCATGCAGTAGTGACATAACTGGTCATGCAGTAGTGACGTAACTGGTCATGTAGTAGTGACGTAACTGGTCATGCAGTAGTGACGTAACTGGTCATGCAGTAGTGACGTAACTGGTCATGTAGTAGTGACGTAACTGGTCATGCAGTAGTGACGTAACTGGTCATGCAGTAGTGACGTAACTGGTCGTGCAGTAGTGACGTAACTGGTCGTGCAGTAGTGACGTAACTGGTCGTGCAGTAGTGACGTAACTGGTCGTGCAGTAGTGACGTAACTGGTCATGCAGTAGTGACGTAACTGGTCATGCAGTAGTGACGTAACTGGTCGTGCAGTAGTGACGTAACTGGTCGTGCAGTAGTGACGTAACTGGTCATGCAGTAGTGACGTAACTGGTCGTGCAGTAGTGACGTAACTGGTCGTGCAGTAGTGACGTAACTGGTCGTGCAGTAGTGACGTAACTGGTCGTGCAGTAGTGACGTAACTGGTCGTGCAGTAGTGACGTAACTGGTCGTGCAGTAGTGACGTAACTGGTCGTGCAGTAGTGACGTAACTGGTCGTGCAGTAGTGACGTAACTGGTCGTGCAGTAGTGACGTAACTGGTCGTGCAGTAGTGACGTAACTGGTCGTGCAGTAGTGACGTAACTGGTCGTGCAGTAGTGACGTAACTGGTCGTGCAGTAGTGACGTAACTGGTCATGCAGTAGTGACGTAACTGGTCGTGCAGTAGTGACGTAACTGGTCATGCAGTAGTGACGTAACTGGTCGTGCAGTAGTGACGTAACTGGTCATGCAGTAGTGACGTAACTGGTCATGCAGTAGTGACGTAACTGGTCGTGCAGTAGTGACGTAACTGGTCATGCAGTAGTGACGTAACTGGTCGTGCAGTAGTGACGTAACTGGTCGTGCAGTAGTGACGTAACTGGTCATGCAGTAGTGACGTAACTGGTCGTGCAGTAGTGACGTAACTGGTCATGCAGTAGTGACGTAACTGGTCATGCAGTAGTGACGTAACTGGTCGTGCAGTAGTGACGTAACTGGTCATGCAGTAGTGACGTAACTGGTCATGCAGTAGTGACGTAACTGGTCGTGCAGTAGTGACGTAACTGGTCATGCAGTAGTGACGTAACTGGTCGTGCAGTAGTGACGTAACTGGTCATGCAGTAGTGACGTAACTGGTCATGCAGTAGTGACGTAACTGGTCGTGCAGTAGTGACGTAACTGGTCATGCAGTAGTGACGTAACTGGTCGTGCAGTAGTGACGTAACTGGTCGTGCAGTAGTGACGTAACTGGTCATGCAGTAGTGACGTAACTGGTCGTGCAGTAGTGACGTAACTGGTCATGCAGTAGTGACGTAGCTGGTCATGCTGTGGTGACGTAACTATTCGTGCAGTAGTGACGTAACTGGTCATGCAGTAGTGACGTAACTGGTCATGCAGTAGTGACGTAACTGGTCATGCAGTAGTGACGTAACTGGTCGTGCAGTAGTGACGTAACTGGTCATGCAGTAGTGACGTAACTGGTCATGCAGTAGTGACGTAACTGGTCGTGCAGTAGTGACGTAACTGGTCGTGCAGTAGTGACGTAACTGGTCATGCAGTAGTGACGTAACTGGTCGTGCAGTAGTGACGTAACTGGTCATGCAGTAGTGACGTAACTGGTCGTGCAGTAGTGACGTAACTGGTCGTGCAGTAGTGACGTAACTGGTCATGCAGTAGTGACGTAACTGGTCGTGCAGTAGTGACGTAACTGGTCATGCAGTAGTGACGTAACTGGTCGTGCAGTAGTGACGTAACTGGTCGTGCAGTAGTGACGTAACTGGTCATGCAGTAGTGACGTAACTGGTCGTGCAGTAGTGACGTAACTGGTCATGCAGTAGTGACGTAACTGGAGTTTACTACCCCTATCCCCCCGCCCTTGGATTTCATGGGGGTGACACCAAAGATGCCACCCTTGATGACATTAACCCTAGCGACGCCTCTGACTGGTGGAATGGATTGATCCAGTGAAGTGGATGGGCTCTTCCCGGTTGAAATAGCACCGACCTACTGGTCAGGTGACAAGCCATCCCCTACCTGAACAGAGTAAGGATAGTGAACAAGGTCAACAATATTGGTATTTGCTCTGAGGCGAACACTGTGACCGTAAGCGTTAGCAAGGAAGAAATGGATCTTACTATCTCTTACAACATGTAAGGATGGCTCAACAAACAAACTTTGCAGGAATCCCTGTCAACTAGAACGTTATCACCATCTGGAACACAAGAAACAACAACAGACACTCTAGTGAGAGCACTAGCCATGACAGAAACGTCTTTCTGCAGATGGCATGTGACATCAACAAGAGACGGCATTACTAGTTGCAAGTAGTAGTTTTCCAACAAGGCGTCCCCTGTGGAGGAACCACTACAAGGCGTCCCCTGTGGAGGAACCACTACAAGGCGTCCCCTGTGGAGGAACCACTACAAGGCGTCCCCTGTGGAGGAATCACTACAAGGCGTCCCCTGTGGAGGAACCACTACAAGGCGTCCCCTGTGGAGGAACCACTACAAGCTCCCTGTGCAGATCATAGGCTCCCTGCACTCAAGGCGTCCTCGAACACACTGGAACTGTCAGCATGCGAAGTTGTAGGAGTCGAACACGACAGGAATGTTGACGAGTGGAACACCGAGTGCAGGAACCGCCCTTGGGTACGCTACTGGAAAATGCACTGGCTTGTAAGGACTTAAGCCGAACTTCGTACTCTGCTGCAGTATGGTAGATCCCAGATCCAAGCTGGTAACCCCAAAATGGTACGAGCAAGTCATCAATTTGGGCATGCCATCGATAAGGGTCAAGCACAAGACGTAAATCTCTCATAGAAACAAATCCCAGTAGAAGTTCACCAGGGAAAGTAATCTGGTCGACAACAAGGAAGGAGAGTGAAGTTCGACCTCGGACACGCACGTGAGAACCAGCTACTCCACTAAGGGAGAACACATGAATCGGTTCTACGAGAAGGACATGCCGTAACTACTTATCCTTAAACAAACTAGACCTGATAATATTGACTTACATACCAGGGTCCATGAACACATGAACGGGCGCATTAGAACAGATGCTTGTACTCTGGGACCTATCGTTGCATTGGAAGTTATGTGCAAACAAAAAGGAGGGTTGTCATCAGAGAAGATTTGTTCCACTTCATCCCCAAAATCATCTTCGTCAGAGACGTGTGAAGCAACATCATCACCGGGATTGTCATTCTCGAGACTGCTTAAGGCATGAAAGGAATTACGAACGGGAATGGCATACTCATTATCACCTACTGTCACTATCTGACGGTTTGACTGGGGCGCTCGAATTTCCCAGAATTGGAAGAATGAGCCTGGTTCTGGTTAGTCTGAGAACCCCGACCTCTGTTTCCTCTCCTGGATCTGCGGTTGGAACGGCCATGGAAAGATTGAGAGTTCTGAAGGTTGTAGAGAGCCTTGCACTCAGATGTGTCATGTCCATGTATTCTATGATAAGTACAGTACGGCAGATCTGAATGGTACTCATCATCAGTACGACACCTCTTAGGGTGACTATCAGGGCAATTAACTGCAATATGGCGACGGTAACCACAGTTGTAACAAGTCCGCTGTGGTTACTGAATGCACTATGAATACTACGAGGGTTATAATGACTCGGTACACTGGTCTTGGGCGATCGCTGCGATGGTTATATACCATGATTAGTCGCTGTGACACAAATAGAGGTGGTACTGACTGAGGCATAAGTGTGAAATTACTTTTGATACACGGGAAAGTACCCTGAGGGCACAAGGGACGTACATGATTTAGGACTGTAAGCGGTTCCATGTTCACAGTTGAAGGATTAGCCTCATAAGCACACACGGAAGCAGGTGGTGGTAATTCTTTGATTGCTCCAAAAGCTGCTGTTTTAGCAAACGACGCTGTGAAGCTTTTTTCCTCGTCACGGACAAACGCTGAGGACTGGACTGCGTTGATAAATGATGATAAAAGTTTATCTAATCGAACAGCAAATGCACTCAACGATTCATTAGTCATGGGTGCAGCATTCACGAGTTCCCTAAGAACGACGTATGGATCAGCTGCTTTTACTGGTACGAGGAAAGAACGAATCAGCTCCTCATTTTGTGACCACTCAGTAAGATTCCTGACGTCTCGCATTTCGAAGAGATCGACAATGTGAAGGGCAGCAGGCGACCGATGAAAAGCTTCATATGTAAGTCTGATAAGACTTTCCTCTGATGGAGGACCATCCACCATAGCATTAACACGAGAACGAATGGTAGTAAACCACACTTCAAGATTATGCACATGGCCAGTGAATAAAGACAAAGCATCAAGAGAGTGTCTCAGTGTCTGGGTCGGTCTGTCAGTCGATGAGGAAGTATGAGGGATGATGACAGGAGCAACAGTAGCCTGAGAGGCCTGACTGACGTCATTCACTAAAGTATCACTTGAAGGTATGTGAGACATAATGATGGCAAAGAAGTTGCACACAACAAATAAGACAAAAACAATAAATAACAACTATGACACAAAATGCTAAAACTGAAATAAAAGAGATGTAACTAATTCTGCAGAAGTAATAAAAAATGCAAGAGGAAGGACAACTCATTGAAATGGACTTTGTAAGATAAAGAAACGCACTGAAAATACAAGAAACTAAAATATTACTGTAGGCTGGATTAATTGAGCTGTCTGTACTCTCACTTTAATAAAGCGATTTATTAATAAAATTGTAAATTAATGCAAAAAGTATAAAATAGAATCATGAAATTGAATGCAACTGGGAAAATAAATATTTTCTAAGAGTGCATAAACGAAAATTAAAATATAACGCAGTGACAATAACAGTGAAAATATTAAAATGGTCAGTGGTCAGCCGTCAGTGGTCAGTGGTCAGCCGTCAGTGGTCAGTGGTCAGCCGTCAGTGGTCAGTGGTCAGCCGTCAGTGGTCAGTGGTCAGCCGTCAGTGGTCAGTGGTCAGCCGTCAGTGGTCAGTGGTCAGCCGTCAGTGGTCAGTGGTCAGCCGTCAGTGGTCAGTGGTCAGCCGTCAGTGGTCAGTGGTCAGCCGTCAGTGGTCAGTGGTCAGCCGTCAGTGGTCAGTGGTCAGCCGTCAGTGGTCAGTGGTCAGCCGTCAGTGGTCAGTGGTCAGTCGTCACGTGAGGTCACAGACCCTGAGCTGCTTTGGGGATTAGTGTGGACGGTTACAAAGCATGGCTTGCTTCTGCAGTGTTTTAAAAATTGAGGTTGGAGAGTTGAAGGAGGAGGTCTTGCTTCTCCAGGAGATTAGGAGGCTGAAGGTCCACCTCAATGGGTCTGGGAGAGAGTGTGAGGTGGCTGGAGTTGTGGGGAATGAGGCTTCTAGCAGTGAGGTGCAGTCTGTCTCTCGCTGTGAGGAGGCTGTAGTTGGGGAGGTAGCAACGGCTACCAGCAGTGAGGTGCAGTCCAGCACCTGCTACAAGTGGCGAGTGGTTCACAGTAATGGGAGGCGCATCAGAGTAAGGAAAGTTAAGAGTGAAGATCTGAAGGTAGGAAATCGCTTCACTGTTCTTCAGGATGAATGTACTTCAGTGGCCAGTGAAGGTAAGGGTACTACTGCCCCTGCTAATGGAGGTAAGCGCATTCTTGTGGTTGGTGACTCTCAGGTAAGATATATTGACCGTGCTTTTTGTAATAGGAATAAGAAGATGAGAGATAGAGTGTGCTTCCCTGGAGCTGGTGTTGGGGACATTGTCAACAGGCTGGATAATATCATGTCAGGTAATGGGAACAAGCCCATTATCTGTCTCAGTGCTGGTGGAAATGATATTGGGAAGGGTAGGAGAGAAGAGCTGCTAGATAAGTACAGGTCAGCTATAGATTTCATTAAGTCTAAGGGAGGGATCCCAATCATATGTAGCATCTTGCCTAGAAGGGGAGTAGGAAATGAATGGTTGTCTAGGGCAATTGGTGTAAATTGCTGGCTAGACAGATACTGCAAGGAACTTGCAATCCCATTCATTGACAACTGGAACAACTTTTATGGCAAACATGATATGTATGCAAGGGATGGGGTACATCTCTCTGGGGCTGGGGTGGTAGCACTTGCAGACTCGATTGAGAAGGCCATTGGTGAAATGCCTATGATTTTAAACTGATGGAAGATAGAGGTATGGGTGTGTGTGGGAAACAAGCAGGTTGCAACACTTGGGTTGAAAACAGTAAATGTATAAAAGGCATTCAGCATGAAGTTATAAATAAAGACAATAGATCAGGTCAGCAAACAAAGGGGGACAGCAGAGGGCAGCAAGGGACTAGCTCCCTTAAGGTTTACTATACTAATAGCAGGAGTGTAAGAAATAAGATAGATGAGCTAAGATTAATTGCAAGTGCAGGAAACATAGATATTATTGCTATAACAGAGACCTGGCTCAATCTGAAAGATAGAGAGATGCCCTCTGAATGTCACATACAAGGCTATAAATTATTCCACACTGACAGGGTCAACAGGAAAGGTGGTGGAGTAGCGATGTATGTCAGAGACAATTTAAATTGTTGTGTTAGACAAGATATTAAATTAGAAGCGTCAGCCACTGAATCTGTTTGGTTACAGCTTCTCGAGGGCCGAGAAAAACTAATTTTGGGTGTGATTTACAGGGCCCCAAATTTTGATAGGGAGTGCAGTAAACTTCTATGGGACGAAATTCGTAAGGCATCTACATACGAAAATGTTGTGCTAATGGGAGATTTCAACTATAGACAGATTGACTGGAGCAATTTGACAGGAAATTTAGAGTCAGGTGACTTTCTTGATACGATCCAGGATTGTTTTTTAAAACAGTTTGTGACAGAGCCAACTAGGGGAAATAACCTCCTTGACTTGGTTCTTGCCAGTAGGGAAACACTAATTAATAATCTTGAGGTTAATGATGAGCTTGGGGAAAGTGATCACAAATCACTCAGTTTTAATATATCATGGAATTCCCCTAATAATGGCAATCAAGTCTCCGTCCCTGACTTTCACTTGGCTGATTTCACAGGACTGAAAAATTACTTAGGTGGGCTGAACTGGAATGACCTGACTAAGGGTCAGGTAGGTGGAGATGGTTGCCGATATGATGCTTTCCAGGGCATAGTTCTAGCTGCTCAGTCAAATTATGTTCCAAATAGGGAAATCAGATCAAACAAAAATGATCCTAAATGGATGAACAATAGATTAAAATATCTGATTGGTCAAAAGAGAGGCATATATAGGCAAATCAAAAGAGGAGAGGGGCAATTAAGAAATCGATATATTCAGTTAAAGAGAGAAATAAAAAAGGGAATTAGAAAAGCAAAAAGAGATTATGAGGTTAAAGTTGCAAGAGAATCAAAGACTAACCCAAAAGGATTCTTTCAGGTATACAGAAGTAAGATCAGGGACAAGATAGGCCCACTCAAAAGTTCCTCGGGTCAGCTCACTGACAGTGATAAGGAAATGTGTAGAATTTTTAACACATACTTCCTCTCAGTTTTTACACAGGAGGATACCAGCGATATTCCAGTAATGATAAATTATGTAGAACAGGACGATAATAAACTGTGCACTATTAGGGTCACAAGTGACATGGTCCTTAGGCAAATAGATAAATTAAAACCTAACAAATCCCCAGGCCCTGATGAACTGTATGCAAGGGTTCTAAAGGAATGTAAAGAGGAGCTTAGCACACCTTTGGCTAATCTTTTCAACATATCACTACAAACTGGCATGGTGCCAGATAAGTGGAAAATGGCAAATGTGATACCTATTTTCAAAACAGGTGACAGGTCCTTAGCTTCGAACTATAGACCAATAAGCCTAACCTCCATAGTGGGAAAATTTATGGAATCAATAATTGCCGAGGCAGTTCGTAGCCACCTTGAAAAGCATAAATTAATCAACGAATCTCAGCATGGTTTTACAAAGGGGCGTTCCTGCCTTACGAATTTATTAACTTTTTTCACTAAGGTATTTGAGGAGGTAGATCATGGTAATGAATATGATATTGTGTATATGGACTTCAGTAAGGCTTTTGACAGGGTCCCACATCAGAGACTAATGAGGAAAATTAAAGCACATGGAATAGGAGGAGAAATTTTTTCCTGGATAGAGGCATGGTTGACAAATAGGCAGCAGAGAGTTTGCATAAAAGGGGAGAAATCAGAGTGGGAAAGCGTCACGAGCGGTGTTCCTCAGGGGTCAGTGTTGGGCCCCCTGCTGTTCACAATCTACATAAACGACATAGATGAGGGCATAAAGAGCGACATCGGCAAGTTTGCCGATGACACCAAAATAGGCCGTCGAATTCATTCTGACGAGGACATTCGAGCATTCCAGGAAGATTTGAATAGACTGATACAGTGGTCGGAGAAGTGGCAGAAGCAGTTTAATATAGACAAATGCAAAGTTCTAAATGTTGGACAGGACAATAACCATGCCACATATAAACTAAATAATGTAGATCTTAATATTACGGATTGCGAAAAAGATTTAGGAGTTCTGGTTAGCAGTAATCTGAAACCAAGACAACAGTGCATAAGTGTTCGCAATAAAGCTAATAGAATCCTTGGCTTCATATCAAGAAGCATAAATAATAGGAGTCCTCAGGTTGTTCTTCAACTCTATACATCCTTGGTTAGGCCTCATTTAGATTATGCTGCACAGTTTTGGTCACCATATTACAGAATGGATATAAATTCTCTGGAAAATGTACAAAGAAGGATGACAAAGTTGATCCCATGTATCAGAAACCTTCCCTATGAGGATAGACTAAGGGCCCTGAAACTGCACTCTCTAGAAAGACGTAGAATTAGGGGGGATATGATTGAGGTGTATAAATGGAAGACAGGAATAAATAAAGGGGATGTAAATAGTGTGCTGAAAATATCTAGCCTAGACAGGACTCGCAGCAATGGTTTTAAGTTGGAAAAATTCAGATTCAGGAAGGATATAGGAAAGTACTGGTTTGGTAATAGAGTTGTGGATGAGTGGAACAAACTCCCAAGTACCGTTATAGAGGCCAGAACGTTGTGTAGCTTTAAAAATAGGTTGGATAAATACATGAGTAGATGTGGGTGGGTGTGAGTTGGACCTGATAGCTTGTGCTACCAGGTCGGTTGCCGTGTTCCTCCCTTAAGTCAGTGTGACCTGACCTGACTAGGTTGGGTGCATTGGCTTAAGCCGGTAGGAGACTTGGACCTGCCTCGCATGGGCCAGTAGGCCTTCTGCAGTGTTCCTTCGTTCTTATGTTCTTATGTTAAACAGTACTAAACTGAGATCAATGCACTGAATAATAAATAAATAATAAATACAGAATATAACACAAGAATAACAATGTATAAAAATATCAACGAAAAGAAAATAAATCACTGTAGAACAAATTGCACAATAAAATAAACTGCAGAATTAAACAATATAACAATAGAAATTACACTGGGAAAATGCAGGTTAAATTTAATAATAAAAATATTAAGAAAGACTGAATGAACATTTTAACTCAATTGCAAATTAGACAAAATAATTTACTCAAACGAGCAAAGAATAAAACTGGACGTTAAAAAGAAGTTAAAATTACACTAAGAGTGAATTTGTTCAAAGAAATATAAAAAATATGAATAAGAATGACACAAGATACAAAACAAGTGAAGCCAACACTTACAAGCTGCTGGAACACACAGAATTCACAGGTATACTCTAGGTATACTCTAGGTAGACTCTAGGTATACTCTAGGTGTACTCTAGGTATACACTAGGTATACTCTAGGTACATTCTAGGTATACTCTAGGTACACTCTAGGTATACTCTAGGTATACTCTAGGTACACTCTAGGTACATTCTAGGTATACTCTAGGTACACTCTAGGTATACTCTAGGTACACTCTAGGTACACTAGGTACACTCTAGGTACACTCTAGGTGTACTCTAGGTATACTCTAGGTATACTCTAGGTATACTCTAGGTATACTCTAGGTACACTCTAGATATACTCTAGGTACACTCTAGGTATACTCTAGGTATACTCTAGGTATACTCTAGGTATACTCTAGGTATACTCTAGGTATACTCTAGGTACACTCTAGGTATACTCTAGATATACTCTAGGTACACTCTAGGTATACTCTAGGTACACTCTAGGTATACTCTAGGTACACTCTAGGTATACTATAGGTATACTCTAAGTATACTCTAGGTATACTCTAGGTATACTCTGGGTACACTCTAGGTACACTCTAGGTACACTCTAGGTATACTCTAGATACACTCTAGGTACACTCTAGGTATACTCTAGGTATACTCTAGGTATACTCTAGATACACTCTAGGTATACTCTAGATACACTCTAGGTACACTCTAGGTATACTCTAGGTATACTCTAGGTATACTCTAGGTATAATCTAGGTACACTCTAGGTATACTCTAGATATACTCTAGGTACACTCTAGGTATACTCTAGGTACACTCTAGGTACACTCTAGGTATACTCTAGGTATACTCTAGGTATACTCTAGATACACTCTAGGTATACTCTAGATACACTCTAGGTACACTCTAGGTATACTCTAGGTATATTCTAGGTACACTCTAGGTACACTCTAGGTACACTCTAGGTATACTCTAGGTACACTCTAGGTATACTCTAGGTACACTCTAGGCACACTCTAGGTATACACTAGGTATATTCTAGGTATACTCTAGGTACACTCTAGATATACTCTAGGTACACTCTAGGTATACTCTAGGTATACTCTAGGTATACTCTAGGTATACTCTAGGTATACTCTAGGTATACTCTAGGCACACTCTAGGTACACTCTAGGTATACTCTAGGTATACTCTAGGTACACTCTAGGTATACTCTAGATATACTCTAGGTACACTCTAGGTATACTCTAGGTACACTCTAGGTATACTCTAGGTACACTCTAGGTATACTCTAGGTATACTCTAGGTATACTCTAGGTATACTCTAGGTATACTCTAGGTACACTCTAGATACACTCTAGGTACACTCTAGGTATACTCTAGATACACTCTAGGTACACTCTAGGTATACTCTAGGTATACTCTAGGTATACTCTAGATACACTCTAGGTATACTCTAGATACACTCTAGGTACACTCTAGGTATACTCTAGGTATACTCTAGGTACACTCTAGGTACACTGTAGGTACACTCTAGGTATACTCTAGGTACACTCTAGGCACACTCTAGGTATACTCTAGGTATATTCTAGGTATACTCTAGGTACACTCTAGGCACACTCTAGGTATACTCTAGGTATACTCTAGGTATACTCTAGGTACACTCTAGGTATACTCTAGGTATACTCTAGGTACACTCTAGGTATAATCTAGGTACACTCTAGGTATACTCTAGGTACACTCTAGGTAAACTTTAGATATACTCTAGGTACACTCTAGGTGTACTCTAGGTACACTCTAGGTATACTCTAGGTATACTCTAGGTATACTCTAGGTATACTCTAGGTACACTCTAGGTACACTCTAGGTACACTCTAGGTATACTCTAGGTACACTCTAGGTATACTCTAGGTACACTCTAGGTATACTCTAGGTATACTCTAGGTGTACTCTAGGTATACTCTAGGTACACTCTAGGTACACTCTAGGTACACTCTAGGTATACTCTAGGTATACTCTAGGTACACTCTAGGTATACTCTAGGTACACTCTAGGTATACTCTAGGTATACTCTAGGTGTACTCTAGGTATACTCTAGGTACACTCTAGGTACACTCTAGGTACACTCTAGGTATACTCTAGGTACACTCTAGGTACACTCTAGGTACACTCTAGGTACACTCTAGGTACACTCTAGGTATACTCTAGGTACACTCTAGGTATACTCTAGGTATACTCTAGGTATACTCCAAGTGTACTCTAGGTATACTCTAGGTACACTCTAGGTACACTCTAGGTACACTCTAGGTACACTCTAGGTATACTCTAGGTATACTCTAGGTACACTCTAGGTATACTCTAGGTACACTCTAGGTATACTCTAGGTATACTCTAGGTATACTCTAGGTGTACTCTAGGTATACTCTAGGTACACTCTAGGTACACTCTAGGTACACTCTAGGTACACTCTAGGTATACTCTAGGTATACTCTAGGTACACTCTAGGTATACTCTAGGTACACTCTATGTATACTCTAGGTATACTCTAGGTATACTCTAGGTATACTCTAGTTATACTCTAGGTATACTTTGCAAACATAGACTCGCACTAGAAATGAATAAGTGTGTTGGTAGGCACTCAAGAGAATATTGCTACAGTCTGCCAAGGTCAGACATGCTAGGCGCTGCTGAGATAAACACAACTAGCACAAAAATTAATGGGAAACACAAGACTAAAATGATAATTTAGTATAATAGGGAAAATAGCACTGCATGAATTTATATATAGAATTAGCAGGAAAACATAAGGAAAATGCTGGGGCAAAATATATAATAATGATATAAGTACTGGAGAAAAATATCGACACCATGCCCAGCCCTTCTAGGGTAGGGTAGGTGCCTGAGGCCGAGCTTGCAGCTCACAAGACTGTCATTCCCTAATATTAGCCCCCTTGGGGTGTGGATGGCAGACCAGAGAGACCTAGCTTCTCCCTACGAGAAGCTAGGGCTGGGGACAGTTGATCCCAGATGAGTGGGTACTTGTGCCTCCTCCCATGGCAGACTTAGGTCTCAGACACTCCCTAGACAGGGAGCCAAGACCGGGTCACCACTTGGAAAAGGCCCGGGCCGGGAGAATACCGGCGAATCTTTAATAATAATAATAATACTGGAGAAAATGAATAATACACAACACTGATGCACACAGCATGAAAGAACAGGCTGGATGACTGATGAGGCAGGCTGGATGATAACTGGCGCTTTCCCCTAGATTGGTTTAACTGGCTGGCTTAATTACAAAATCAGATCAACTCCTTGAAGGCTAACAATACAATTAAGGCACAACTAACCGCAAAACTTGCTGGTAGTGGTGAGTAGAGGTGGCTGTGCGGCTGGCTTGGGGAAATGGCAGGACAGACACTTCCCCTCTGACCTGCAGGCACCCCACAAGGTTCTTCTAATGGCGTAAATATCAAATTCACGCGAACACTGCTGCCACCAATTTGTCATGTGGGGATTCAAATATGGATTGGGTAATAAACACTCATGTCGGATGTTTTAGCACGTATATTGCGTCTTAAACTGAGCTGACGTGCCGTACACAGAGGGCAAGCGGCAGTCAAACAACTGCTCTGGTCAACAGAATGACTGGTAATGGCCAGTGATCACGTAAGATGGTGAATCAGTAAGGTTGGCATGAGTCGTTACTACTGACACTACTGGTAACTGATACTACTGGTAACTGATACTACTGGTAACTGATACTACTAGTAACTGATACTACTGGTAACTGATACTACTGGTAACTGATACTACTGGTAACTGATACTACTAGTAACTGATACTACTGGTAACTGATACTACTGGTAACTGATACTACTGGTAACTGATACTACTGGTAACTGATACTACTGGTAACTGATACTACTAGTAACTGATACTACTGGTAACTGATACTACTGGTAACTGATACTACTGGTAACTGATACTACTGGTAACTGATACTACTGGTAACTGACACTACTGGTAACTGATACTACTGGTAACTGATACTACTGGTAACTGATACTACTGGTAACTGATACTACTGGTAACTGATACTACTGGTAACTGATACTACTGGTAACTGATACTACTAGTAACTGATACTACTGGTAACTGATACTACTAGTAACTGATACTACTGGTAACTGATACTACTAGTAACTGATACTACTGGTAACTGATACTACTGGTAACTGATACTACTGGTAACTGATACTACTGGTAACTGATACTACTAAGACCACTACCATTATAGCTGCCACCACCAGTATAGCTACCACCACCAGTATAGCTACCACCACCAGTATAGCTACCACCACCAGTATAGCTACCACCACCAGTATAGCTACCACCACCAGTATAGCTACCACCACTAATATACCTGTCACC
>NC_069408.1:12302611-12340327 GCF_026875155.1 Cherax quadricarinatus | reverse complement strand
TATTTTGACAATAAATTAATACACAGAATATCTTTATTTTTGGTAGTGAATGAACATACATCCTTATTTTGGTAGTGAATATATCCTTATTTTGTAGTGAATATATCCTTATTTTGGTAGCAAATATATCCTTATTTTGGTAGTGAATGAACATACATCCTTATTTGGTAGAGAATATATCCTTATTTTGTAGTGAATATATCCTTATTTTGGTAGTGAATGAATATACATCAAGTATACATATTTTCACTAAGAACTGTTTGAAAATTTATAAAGTACTGTATTAGGGATGAAGAAATACAGTCTAGTCAAAGGCAATGAGCTAACAAACCTCTTACTTAGTTTTCAAACAAGATATATGAAACCAATAGCAAAAATAGCTAAAAAAAAAAAGAAAGCATAATTTTAGTAATGGCATATGTGGTTTAGAAGCTATCTAGCAAGTACTGTACCTCTGAAATGGTTTTGTGAGACACTCCTTAAGGGCAGTGCCTTGATGGTGAGGGGCTCTTGATCCAAGGAACTGGTCCTTTTTTGCCTGCCTTGAATTGACCCTTATTGCCTTCTATTCCCCAAGCACTGTATGATGCTTATGAGTTTAGCATTTTCCCCTAAATATAACAATAAAATGCAGGAGAAATTCTTATGTGAAAAGATCCAGAAGATAGTACAATAAATTATTATTATTATAATCAAAAAGAAGCGCTAAACCACAAGGGCTCTATAGTACAATAAATCACACAGTACTTACTGTACAGTATTAGCCTCAATTTAGCTTTAATGAATTCATTTTTTAAGGATAATTACCCAATTTAAAAAACTGGAAATCAATACATGAGGGAACATTTTTAATACTCAGAAAAATAATTCTTTATTTTATTCTACAACCATAACATGTAACAAGCAAGCTGGCATATTAAACAATTTTCTGCTTTTATTATAAGTACAAATAAGCTTAATTGATAACTAACAATTAGAAAAATGCTTAATATTTGTTTAGCATGAAAAACAGCCAGTTTAAGATTCTTAATAATATTTACAAGATGATCACTTATATGAGCTTCATAAAGTGACTACCAAAACTATTATTTATAGTTAGTATAAGTAGGAAAATACACCATGTGGAATTACAATAAAAGACTTATATCTATTGACAATGTCTGTGCATTAACCCTTAAACGGTCCAAACGTATATATACATTCTCTCGCGTAGCGCCCCAAACGTATATATACGTTTCATCTGTCATTCATTCAACAGTGGCATGATAGGCCTGAGTCGCCTAGACATGAGAATGGGTGTGTGCACTCAGTGTGCCCCATATGAAAAAAATTAGAGATGCCTGGGTACCACATGCTCTTTTTTCCTATAAAATTTTTTTTTTTTCAAAATATTCAGGGCGCTGCGCAGGTGAACGTATATATATGTTTGGACCGTTTAAGGGTTAATAATATCAGTATCAAACAAAATATCTTACCTACTACTGTCTACCTGTAATGCACAGAAATTTCAAATGTCATATTTTAGGATACTGGGATTTTGGGAATTTTTTTTTTTAGGTTTTTCTTACTTCATTTTTATATTATGTTTTTTAATGTTGCATGAACAATTAATTTGTACCCTGAGAACCAGCATACAGTCAAGAAACATTTCAGAAATTATGTAGCGAATGATTTAAGCCAGCAATATTTAAAACCATAATTTAGTACTGTACATTCATTCAGATCAGGAAGTTATTTCATACATACTAAATTGATTTGATTGTCATAGTAGTAAACTCCATAAAGAATGAACCAATAAGCATTATTTAAACAGTTATGATATTTCAGGAAATTTTCATAAATTGTCTTATTTTAGGCTTCTCCACTAGCTAACAACAACTTCCTTAGATTACAGCTTTTGAGTGTACATAAAAGCTGAATATCCAGCCTGAATATTGAGTTATACTTTAAATAAGGAAGACAGAAGTAATGAAATCATACAACCTTAATTCAGGGATTGACATGGGTGGTTACCCAGGTACCTGGGGCATGGGATTGACAATGATGGTTATCCAGGTACCTGGGGCATGGGATTGACACCAGTAGTTACCCAGGTACTTGGGGCATGGGACTGACACTGATGGTTATCCAGGCATCTGGGGCATAGGATTGATACTGATGTTTATCCAGGTACCTGGGGCATGGGATTGACAATGATGGTTATCCAGGTACCTGGGGCATGGGATTGACAATGATGGTTACCCAGGTACCTGGGGCATGGGATTGACAATGATGGTTACCCAGGTACCTGGGGCATGGGATTGACAATGATGGTTATCCAGGTACCTGGGGCATGGGATTGACAATGATGGTTATCCAGGTCCCTGGGGCATGGGATTGACAATGATGGTTACCCAGGTACCTGGGGCATGGGATTGATACTGATGGTTATCCAGGTACCTGGGGCATGGGACTGACACTGATGGTTACCTAGGTATCTGGGGCATGGGGCTGACACTGGTGGTTACCCAGGTACCTGGGGCATGGGACTGACACAGATGGTTATCCAGGTACCTGGGGTATGGAACTGACATTGATGGCTATTCAGGTACCTGGGGCATGGGATTGACAATGATGGTTATCCAGGTACCTGGGGCATGGGATTGATACTGATGGTTATCCAGGTACCTGGGGTATGAGACTGACACTGATGGTTATCTAGGTACCTGGGGCATGGGACTGACACTGATGGTTATCCAGGTACCTGGGGTATGGGACTGA
This sequence comes from Cherax quadricarinatus, assembly GCF_026875155.1. Taxonomy (NCBI): domain Eukaryota; kingdom Metazoa; phylum Arthropoda; class Malacostraca; order Decapoda; family Parastacidae; genus Cherax; species Cherax quadricarinatus. The sequence goes on along the minus strand of NC_069408.1, from coordinate 12,337,567 downwards.
CACTGATGGTTATCTAGGTACCTGGGGCATGGGACTGACACTGATGGTTATCTAGGTACCTGGGGTATGGGACTGACACTGATGGTTATCTAGGTACCTGGGGTATGAGACTGACACTGATGGTTATCTAGGTACCTGGGGTATGGGACTGACACTGATGGTTATCTAGGTACCTGGGGCATGGGACTAACACTGAGGGTTATCTAGGTACCTGGGGTATGAGACTGACACTGATGGTTATCTAGGTACCTGGGGTATGGGACTGACACTGATGGTTATCTAGGTACCTGGGGTATGAGACTGACACTGATGGTTATCTAGGTACCTGGGGTATGAGACTGACACTGATGGTTATCTAGGTACCTGGGGTATGAGACTGACACTGATGGTTATCTAGGTTACTGGGTATGGGACTGATACTGAGGGTTATCTAGGTACCTGGGGTATGGGACTGACACTGATGGTTATCTAGGTACCTGGGGTATGAGACTGACACTGATGGTTATCTAGGTACCTGGGGTATGGGACTAACATGTTTGGTTATCTAGGTACCGGGGGTATGGGGACTGACACTGATGGTATCTAGGTACCTGGGGTATGGGACTGACACTGATGGTTATCTAGGTACCTGGGGTATGGGACTGACACTGATGGTTATCTAGGTACCTGGGGTATGGGACTAACACTGATGGTTATCTAGGTACCTGGGGTATGGGACTGACACTGATGGTTATCTAGGTACCTGGGGTATGGGACTGACACTGATGGTTATCTAGGTACCGGGGGTTTATGGGACTAACACTGATGGTTATCTAGGTACTTGGGGTATGGGACTGACACTGATGGTTATCTAGGTACCTGGGGTATGAGACTGACACTGATGGTTATCTAGGTACCTGGGGTATGGGACTGACACTGATGGTTATCTAGGTACCTGGGGTATGGGACTAACACTGATGGTTATTTAGGTACCTGGGGTATGAGACTGACACTGATGGTTATCTAGGTACCTGGGGTATGGGACTGACACTGATGGTTATCTAGGTACCTGGGGTATGAGACTGACATTGATGGTTATCTAGGTACCTGGGGTATGGGACGGGACACTGTGGTTATTAGGTACCTGGGGTATGGGACTGACACTGATGGTTATCTAGGTACCTGGGGTATGGGACTAACACTGATGGTTATCTAGGTACTTGGGGTATGGGACTGACACTGATGGTTATCTAGGTACCTGGGGTATGGGGACTGACACTGATGGTTTCTGGGTTACCTGGGGTATGGGACTGACACTGATGGTTATCTAGGTACCGGGGGTATGGGACAAACCTGATGGTTATTTAGGTACCTGGGGTATGAGACTGACACTGATGGTTATCTAGGTCCTGGGGTATGGGACTGACACTGATGGTTATCTAGGTAACCGGGGGTATGAGACTGACACTGATGGTTATCTAGGTACCTGGGGTATGGGACTGACACGATGGTTATCTAGGTACCTGGGGATGGGACTGACACTGTTTGGTTATCTAGGTACCTGGGGTATGGGACAAAACACTGAGGTTGTTAGGTACCTGGGGTATGGGACCTAACACTGATGGTTTGTCTAGGTACCTGGGGTGGGGGGGACTAACACTGATGGTTATCTAGGTACCTGGGGTATGGGGACTAACACTGATGGTTATCTAGGTCCCTGGGGTGGGACTGACACTGATGGTTATCTAGGTACCGGGGGTATTGGGACTAACATGATGGTTATCTAGGTACCTGGGGTATGGGACTGACACTGATGGTTTCTAGGTACCTGGGAATGGGACTGCACTGATGGTTTCTGGGGTACCTGGGGATGGGATGACACTGATGGTTATCTAGGTACCTGGGGAAGGGGAAACTGACACTGATGGTTATCTAGGTACCTGGGGTATGGGACTGACACTGTGGTTATCTGGTACCTGGGGTATGGGACTGACACTGATGGTTATCTAGGTACCTGGGGTATGGGACAAAACACTGATGGTTATCTAGGTACTTGGGGTATGGGACTGACACTGATGGTTATCTGGGTTTACCTGGGGTATGAGACTGACAACTGATGGTTATCTAGGTACCTGGGGTAGGGGGACTGACACTGTTTGGTTATCTAGGTACCTGGGGTATGGGGACTAACACTGTTGGTTATTTAGGTACCTGGGTATGAGACTGACATGTGGTTATCTAGGTCCCTGGGGTATGGACTGACACTGATGGTTATCTAGGTACCTGGGGGGTATGAGACTGACACTGAGGGTTATCTAGGTCCCCTGGGGATGGGACTGACACTGATGGTTATCTGGTACCGGGGTATGGGACTGACACTGATGGTTATCTAGGTCCCGGGGTAGGGGACTAACACTGATGGTTGTCTAGGTACCTGGGGTATGGGAAAAAACACTGATGGTTGTCTAGGTACCTGGGGTAATGGGACAAACACTGATTGGTTATCTAGGTACCTGGGGTATGGGACTAACACTGTGGTTTATCTAGGTACCTGGGGTATGGGACTGACACTGATGGTTTCTAGGTACCTGGGTATGGGGACTAACACTGATGGTTATCTAGGTACCTGGGTTGGGACTGACATGATGGTTATCTAGGTACCTGGGGTATGGGACTGACACTGATGGTTATCTAGGTACCTGGGGAATGGGACTGACACTGATGGTTATCTAGGTACCTGGGGAATGGGACTGACACTGATGGTTATCTAGGTACCTGGGGTATGGGACTGACACTGATGGTTATCTAGGTACCTGGGGTTTTGGGGACTGACACTGAGGGTTATCAAAGGTACCTGGGGAATGGGATGACACTGATGGTTATCTAGGTACCTGGGGTATGGGACTGACACTGATGATTATCTAGGTACCTGGGGTATGGGACTGACACTGATGGTTATTCAGGTGAAGGAGGCAGGTAAAAGAATTATATAAATGTACTGTATTTAAAATACTTCATTTAATTTTAAGTTCCATTTTTTATTAAATGCTCAAAATTTTTTTTTATTTATACCATCTCTAGGTTTTTATATTATATATATATAATATATATATTTTTTATATATATATATATATATATATATTTATATATATATATATATAAAAATTTTAAATATATATATCATATATATATATATATATATATTTATATAAGAGTTGAGAAAATACAATTAATGTTGGCACTGACTGTAGCGCAAGTTCATGAGTGGGGCAAAAATATTCTTGTCAGTCAATTAAAAACAGTCCCTTACTTGACTTACAGGATAAGGACCTTTAAATATTATCAATCCCTGTTCAGATGTACCATTAGGCAATAGCTATATCATCAACACTTGCTTCCCTAAGAAATACCAATCCTTAACCCTTTAACTGGGAGCAACATATACATACACAGTACTGTCTCCCCCATCCTCAAGAAACTGGAATCTAAATCCATATAAATTCTATCGAGTTCATATTAAGCACCACAAAACGTACATCATATTAGAATGCACTTCATATACAGAAAACACTAAATTTTTACAGAGTAAAAAATCTACAGGTGCTTTAAGCCCCATTATTATTATTATAATCAAAAAGAAGGGCTAAGCCACAAGGGCTATACAGCGCTGCAGGTTAGGGAAGGAAGCGAGGGTATTGGATGGCAGAAGGGAGGAGGGATGATCAGTAGGTTACAGAAAACAGCGGGGCAGGGGATAGTACGGGGGTAAGGGGTAGCAAGAGATTGAAGTAGAAAGGGCTGAAGGTATCAGAATTTGTGAAGTAAGTCAGTTGTTGTCAAAAAGTCAATGAGAGAGTCTGGATGAAAGGTGGGTCCATCAGCGAGAAGGGAAGGTAAAGAGAGAGCAGCAGAGCGAAGACGATGACGGAGGTAAATTCTGCGTGCTCGTTGATAAAGTGGGCAGTCCAACAGAATGTGGCTGACTGATAATGGAACTTGGCAATTCTCACAGAGAGGAGCGGGGGCATCTCCCTGAGATATCCATGAGTAAAACAAGTTGGCCAATGCGAAGACAGGAGAGAGTTTTTATTATTATTATAATCAAAAAAGAAGCGCTAAGCCACAAGGGCCTTTTAAAAGCGCTGCGGTTAGGGAAGGAAGCGAGGGTATTGGGTGGGCAGAAGGGAGGAGGGATGATCAGTAGGTTACAGAAAACAGCAGGGCAGGGGATAGTACGGGGTAGGGGTGTAGCAAGAGATTGAAGTAGAAAGGGTGAAGGTATCAAATTTGTGAAGTTTAAGTCAGTTGTTGTCAAAAAGTCAATGAGGAGTCTGGTGAAGGTTGGTCCATCAGCGAGAAGGGAAGGTAAAGGGGAGAGCAGCAGAGCGAGACGACGACGGAGGTATATTCGCGTGCTAGTTGATAAAGTGGGCAGTCCAACAGAATGTGGCTGGACTGATAATGGAACTTGGCAATTCTCACAGAGAGGAGCAGGGCGCCTCTCCATGAGATATCCATGAGTAAGACGAGTATGGCCATGCGAAGACGGGGAGAGTAGTCTCCCAACCCGACACTGGTGATAAGGGAAAACGGCCAGTAACCTATACTCCCGGTTTAATAGATTGAAGTTGTTGCCAAGCATTGTAGGGCCAACGTTGTTGCCAACGGGTGTGAAGTTGGGAAGATATTGCAGCAAAATAGTCCGTAAATGGAATACCTCTACATGAAACTGGTTAGGTCATGTACTGTGACCGCGCAGCAGTGTCTGCCTGTTCATTGCCCCGTACGTCAACATGACCAGGGACCCAACAAAAACAATATCTTTATGCTTGGTAAAGATGCGGCGTTTGCCAAAGTTGGATACGGAGGACTAAGGGGTGAGGTGTATCAAATTTCTGTATAGCCTGTAAAAACACTAAGGGAGTCTGAGACAAACACAAATGATGACACAGGCATAGATGCAATTTCAGATAAGTGCTGTAAGGATGGCATACAATTCAGCAGTAAAAACTAGCCGAAGATAGTAAATGCCCTTGTACGATGCTGTCCGGAAACACTGCTGCGAATCTACGCCGTCAGAAGCTTAGAGCCATCTGTTTTACACAGCAATGGCATGAGAATGAGAGTGAAAGTGGTCAAGAAAATGAGAGCGGGAAGCGACCGTAGACAGTTGGGCTTTCGAGCAAAGGGGGAGAGAAAAAACAGACCGAAAAGCTGGAAAATTCCCAGGGGGGTAGGGAAAAGTGAGATGCTACATGTACATAGAAAGGTGGTAATTGAAGGGAAAAAACAAGAGCGAATGAAGGCGAAGAGAGAAGGGACGGAGTAAACAGGGGCGGCGAACAAATAAAGATGTCACTAATATCAGTGACCATTCTATAAATGGAAGGATTTCGGAGATCATGAGAGCGTACATAGTAGCGAGGCAATGGGCATCACGGCGATCGGATAAGGATGGAACGTTCGCTTCTACATAGAGGCTCTTGACAGGGGAAGAGCGAAAAAGCACCAAGCATAAACGTAATCCTTGGTGATGAATGGGGTTAAGGCTAGAGAGAGTACCAGCAGATGCCGCTGAATAGATCTGGTCACCATAATCAAGTTTCGATAAGATAAAAGGGTGGAATGTAGGCGAAGGAGGGTTCGACGAAACAGCTCCCCATGAAAGATGAGCAAGGGTTTTAAAGAGGTTTTAGCCGGCTGTGGCAAGTTGCCTTCAGAGAGGTAATGTGAGGTTTCCAGGATAACCTAAGATCAAAGAGGAGGCCCAGAAACTTGACTGTATCACGTTCTGGGATACGGGAGCCATAGAGATACAAAGGATGATCGGAGATGACAGAGCGTCTAGTGAAGTAATTTGGTGGGTTTTAGTGCTGGAAAAATTTAAACCCCCGGGGTGGTGGCCCAATTGGAAACTCGGTCGACTGCATGTGGAGAGAAACTGTAATTAAAGGGGACAGTCAGCGCCTGCACAGGCAATAGCGAAGTCATCAAAATAGAGTGATGACCAAAAATTTGTAGAAGACTAGAGGCCAAATCATTAATGCAAGGAGAGAAAGTGTTTTTGTTAAAAACCACATCCCTGGGGGACACCTTCGCTTGGATAAAGTCCGGGGAGAGCACATTATTAACCCAAACACGGAAATGCTGTCAGTTAAAAAGTTCTTAAGAAGGATGGTTAGTTGCCTCGAAGGCCTAAGGAGTGGGCTTGGGCTAAATATTTATACCTCCAAGTTGTGTCATATGCCTTTTCAAGGTCAAAAAATATGGCAATAAATGAGTGGTTATTCGCAAAGGTATTACGAACATACGTATCCAAGCGTAGTAAGGGGTCTATGGGAGAACATCCCTTATGAAAGCCATATTGACGATGGAGAGACTGTTGTGTGTCTCTAAATACCACACTAAACGTCTATTTTACTAGGCGTTCCATCACTTTGCAAACTGCACTGGTAAGAGCAATGGGACAATGTGGGAGGTTTCATGTCCCGTAGTGCCTGGTTTGCGGAAAGGGGGAACAATGGCGGATTTCCAAGCTGTGGGAAAAACTCCTTGTGACCAAAAAAAGATTGTAAAGGCGTAATAGGACTACAAGGGCTGACTGATGTAAATGTTGTTTGCATACGAATATGATGTCGTCGGCCCAGCTGCCGATGATCAGCAAGCTGAGAGTGTTTGGGCCTCCAGTTCTTGAAGTGTAAAAAGGGACATTATACTGTTCTTCTCTGAGAGAAGAAAAGTCCAAGGGTGCTAACTCTCTGGCAGACTTTGAGGAAGAAATAGGGCATAGATGGAGTCCCTGAGAAATTTCGGACCAGATGATTGCCAATTTCATTGGCAACATCTAGTGGGTTTGCTATATCAACACCGGCAACCCGCAGAACAGGAGCCGGGTCAGGAGAATATTTACCACTCAGTTTTCGTACTTTTTTCCAGACTGCACTCATAGAAGAAGCAGAGGTGATGGTGGAGACATAATCTCGCCAGCAAGTGCGTTTAGCGTCACGGATGACACGGCAAGTGATCGCACGCTTCTGCTTAAATTCAAGAAGTCTCTCTGTGGTTCTATTGTACGGTACCTGCCCATGCAGCGCGTTTCAAACGTACTGCACGAGCACAAGCAGGAGACCACCAAGGCACGCATTTCTGAGAATGCCTGCTCGAAGTTTGGGGTATAGAATGAGAAGCTGCGGTTAAAACGGAGGACGAGAAGAGGTGTAAAAGCTCATCGATGGAGGACGAAGAAGGAACCTCTCTAAAAACAGTTAGGTGTGAGTAAAGGTTCCGATTTGCCTGATCAAATTGCCAGCGTGGGATGCGAAGAGGTGGTGATAATGAAGGGGAAGTAAGAATGATGGGAAATGATCGCTGTCATGTAAGTCCGGAAGAACAGACCAAGTGAAGTCTAATGCGGCGGAGGAAGAGCAGACTGAGAGATCGATGCAAGAGAGAGTGTGAGTCCGAGGATCAAAATGGGTGTGAGTACCTGTATTTAAAACATGGAGGGGGTGGGTGGCAAGAAAAGCCTCTAACTGAATGCCACGGGAATCACAGTGAGACCCCCCAGAGGAAATGGTGGGCATTAAAATCACCAAGTAACAAAATCGGTGGTGGTAATGACGAAACAAGAAAGGCAATATCCGGAATAGATAATGCCCGAGACGGAGAGACATATAAAGAACAGAGCGTATACCACCTATGCAAGTGGATACGGGCTGCTGTGTAATGCAGCGAAGTACAAACAAATAGCTGATGGTACGGAATATCAGTGCGTAGAAGAAGGGCACTTTCATTAAAGGTCCCATCAGAGAAAGGATCTGAGAATACAATAAATTATAGCCTGAGATGGGAGAGATAACAGCAGAGTGTAATTTTGGTTCCTGTAAGCAAACACCAACAGGGGAAAACTGGGAGAGTAACATCTGAAGCTCTCCTCGATTACCCCTGAGGCCGCGTATATTCCACTGTAAATAGGCCATGATTGGCAATGATAAAGATACCTGAAATCCGCAGGTAAGGGTTCCTACGGACTAGAGAGGTTAGAAAAGTCCACATGCGGAGGCAGTGGAAAACGTTCAAGCAGCGAAGGAACGGTGCGCTGTGAAGAAAGGAGTTGCGCAGATGGAGTAGAGGAGAGAGAAGGAGCGGAGGGTGGATCAGTGTCCATTGATATATTCAGAGATTGCTTCAAGTGTTTCAGAATTCAGAGACGTCGTATGGGAGACAATATTGGAAATGGTAGGGGGAGGATGAGTAAAGATTGGAACTGTAATGGACTGTACCAAGGTAGAGGGGGACGGAAGGGTGGAGGGAACTGGAGAAGCGTGGAAGGGGACAGAAGAGGCAGAAACCTGGGAGGTGGCCGAAGAGGAAGAAACTTGGGAGGGAACAGGGGAGGAAGGTATAGTACGAGGAGGAGGGTGAACCTCTACACTTGTAACAGAGCCAGTGAGAGAGGAAGAACCAGGTACAGAGACAGGGAAGGGAAAATGAGGAGGTGGAAGATGGGTAGGAGGTGTTAACGGACCTTTTTTTGACTTTTGAGAAGTAGAGGGACGATTGGGAGGAGGTGTCATACGAGATCTCGTCGCTACTGAGGCTTGTGAGAGAGAACACGAAGAAGCAAGATCAGACTGAGACGTTGAAGTAGGGACGTCTGAGCCGAGGACAGCAAAAGAATTAGCTACAGGAGTGACATATGGGAGAGGTAACCACAGAGGTGGGTGCAGAAGATGGGATACCAGAAGTGGGGGACGTTTTGAAACACGGGAATAAGAAACACGAGGTAGTCTCCCTTGGAGGCGGAGATGAGAAACTGCCATGGCATAAGGGAGACCTTCTGCCTCTTTGAGGTAACGGATTTCCCGCTCGTTTAAGTAGACTTGACAACGGCGAGAGTACGAAGGGTGAGCCTCATGACAATTAAGGCAAGAGGAGGTCGATTGCAAGACGTATTAGAATGGTCATCGGCACCACAGACTGGGTATTCGGCGATAGATCTGCAATATTTCGCTGGATGGCCAAATCGCCAGCAATTTCTACACTGTTGCGGTGTAGGGATCACCTTCGAACTTGTAACCGATGTCCAACTACATAAACTGAGGAGGGGAGTTCACGGCTTCAAAATTTAAAAAACGAGCCACATTGCTAGGGTATCGTCTCCGCCCGCGGGCAGGAAGAATGTAATGTCTACCTTGAGGATTGGGAGATTTTGGGAGTTCCAGCTGTTCAAGAGTGTCAGTGCCACATGTCTGGAAAATTTTTGTTGAACTATGGTATGGGCAGAATGATGGTACCACTACAAGAATTGAGGGAATAAATGCTTTTCAATAGTTACAGGAACAGTATTGAAAGGGAAAGACGAGAAAGCTCAGAGCCTGGTAGCATTCTTACGGTGACGATGCGCGTACCGCTCTTAAGAGCATGAAAGAAATATCTTTACCAACATGGCGTAGGAGTGCCTTGCAATACTGTGGTCAGAAAGATAGGCAGTAGAAGGAATGGGTCGTAAAGTGAAGAATTTAGCCCATTGTGCAGTCTGAAACTGAGCGTGAAAGGTAGTGAAGGACGTGTCGATCTTTTCTGAGAAGAACAGAAGGTGGAGAAGTATCATCAGCAGGTAATTGTCGTGTCGTTAGGGCGTGGGACCAGAGTTGGTCCGACGTGGAATGGGCCGGCATTCGAAAATTGCCGCACCGTAGAGGGAAGGCCGGAAGCATAGTCAAGGAGAGCGAAGGTCAGATAAATCGAAGGAGTCAGTCGAGGCCCCCAGTACCTGAAGCGGTGGAGGAAACAGCACCCAAGAGGTACAGGGGCATGGGGAGTGTCCGAAGAGTGGCCCAAAGACGGGGCGGGGTCAGAACGGGGTGCGGTATCAAAAAGGGGGCCCCCGGGGGTAGCAGGTTCATGGACAGGGCTGCCATGGTTAGGTTATTTTCTTTCTTTTGTTTTTAGAAAAAAAAGAAAGAAAAAAAAAATAAAAAAAGAATAAAAAAAAGGGGGGACCGGGAGGGATATTTTCCTAGGAGGAATGAAAGGGCCAGAAATTCCCTCCGCGCCCAAGAGGACCTCAGCACTGCAAGTAGCCAGATGCAGCAGGGAACCTGTGCCATACCCTACCCATCATGCCAGAAAAACCGGCAATCCGGGATAGCAACCTCACATCTGCCGAGCTACCTCGGTGGACAAAAGAGGGGCGGCCGGAAATCCGCCAAAAAAGCATACCTCCTTCAGCCACCACCCCCAGAACCCCGAAAGGGGGCTTCCAGAGATACACCCGTCGCCCGAGAGACACCCAAAGCCACCCTCCGGGATACCGGAGAGGGATCAGGACATCCCCAGGCAATCCAGATTCCACGGCAAACTACGCCACCGCCAAGAACCTCAACGGAATGGGATGGACCCCGGTACCCTTTCCCCTACCTAGGAACTAGCATGCCTGTGGGAAAAAAAAAAAAAAAAAAAGGCCAAAAAGGAAGGGCAAAAGGGAGGGGTGGGGAGGAGGAGGAGGAAAGGAAAAAGGGGAGGATGGGGAGGATGGGATAGGGAACGGGGGATTGGGGGGTAATTAGGTTCGGTCTGAGGCAGTAGACCGACAGATCTAATTCCTCAGACCAAGAGCCTCTTCACCACGCCAAGGAGCCCCCCTTGAAGAGGCTTTAAGCCCCAGAATTCATGGCATGAGCATGGCATGTTATTGTAAAATAAAACTGATGTTACTGAATAATAATATTCCAAACAGCAGTGACAGTGATACTAGTGGTTATATTTACAACAAATATTATGCTTTCATCTCTATGGGAAAATGGAAAAGAATCCTTCCTCTGCAAGCCATGCATGCTGTAAGAGGCAAGTAAAATGCTGGGAGCAAGGGGCTAGTAACCCTCTTCTCCTGTATAAATTACTAAATGTAACAAAAAGTGTTTCTTCTTTTTCAGGTCATCCTGCCCCTCAGTGGGAGATGGCTGGTGTTAAAAAAAAAATGCTTTGATTAACAGCATAAACAAAATGTTGAAAAATGTTTGAAGCATGTCTGAACCCTCTTGCATAATAGCAAGAAATTAAACTTTTTGGGTAAATAGCAGTGAAAGTGATACCAGTGGTGATTTCATAGCCTTTTGAAAACAGTAAATAAAAAGCAAAGCTTTCCATAGACATGACCAAACATATCGCTGAATGGTGCAAAATTTTTAAATGTTCATCAAATGACATACATGAACACAGTGCAGACAGGGTTCGCTCCACAGCTGCGTAATAAGCATATCATTGCGTTATAATTTCACTGTAAAGTGACTTACATTTATAGGTTACCTGGCTTCATAAAGTATTACACACTAAAACATATGTAAGATGCTAATAAATCTATCTACAGTGTAGTTCTATACCTGCAAATTATTTACTGAAATCAGTGGCAAGTGCTAAACCCTTAAGGGTTACGCACCTGGGGAAGCTATCAAGTTCAACCCAAGGAAGGGTATGATAAGTCCAGTTCCTTAGATCAAGAGCCTTTTACTGGCATCAAGGTATATATATACCTGTGAAAAAGTCTGCCTCATTATACAGCCTATAAATTCTTCACTTCAACATCAGGTAAAGTGTTCATATTTTACTCATTTTCCCATACTATATTATATACTCTACAATATCATAAAAAACTGCCCACCAGAAAGGTGGTAAAGCTGCCCACAGTGCCCAGTTAAAGGGTTAAATCTAAGTTTTAAGAAATCACTGCCAAGTATGGAAGTCAGCAACACTAACAGTAGCACGTACTATACATGTTTATGATGAGCAAAAGACACTGTATTGATGTTCCCCAAAACTGAATCAAACTAATAAATGCCAACCATCAAATAGAAGCTCTGAGGATTTGATTTTTTAAAAAATACTGATGACCACTTTACTGCATGATGTTCATTAACCCAATGAATCTTGGGCTCTATCTTCACCACATGCTGTACTCCACATCATCACTATCTTCACCACATGCTGTACTCCACATCATCACTATCTTCACCACATGCTGTACTACACATCATCACTATCTTTACCACATGCTGTACTCCACATCATCACTATCAGCCATGATGAAGAAACCCCAAATGGTTAAAAATGTCACCACATTTCCTGCCAAGACTAGTGCACAAGCACCCCACTGAATCTGTAAAAAAAAGTAGTGAGTTTAATTTAAAACCTTTCTTATGCATCCCATATCCATGGTGTGGACAATAGTCAAAAGATAAAGTACGTTGTGATTGGCATCAAATACCGGAGAGGAACTTATAAGAGCTAACCTAATCTAACATGGCAAAATCTTCTCTAATGTAATATGCTTTAAAAATCAATACATTATATTAAATATTAAAGAATATTAAAAGAATAGGTGGTAAATATTAAAAGAATATTTACCACCTAGTTATGAAACTATGTATATTTTTCAGCAAAACAAAGAAATGGTTTATAATGTATTGATTTTTAAAGAATATTACATTAGAGAAGACTTTGCCATGTTAGATTGGGTTAACTCTTATTAGTTCCACTCCAGTATACTAGTTTCACTAAACAATATTTAGTGAAATTCATGTTAAAAAACCAATCTATATGAAAACTTGCATTCACTGACCATGCAAAACATGAGAGAAGTGTACATCCATACATAAAAATATCTGAAGATATACAATCTTACTGATAAACTATCTACAATACACAAGTAGTAAGACTTTCTTGAGTTTCCATAATATGAAAGTTGTTTTATAAAACAAAAATTTAAAAAGTTCTTGGAAAGCTAAACTGATATTAGAATCTTACACAGAGTGATAAATTAAGGCTAAGAACTTAAGAGTAAAGAGAGACTAAAAAAAATAGAGCAGAGAAAAACAGTTGTTCAGAGAGAAAGGCATAAATTATTTAGATGGTAAAAAGTTTGTTAAATCAATTATCTAGACAGTTTGGACACTTGAGAAAATATGATGCACAAAAAATTAAAAAGAAAAAACTCAAGACATTAAGTGTTATACAGTACAATATACAATCAAATTTCTTTCAATGATCATGTGTGCAAGCTTGCTATCTCTCAATAATTTCAGCAGTTTAATTTTTTACATGAGATGCAATTAGATTTACCAAAAAAAATATTATAGAAAGTACATACTGACACTTTATATGTTTTTTCACTGTTTCACAACTAGTGGTTTTTTAAACACATACCTAATATTAAATACTGAAAAAATCATTGCAACACTCACTACCGGCTGTGCAACAGGCGATCTTGCTAAGACAATAGGAAGACCAAATGCTGATACCACAAGGGCAGCTGTCACAAAGTATGCCAACTCCTTGCAGGGGTTGCTTCCTCCAGTGTCCTCTGACATTCTACGTGCGATAATGCTTGGTATTGGCGCCAGCACATAGAACATGAGCACAAAGAAGGGCCACCAGTTGCTGTTCAATGTAAATAACTTAAATCAAAAGATATTTATGTTTATCAGAATGTCTATATAAAATAATTATCAACTAATGTACTCTAATAGCTCTATCTTACACTATAAGCAAAGATGTACAACTGTCACACACCAATAGATGAACAGCTCATATGAAGAATTCCAATACATTTTCTGAAGGAGAAAAATGCACCAAAAGTGCTTTTATGTTTTACAGCATAGCTATCTAGGGTAATCTGAACAATTTATGAAATCACTATAGACTAGATAATAATACTACACAAATAAACTCTTTTGTTTTTATTAACACATTGGCCATTTCCCACCAAGGAAGGGTGACTGGAAAAAGAAGAGATTCTTTCATCACCATCATTCACTCCATCACTGTCTTGCCAGAGGCATGCCTACACTACAGTTATAAAACTGCAATATCAACAGACTTCCTTCAGAGTGCAGGCACTGTACTTCCCATCTCCAGGACTCAAGTTCGGCTTCTGACTTCCCTGAACCCCTTCATAAATGTTACCTTCCTCACACTCCAACAGCACGTCAAGTCATAAAAACAACTTGTCTCCACTCACTCCTATCTAATGTGCTCATGCATGCTTGATGGAAGTCCAGGCCCCAAGCACACAAAACCTCCTTTACCCCCTCCCTCCAACCTTTCCTAGGCTGACCCCCTACCCTGCCTTCCTTCCACTACAGATTTATACACTCTTCAAAGCATTCTATTTTGTTCCATCTTTTCTAAATATCTGAGCCACCTCAGCAACCCCTCCTCAGCCTTCTGGATAATAATTTTAGTAACCCTGCACTCCCTCCTAATTTCCAAACTATACATTCTCTGCTATATTATAGTCACACCACAAATTGCCCTCAGACATGACATCTCCACTGCCTCCAGCCTGCTCCTTGTTGCAACATTCACCACCCATGCTTCACACCCATATAAGAGCATTAGTTTAACTATACTCTCATACATTCCCCTCTTTACTTCCATGGATAACATTCTTTGTCTCCACAGATTCCTCAGTACACCACTCATCATTTTCCTCATCAATTCTATAAGTCACTTCGTCTTTCATTGACCCATCTGCTGACAAATCCATTCCCAAATACTATATGAATACATTCACTTTCTCCATATTTCCTCCAATCTGATATCCAATCTTTCATTACCTATATTCAATTTTAATTTCTTTCTTTTACATACCTTTCCAAACTTAGTCACCAACCTCTGCAACTTCTCTTCAGAATCTCCCAAAAATACAGTGTCATCAGCAAAAAGCAACTGTGATAAATCCCACTTTCTGTTAGATTCTTTATCTTTTAATCCCACACCTCTTGTCAACACCTGAGCATTCACTTCTCTTACAACCCCATCTATAAATATACTAAACAACCATGGTGACATCACACATCCCTGTCTAAGGACTACTTTACTAGGAAATAATCTCCCTCTCACCTACATACTCTATCCTGAGCCTCACTATCCTCATAAAAACTCTTCACTGCTTTCAGTAAACTACCTCCTATTGCATACATCTGCCACATTGATCCCCTATCTACCCTATCATGTGCCTTTTCCACATCCATCAATGCAACAAAAAACCATTTACCCTTATTTAAATATTTTTCATCTATATGTTTCACTGTAAACACTTGGTCTACACATGCCCCTACCCTTCCTAAAGCAACCTTGTTCATCTCCAATCCAGCTCTCCATCTTACTCTTAATTCTTTCAATAATAACTCTACCATACACTTTACCAGGTATACTCAACAGGTTTATTCCCCTTTTAATTTTTGCACTCTCTTTTATCCCCTTTGCCTTTATACAAAGAAAGTATGCATGCTCTCTGCCAATCCCTAGGTACCTTACCCTCTTCCATACATTTATTAAATAAAAGCACCAATCACTCCAGAACTATCCCCACCTGCATTTAACATTTTTATCTTTATCCCATCAATACCAGCTGCTTTACCCCCTTTCACTCTACCCACTGTCTCATGCACCTCCCTTACACTCACATCTGGCTCTTCCTCACTCCTACAAGATGTTTTATCTCCTTGCCCAATGCACAAAATCACAGCTTCCCTATCTTCATCAGCATTTAACAGTTCCTCAAAATATTCCCTCCATCTTCCCGATACATCTAACTCTGTGTCTAATAACTCTCCTCTCCTATTTTTAACTGTCAAATACATTTGTTCCCTAAGCTCTCTCAACTTATTAATCTTATTCCAAAACTTTTTCATATGCTTAATAAAATTTGTTGATAGCATCTCACCCACTCTCTCATTTGCTCTCTTACATTCCCCTCTTCAAGGGGGGCTCCTTGGCGTGGTGAAGAGGCTCTTGGTCTGAGGAATTAAACCTGATGGTCTCCTTCCTCAGACCGAACCTAATTACCCCCCAATCCCCCCTTCCCTATCCCATCCTCCCCACCCTCCATTTTCTCTTTCCTCCTCATCCTCCCCATCCCTCCCTTATTCCCTCCCTCTTTTTGGCCTGTAGGATTCTTCCCACAGGCATGCTGGTTCCTAGGTAGAGGGAAGGGTACCAGGGTCCATCCCATTCTGTTGAGGTTCTTGGAGGTGGCGTAGTTTGCCGTGGAATCTGGATCACCTGGGGATGTCCCGATCTCTCTCCGGTATCCCGGGGAATGGTTTTGGGTGCCTTTTTCGGATGACGGGTATATCTCTGGAAGCCGCCTTTCGGATTCCGGGGTGGTGGCCGAAGGAGGTATGCTTTGTGGCAAATATCCGTCTGCCCTCTCTTTTATCCACCGAGGTAGCTCGGCAGATGTGAGGTTGCTATCCCGGACTGCTGGTTTACTGGTATGAAGGGTAGGGTATGGCACGGGTTCCATGCTGCATCTGCGCTACTTGCGGTTCTGAGGTCCTCTTGGACGTGGAGGGAGATTTCCGACCCTTTCATTCCTCCTAGGAACTATTCCTCCTTGCTCCCCCCTTTTTTTATTCTACTTTTTTATTTTTATTTTCTTTTCTTCTTCTTTTTTCTTAAAAACAAAAAGACAAGAAGTAACCTAACTATGGAGATTCCAATCCATGAACCTCCTACCCCCGAGCCCTTCTTGATACCGCACCCAATTCTGATCCTGCCTCATTTTTTGACCGCTCTTCGGACACTCCTGATGCCCCTGTACCTCTTGCTGGTGCTGTTTCCTCACCCGCTTCAGGTACCTGGGCTTCGACTGACTCCTTCGATTTGTCTGGCCTCCGCTCTCCTTTGGCTATACTTCCGACCTCTCCCTCTACAGTGCGGAGATTTTCGAATCGCCAGCCCGTTTCACATTGGACCAACTCTGGTCCCACTCTTAAACGCCAATGACAATTGCCTGACGATGATACTTCACCACCTTCTTGTTCTTCTCAGAAAAGATCAACCCGTTATGCACTCCCTTTCCACGCTCAGTTTCGGAATGGTGCGGAGGGAGATTTCCGGCCCTTTTATTCCTCCTAGGAACTATTCCTCCTTGCTCCCCCCTTTTTTTATTCTTTTTTTTATAGATGAATGGTTCAGAGAACCGACATGTTGATAAATTAGACACATGTGCAACTCTTGGGTATCTTTATTGAGGAAACGTTTCGCCACACGGTGGCTTCATCAGTCCATACATAGGAGAAACCTGAAGAACAGGAGGAGAATGAGGTAATCAGTCCCTCAACCTTGAGTCGATGTGTTCAGTCCATCAATCTTGAGTAGAATACGACATATGAGCGGAGAAGCAGCTTATAAACCGTATGGCAGGAGAGGTGCAGCAGTCATAGGTGGTGTCACATTTGTTCAATGTGGAAGTAGGTCGTGCCCAAGAATTAGGCAAGCGAAGAATTCCTAAGTATTAAGATCCCAAGAAGTTGCAGTGTCTGACAGGTTTGTAGATGAATGGTTCAGAGAACCGACATGTAGATAAATTAGACACATGTGCAACTCTTGGGTATCTTTATTGAGGAAACGTTTCGCCACACAGTGGCTTCATCAGTCCATACATAGGAGAAACCTGAAGAACAGGAGGAGAATGAGGTAATCAGTCCCTCAACCTTGAGTCGATGTGTTCAGTCCATCAATCTTGAGTAGAATACGGCATATGAGCGGAGAAGCAGCTTATAAACCGTATGGCACTATTGTGGCAAAGAAAAGATAAATTTCAGCTACAGTTGTCTCCTTCCACTGGTGTAGGCGTGATCGTGGTGAAAGAATTGTTTTTTGCCATGGTGTACTTGTAGTATGTGTTGCTTTTCCTGACAATAATTTCCATCAAGGGTTCATCAAAGAATAACTCGAAACATTCCAGTTCAGTGGCATTGTTCCCAAGTGTACAGGATGGCCATATTCCACTTTGACTTTCATCATAGTGATGGGGATTGGGAACAAAATTGGTAGCTTCCTGCCAATCCCAGGTGCGGTCTACTGGTGGATACTGGATATTGACCTGTGGTTGTGGAGGTTGTGGTTGTGGAGGTTGGTGTGGTGGGTGGATGAGGGTGGGTTTTGTTGTAGCTCAGCTGAGTCAGTGGCGTGGGGACCAGCATGTGCCGCTGATGGTGCCTCATGGCGCATGCCACCACCATCTGGTGATGCATGCACATTATTCTTCCCAGTTGTAACAATATCATCATCATTTTCACTATCTGTTCTTGTTATACAGCCATGGGATGTACTACGAGATGTACTCCTTACCCTTGGAATAGCATATGGCACACTACCAGAGCACATTTAGCGTCGTATATACTGATGCTTCACTGGAGAATATTTCACTTCACTCTAGCTACTGGAACCGTTTTCAAGAGCTTGGAGATCATATTCACTATCACTTCCATCACTACTGCTCACATCCGAGTCCTGGACACAGGAAAATACGAGTTTCCTCTTTCGTTCTGGTACAACTGGATGTGAACAAGACGGCCCAGCACCAGAGGTGTAAAGTTGAGGGTGGTCTGGGTTATCACTATTACCAGTATTATGTTCATTATTTTCGGTCACAAACTCCTCAAAACCATGTAATTCTTCTTCACTGACACTTCCATCTGTGTTTGAACTGTCACTTGGGAACAAAAGAGTCCCAATTCGCTGGGGAGTGAGGAGTTTCTTACTGTGGGGCATGGTATACAAGGCGTACTGAAATAGTGTTCCCACAACGCAATGAGGGTGCCTCAATTTTTTTCCTACTGCACACACTGACCATGCAGACCCATTCTCTCTCACGGTAGGCCTACCAGCTTTCTCCTGCTCGATTTGAAGGCGCTAAAATTTATGCATATAAGTATGTGACCCCGACCCTATCATGACATACACGTACATGACAACCCTCAAAGGGTTAATAAATGTATGGAAGAGGGTAGGGTACCTTGGGATTGGCAGAGAGCATGCATAGTTCCTTTGTATAAAGGCAAAGGGAACAAAAGAAAGTGTAAAAAATGTATACCTGGTAAAGTGTATGGTAGAGTTGTTATTGATAGAATTAAGAGTAAGATGGAGAGCAGGATAGCAGATGAACAAGGAGGCTTGAGGAAGGGTAGGGGATGTGTAGACCAAGTGTTTGCAGTTAAACATTTAGGTGAACAGTATTTAGATAAGGGCAAAGAGGCATTTGTGGTATTTATGGATTTGGAAAAGGCATATGTTAGGGTGGGCAGTGTGGCAGATGTTGGTAATGTATGGAATAGGAGTTGGGTTATTGAAAGCGGTGAAAAGTTTTTACAAGGATATAGAGGCTCAGGTTAGAGTATGTAGGTGAGAGGGAGATTATTTCCCAGTAGAAGTAGGCCTTAGACAGGGATGTGTGATGTCACCATGGTTGTTCAGTATACTGTATTTATAGATGGAGTTGTAAGAGAAGTGAATGCTCAGGTGCTGGCAAGAGGTGTGGGGTTAAAAGATAAAGAATCTAATACAAAGTGAGAGTTGTCACAGTTGCTCTTTGCTGATGACACTGTGCTTTTGGAAGATTCTGAAGAGAAGTTGCAGAGGTTGGTTGATGAGTTTGGTAGGGTATGTAAAATAAGGAAATTAAAAGTGAATATAGGGAAGAGTAAGGTGGTGAGGATAACAAAAAAATTAGGTAACGGAAGATTGGATATCAGATTGGAGGGAGAGAGTATAGGGGAAGTGAATGTGTTCAGATATATGGGAGTGGATGTGTCAGCAGATGGGTCTCTGAAGGATAAGGTGAATCATAGAATTAGCTGAGGAGTCTTTAGAGACTAAGAACTTTATCCATGAAAGCAAGGAAGGGAATGTATGAGAGTATAATTATACCAACGCTCTTGTATGGATGTGAGGCATGGGTTGTGAATGTTGCAACAAGGAGAAGGCTGGAGGCAGTAATGCCATGTCTGAGGGCAGTGTTTGGTGAGAATATAATGCAGAGAATTCGTAGTTTGGAGATTAGGAGGAGGTGTGGGATTACCAAAACTATTATCCAGTGGGCTGAGGAGGAGTTATTGAGATGGTTTAGACATGTAGAGAGGATGGAATGAAATAGAATGACTTTGAGAGTGTATAAATCTGTAATGAAGGGAAGGCGGGGTAGGGATCGGCCTAGGAATGGTTGGAGGGAGGGGGTAAAGGAGGTTTTGTATGCGAGGGGCTTGGACTTCTAGCAAGCATGCGTGAGCATGTTAGATAGGAGCGAGTGGAGACAAATGGTTTTTAGGACATGTCTTGCTGTTGGAGTGTTAGCAAGGTAACACTTATGAAGGGATTCAAGGAAACCGGCAGGCTGCACTTGATTCCTGGAGATGGGAAGTACAGTGCCGCCACTCTGAAGGAGGGGTGTTAACGTTGCAGTTTTATAACTGTAGTGTAAGAATGCCTCTGGCTAAACAGTGATGGAGCGAGGGATGATGAAAGTTTTTCTTTTTCGGGCCACCCTGCCTTGGTGGGAAATGGCCGATATGTGAATAATAAAAAAAAATATTTTTTTTTTATTGTTTGATCTTGTAACACCGTTCAGAAGGAACTCGTGATATTACAATGGTTTCACAGCGTAACACTTCTCAAAATGTTACTTAGCTTTCTTGGGTTCTCAAAATGTTACTTAGCTTTCTTGGGTTATCCTAGGTTAAATCTGTGATGCCTTTTGGCTGAATTCTGCAGTTTGTATAATAAAATTGCAATAAATTTGGATCAAATATGGCATTGTACTGACAGTTCAATATCCTTTCAAGGTGTGATAATCCTCAGAAACATAGAAATGCATTACATTTTTTGAATATAGATAGTGTTTTTGTTAAATGAATTCCACTCTTAGTATCATGAGACTGTAAAAAGTTTTGAATAAATAACAATATATTTTTATTTTTTATTATCACACCGGCCGATTCCCACCAAGGCAGGGTGGCCCGAAAAAGAAAAACTTTCACCATCATTCACTCCATCACTGTCTTGCCAGAAGGGTGCTTTACACTACAGTTCTTAAACTGCAACATTAACACCCCTCCTTCAGAGTGCAGGCACTGTACTTCCCATCTCCAGGACTCAAGTCCGGCCTGCCGGTTTCCCTGAATCCCTTCATAAATGTTACTTTGCTCACACTCCAACAGCACGTCAAGTATTAAAAACCATTTGTCTCCATTCACTCCTATCAAACACGCTCACACATGCCTGCTGGAAGTCCAAGCCCCTCGCACACAAAACCTCCTTTACCCCCTCCCTCCAACCCTTCCTAGGCCGACCCCTACCCCGCCTTCCTTCCACTACAGACTGATACACTCTTGAAGTCATTCTGTTTCGCTCCATTCTCTCTACATGTCCGAACCACCTCAACAACCCTTCCTCAGCCCTCTGGACAACAGTTTTGGTAATCCCGCACCTCCTCCTAACTTCCAAACTACGAATTCTCTGCATTATATTCACACCACACATTGCCCTCAGACATGACATCTCCACTGCCTCCAGCCTTCTCCTCGCTGCAACATTCATCACCCACGCTTCACACCCATATAAGAGCGTTGGTAAAACTATACTCTCATACATTCCCCTCTTTGCCTCCAAGGACAAAGTTCTTTGTCTCCACAGACTCCTAAGTGCACCACTCACTCTTTTTCCCTCATCAATTCTATGATTCACCTCATCTTTCATAGACCCATCCGCTGACACGTCCACTCCCAAATATCTGAATACGTTCACCTCCTCCATACTCTCTCCCTCCAATCTGATATTCAATCTTTCATCACCTAATCTTTTTGTTATCCTCATAACCTTACTCTTTCCTGTATTCACCTTTAATTTTCTTCTTTTGCACACCCTACCAAATTCATCCACCAATCTCTGCAACTTCTCTTCAGAATCTCCCAAGAGCACAGTGTCATCAGCAAAGAGCAGCTGTGACAACTCCCACTTTGTGTGTGATTCTTTATCTTTTAACTCCACGCCTCTTGCCAAGACCCTCGCATTTACTTCTCTTACAACCCCATCTATAAATATATTAAACAACCACGGTGACATCACACATCCTTGTCTAAGGCCTACTTTTACTGGGAAAAAATTTCCCTCTTTCCTACATACTCTAACTTGAGCCTCACTATCCTCGTAAAAACTCTTCACTGCTTTCAGTAACCTACCTCCTACACCATACACTTGCAACATCTGCCACTTTGCCCCCCTATCCACCCTGTCATACGCCTTTTCCAAATCCATAAATGCCACAAAGACCTCTTTAGCCTTATCTAAATACTGTTCCCCTTTTATGTTTCACTGTAAACAACCTGGTCCACACACCCCCTACCTTTCCTAAAGCCTCCTTGTTCATCTGCTATCCTATTCTCCGTCTTACTCTTAATTCTTTCAATTATAACTCTACCATACACTTTACCAGGTACACTCAACAGACTTATCCCCCTATAATTTTTGCACTCTCTTTTATCCCCTTTGCCTTTATACAAAGGAACTATGCATGCTCTCTGCCAATCCCTAGGTACTTACCCTCTTCCATACATTTATTAAATAATTGCACCAACCACTCCAAAACTATATCCCCACCTGCTTTTAACATTTCTATCTTTATCCCATCAATCCCGGCTGCCTTACCCCCTTTCATTTTACCTACTGCCTCACGAACTTCCCCCACACTCACAACTGGCTCTTCCTCACTCCTACAAGATGTTATTCCTCCTTGCCCTATACACGAAATCACAGCTTCCCTATCTTCATCAACATTTAACAATTCCTCAAAATATTCCTTCCATATAATATTTATATTATTATTTATTTTATATTATCACACTGGCCGATTCCCACCAAGGCAGGGTGGCCCGAAAAAGAAAAACTTTCACCATCATTCACTCCATCACTGTCTTGCCAGAAGGGTGCTTTACACTACAGTTTTTAAACTGCAACATTAACTAACCCCTTCAGGGTCCAAGGCCAAAATCTGAAGTGGTGCTCCAGTGTCCAAGAAATTTTGAAAAAAAAAAAAAAAAAAAAAAAATTGTTTTTTCTTACAAAATTAAAGAGCATATTTTTGTGAAGGTAATAAGACAAAAAAAAAATTCTGATCAGTACTTACTGAGATACAGTGCCAAGAAGTTTGTCAAAAATGATGTGGTGGAGGCAACATCGACGAATTCCACATACGCGCATTACATTATTTTGCGGTTTTTGTTGTTTTTTCTTTTCTTTTCCAATTTTTTTTCTATTCCTACTACATTTGGGGCCTGAGAGACCAATACTGTATATAATGTATATATATAAACTCACTGTATTGAACACAATAACTGCACTAAAGTTATCATATTATTGTTTACCATTGTTGTTTATTACAATAAACATGCACAAATCTTGTAGTATAATACTAATGTTCTATCATATATTTACATATTTACAATCACTGGACATGGTTTTAGAACTACTGGAGCTTGTGGAACTCCTTGAAACAAGGCACCATGCACAGAGGCACCTTACATTCCTCCCACATAAACCGAGTGTCTTTGCGTCTTTGTTGCCGTCGTTTTTTTTTTGTGCACAGACGATGCATCTCTTCTGAGCAAATTTCTTCTGAGTTGAAGGAAGTTGTATTATGAAATGATCACCTTCCCTCCTCAAACGCTTGGGTATATCCTGAGGAATTCGAGGACCATGTTGTATAGCAGGTGTTGTTACCTGGTACTTCATTATAAGTTGTCTGACAACAGACAAACAAAATTCACCATACGGTGGTCTGTTGCCAGTCTTTATTTGGTACATATTATATGCATTGAGCATTGAAATGTCCATGAGATGGAAGAAAAGTTTCATGTACCACTTGTAACTCTTACGAACACAGTCAACAAAACCAATCTGTATATCACATTTGTCAACCAAGCGCATGTTTTGTGTATAATCAATCACTGTCACTGGTTTTCGAATACGTTCATTAGTCACTCGATCAACTTTGCCACTGTCTTGCATTTCATTACGGTGAATGGTTGTCAACAATGTGACATCTCGTTTGTCATGCCACCGTAATGCCATGATGTCATTGGCAGTAAACACCTGCAGTAAACACCTCATTGCAACCCCGGCTTTCAGTGATATAATACCAGTGAATCGATTTGTGCTACTATTACGTATGCTACACTTCTCAGACAAAACCAGGCCTGACAGAAATGACAGGTTATATAAGATTAGGAATGTGTTTATGTATCTGAAACAAAAATTCTCTATGTATTTTTATCCCTTCAGGAAGCTTGTTATTGACGCGTCTTTGATTTTGTTCAAAGGTAGACTGTCGTTCAAGCAGTATATAAAAAGCAAGAGGAAAAGCTTTGGTATAAAGTTGTTTATACTTTGTGATTGCTACAGTGGTCTTGTATTGGATATTACTGTGCACACTGGAAGTAATACATTGCAAGATGCCAGGAAGTTATTGGGTATCTCTGGTGATGTGGTTAGAACAATGATGGAACCATATCTTGGTAAAGGGTATATATGTATATTATTGATAACTGGTACACAAGCCCCTTATTCAGTGATTTTTTGGGAGTGAACATGACAGATGTGTGTGGTACAGTGCATGTAAATCATTAATGTATGCCCACGTTCGACACAGGCACTCGTAGAGGTGAGGTGCAGGCATTTGCTGCCAATGACATCATGGCATTTTGGTGGCATGACAAATGAGATGTCACATTGTTGTCATCAGTTCACCGATATGAAATGACAGACACTGGCAGGCAGAATAGAGACACCAATGAACTTATTCTAAAACCTGCAGCTGTGATAGACCACACCCTCAATATGTGTTCAGTTAAGTGGACAAATGTGACATGCAAATTGGGTTTGCTGATTGTATTTGCAAGCGTTATAAGTGGTACATAAAACTTTTTTCATCTTGTGAACATTTCTATGCTCAATGCTTATAATATGTATAAGTTGAAGACCAGAAACAAACCACCATATGGTCAATTTTGTTTGTCTGTCAACAGACAAATATTATTCAAGTACCAAGTAACAACACCTGCAATAGGACACTGCCTGCGAACTGATCAACAACTACCTTCTTGTCTGGGGCCTGATGATCACTACCCGATACAAGTGCCTGCTACTACTTTGAAGAAAACTGCTCAGAAGAGGCGTTTTGTCTGTGCACATTTAAAAAAAGAAGAAAAAAAAAAAATGCAGAGACACTCGTTTTGCGTGTGAGGAGTGTAAAACAGCACTGTGTATGACAACGTACTTCAAAGAGTTCCACAAGCTGCAGAATTTCTACGAACATGTCCAGTGACTCTATATATAGTGTACATACATTCAAATTCAAATTGTTTATTTCCTTGCAAGTTTACAATGTGGTTGACATATTGTAGGAAGTATATTTACATAGGTAGTTTACAGTGAGGGTTTACGATTTATAGTGCAAAGAGAGCCACTATCATGGCTTGGCATTATGGGCAGTCTAAACTTAATAGATTACTCGAAAACAACATTTTCTATTATTGGTTTGTGTAAACAATATAATGACACTAATGTTTGTGCAGTTATTGTGCAGCATACAACGAGTGAATATATACAAAATATGGCTTATATTGGTCTCACAGGCCATAAGTTACTTGAAAAAATAAAATGTTAAAATATAAGAGAAAAAAGTAGAAAATAAATAAATAAACAATTACCACATGACCGGCAGTCGGCGATGTTGTCATAAGCGACGGTTCACTTTGTCAACTTCACGCCTCCATATCTCAGTAAGTATTGATCACAAAAAAAATTTTTTTTTGGCCTATAACACTCACAAAAACATTATCATTTCATAAGAAAAAATAATTTTTTTTAATTTGAATATTTCTCGACCCTGGGAACGAGTTTAGGATCAGGGGTCTCAACCCTCAAAGGGTTAAATAAAAACACTAATCACTCCAAAACTATATCCCCACCTGCCTTTAACATTTGTATCTTTATCCTATCAATCCCAGCTGATTTACCTGTTTTCATTTTACTCACTGCCCCATGCACCTCCCCCACATTCACAACTGGTTCTTCCTAACTCCTATAAAAAAAATACCAAATTATATTGTATATTTCTAGTGAGGCTACAGTGGGCAATGCATCTCCCTGTGTTTCAAATATCAAAGCACCTAGAAAAACATCTATAGTGTTAGAGTTAGACACTGGAATAAAAAAAAAAAAAATACAGTGAATAATTTGTAATCAATATTTTTTATTTTTATTATCACACCGGCCGATTCCCACCAAGGCAGGGTGGCCCGAAAAAGAAAAACTTTCACCATCATTCACTCCATCACTGTCTTGCCAGAAGGGTGCTTTACACTACAGTTTTTAAACTGCAACATTAACACCCCTCCTTCAGAGTGCAGGCACTGTACTTCCCATCTCCAGGACTCAAGTCCGGCCTGCCGGTTTCCCTGAATCCCTTCATAAATGTTACTTTGCTCACACTCCAACAGCACGTCAAGTATTAAAAACCATTTGTCTCCATTCACTCCTATCAAACACGCTCACGCATGCCTGCTGGAAGTCCAAGCCCCTCGCACACAAAACCTCCTTTACCCCCTCCCTCCAACCCTTCCTAGGCCGACCCCTACCCCGCCTTCCTTCCACTACAGACTGATACACTCTTGAAGTCATTCTGTTTCGCTCCATTCTCTCTACATGTCCGAACCACCTCAACAACCCTTCCTCAGCCCTCTGGACAACAGTTTTGGTAATCCCGCACCTCCTCCTAACTTCCAAACTACGAATTCTCTGCATTATATTACACACCACACATTGCCCTCAGACATGACATCTCCACTGCCTCCAGCCTTCTCCTCGCTGCAACATTCATCACCCACGCTTCACACCCATATAAGAGCGTTGGTAAAACTATACTCTCATACATTCCCCTCTTTGCCTCCAAGGACAAAGTTCTTTGTCTCCACAGACTCCTAAGTGCACCACTCACTCTTTTTCCCTCATCAATTCTATGATTCACCTCATCTTTCATAGACCCATCCGCTGACACGTCCACTCCCAAATATCTGAATACGTTCACCTCCTCCATACTCTCTCCCTCCAATCTGATATTCAATCTTTCATCACCTAATCTTTTTGTTATCCTCATAACCTTACTCTTTCCTGTATTCACCTTTAATTTTTCTTCTTTTTGCACACCCTACCAAATTCATCCACCAATCTCTGCAACTTCTCTTCAGAATCTCCCAAGAGCACAGTGTCATCAGCAAAGAGCAGCTGTGACAACTCCCACTTTGTGTGTGATTCTTTATCTTTTAACTCCACGCCTCTTGCCAAGACCCTCGCATTTACTTCTCTTACAACCCCATCTATAAATATATTAAACAACCACGGTGACATCACACATCCTTGTCTAAGGCCTACTTTTACTGGGAAAAAATTTCCCTCTTTCCCACATACTCTAACTTGAGCCTCACTATCCTCGTAAAAACTCTTCACTGCTTTCAGTAACCTACCTCCTACACCATACACTTGCAACATCTGCCACATTGCCCCCCTATCCACCCTGTCATACGCCTTTTCCAAATCCATAAATGCCACAAAGACCTCTTTAGCCTTATCTAAATACTGTTCAC
This sequence comes from Cherax quadricarinatus, assembly GCF_026875155.1. Lineage (NCBI taxonomy): Eukaryota > Metazoa > Arthropoda > Malacostraca > Decapoda > Parastacidae > Cherax > Cherax quadricarinatus. The sequence goes on along the minus strand of NC_069408.1, from coordinate 12,310,103 downwards.
TTATATGTTTCACTGTAAACACCTGGTCCACACACCCCCTACCTTTCCTAAAGCCTCCTTGTTCATCTGCTATCCTATTCTCCGTCTTACTCTTAATTCTTTCAATTATAACTCTACCATACACTTTACCAGGTACACTCAACAGACTTATCCCCCTATAATTTTTGCACTCTCTTTTTTCCCCTTTGCCTTTATACAAAGGAACTATGCATGCTCTCTGCCAATCCCTAGGTACCTTACCCTCTTCCATACATTTATTAAACAATTGCACCAACCACTCCCAAAACTATATCCCCACCTGCTTTTAACATTTCTATCTTTATCCCATCAATCCCGGCTGCCTTACCCCCTTTCATTTTACCTACTGCCTCACGAACTTCCCCACACTCACAACTGGCTCTTCCTCACTCCTACAAGTTTGTTATTCCTCCTTGCCCTATACACGAAATCACAGCTTCCCTATCTTCATCAACATTTAACAATTCCTCAAAATATTCCTTCCATCTTCCCAATACCTCTAACTCTCCATTTAATAACTCTCCTCTCCTATTTTTAACTGACAAATCCATTTGTTCTCTAGGCTTTCTTAACTTGTTAATCTCACTCCAAAACTTTTTCTTATTTTCAACAAAATTTGTTGATAACATCTCACCCACTCTCTCATTTGCTCTCTTTTTACATTGCTTCACCACTCTCTTAACCTCTCTCTTTTTCTCCATATACTCTTCCCTCCTTGCATCACTTCTACTTTGTAAAAACTTCTCATATGCTAACTTTTTTCTCCCTTACTACTCTCTTTACATCATCATTCCACCAATCGCTCCTCTTCCCTCCTGCACCCACTTTCCTGTAACCACAAACTTCTGCTGAACACTCTAACACTACATTTTTAAACCTACCCCATACCTCTTCGACCCCATTGCCTATGCTCTCATTAGCCCATCTATCCTCCAATAGCTGTTTATATCTTACCCTAACTGCCTCCTCTTTTAGTTTATAAACCTTCACCTCTCTCTTCCCTGATGCTTCTATTCTCCTTGTATCCCATCTACCTTTTACTCTCAGTGTAGCTACAACTAGAAAGTGATCTGATATATCTGTGGCCCCTCTATAAACATGTACATCCTGAAGTCTACTCAACAGTCTTTTATCTACCAATACATAATCCAACAAACTACTGTCATTTCGCCCTACATCATATCGTGTATACTTATTTATCCTCTTTTTCTTAAAATATGTATTACCTATAACTAAACCCCTTTCTATACAAAGTTCAATCAAAGGGCTCCCATTAATCATTTACACCTGGCACCCCAAACTTACCTACCACACCCTCTCTAAAAGTTTCTCCTACTTTAGCATTCAAGTCCCCTACCACAATTACTCTCTCACTTGGTTCAAAGGCTCCTATACATTCACTTAACATCTCCCAAAATCTCTCTCTCTCCTCTGCATTCCTCTCTTCTCCAGGTGCATACACGCTTATTATGACCCATTTCTCGCATCCAACCTTTACTTTAATCCACATAATTCTTGAATTTACACATTCATATTCTCTTTTCTCCTTCCATAACTGATCATTTAACATTACTGCTACCCCTTCCTTTGCTCTAACTCTCTCAGATACTCCAGATTTAATCCCATTTATTTCCCCCCACTGAAACTCTCCTACCCCCTTCAGCTTTGTTTCGCTTAGGGCCAGGACATCCAACTTCTTTTCATTCATAACATCAGCAATCATCTGTTTCTTGTCATCCGCACTACATCCACGCACATTTAAGCAACCCAGTTTTATAAAGTTTTTCTTCTTCTCTTTTTTAGTAATTGTATACAGGAGAAGGGTTACTAGCCCATTGCTCCCCGGCATTTTAGTCGCCTCATACGACACGCATGGCTTACGGAGGAAAGATTCTTTTCCACTTCCCCATGGACAATAGAAGAAATAAAAAAGAACAAGAGCTATTTAGAAAAAGGAGAAAAACCTAGATGTATGTATATATATATATGCATGTGCGTGTCTGTGAAGTGTGACCAAAGTGTAAGTAGGAGTAGCAAGATATCCCTGTTATCTAGCGTGTTTATGAGACAGAAAAAGAAACCAGCAATCCTACCATCATGCAAAACAATTACAGGTTTTTGTTTCACAGTCATCTGGCAGGACGGTAGTACTTCCCTGGGTGGTTGCTGTCTACCAACCTACTAAATGTATATACAGTCAATTCATGTACACTGCAGTTGTTGATGAGTGATTATTTTTTTTGCCAACTTCAACACCCTAAAAATCATAAGTTATTACCCAACAGTTTTTTTTACACAGATAAATAACACCCCTTCAATCTGTAAAAACAAAAACTATCTTTCAAAGTTCTTCCTCAAACAGTATTTCCCCAGGTATACCACAATTAAAAAGTACAGAAAAAATAGAACATCCCACAGAAATTTTCCCTTCAAAATTTTTAAAAGGTTAGCAAATTTTAACATTCATGTCATTCTATTTTTTTTAGATTTTGAGAGAATACCAGAGAAAATACATACTTGTACTCTGGCAAGGCACATGCCAGAATCAGGAACATTAGTCCTATTGAGGCAGAAAATGCCAATGTTACCAGTGCTGAAAAGAAAAGGTAATAAAATATTCCTGAATATGGTTAAGAAAAATAAAGTCAATGTCAATAATTGCTGAGATTTGTTAATGCATACGGTACTATTACATATTACAATCAAATGCACAACACTTCAAAGTGTATGTAATATTTACACACATATAGTATAGGTTATTACATTAACAGAGAACACCAGATACTGTATTTCACAGTGTGTATATATTCACTGCTCACAAGCTGTTTTACTCACATAAAATAAGCATAAAAAAGGACACAATAATAGAGCACTGTAGTAGGCCTAATGGCCCAGGCTAGACAGGCATACACAATAAAATTCTTAATTCATGTACAATCGCCTTCAAATTTACTAATGAAAACAGGTGCAGGAGTCTTGTGCTGCTGATTTACTAGCAAGTATACCAGTGAACCTTCAATAAAACTTACAGAGTTGTCTTCCTCTTCAGTAAAATTATCATTGTGAATTGCACAAAATTTTATGCATCCCTACAATTTGCAAACTTATCCAAATTCCTAACTTATATTAAGCATACTGAAAGCAATCCTTGTACTGGTTGGTAGACATCAACAATCCAAGAAAATAATATTGTACTGTCATACAAGTGTAAAACAGAAGCGTTTTAGACGTTGTGCATTCTAGCAGAGGGACTGCTAGTGTTTTCTTGTCTCATGAACATGCAAGATGAGAGACAATTCTTACAACCTCCTACTTACATTCAGGATGAACACTATTTTTTTCAACACGGTGCAACCTCGGGTTACGAATTTAATCCATTCCGTGGACTTGTTTGTATCCTGATTTGTTCGTATGCTGGGTCAGTTTTCCTCATTTAAATTAATTGAAATGCAATTAGTAATTTGTTCCAGCTGAATTCCTGCTCTCGGGAGGCATGACAAAATAACCCTAATATCAATTCTACGGCTTATTTATCTGTCAAAATTCATCTAATATGACATAATAAACAATATAAATAACATAGAAACCTAATATACACTCTAGAATAAAATATGTCATTACATGGACGGCGGAGGGAGGAGGATTGTGGTCAGGAGTGGTCACGCATTCTCGCTATGAAAACGTCAAGAGATGTTTTAAGAGAAAACGGAGTTTGTGAAGCTAACTGAATTAGATCTGGTGTCAGGAGTTCACACTTTTCTTAAGACCTGCCCCTCAAGGAAGGCTCCTTGATGATGGTGAGGGGCTCTTGATTTAGGGAATTGGATCTGTGTTCCAGTTCCCCAAATTAAGCCTGAATATCTCCCCCCCCCCCAGGCACTGTATAATCCTATGGGTTTAGTGCTTCCCCTTTGATTATAATTATAATAATAATTTTAAGAACTGTTATGTACAATTTTAAGCAGGACACAATAGATATCTACCCTCTACCAGGATACACAGCAATCCACAACTGCAGACTATACCAAGTTGGGGGTGGTATTGCAATCTATTACTCTAACCAACTATTTTGTATTAGTACCACTTGCTTTAGTGACGAATATGGGGAATACATTTTTGCTAATTTTACTGTAAAAAACCTTAAGACGCCTATAACAATTGGTGCCATTTACCGGATACACCACACAAATATCCCAAATTTCAGTGAGAAATTAAAGGCACTAATAACAAACAGACAAATGAATAAGCACCACCACCTCTTAGCTGGAGACTTCAATATCAACCTTGGCCTACTAGATGATCAGCCTGTAACTGATTTCATCAACAATATGAACAACACACTTCTCATACCAACAATAACTAAACCAACCAGGCTCACTGAGACAAGTGCAACCATAAGAGACCACATATGGACCAATATACTAGCCCCCTTAAATCAGGGATAATCACAGACAGCACTACAGACTACTACCCTACCTTCCTCTTAACAAACATTAGTAAACCACCACTGGAATACAACAAAGTATCATTTAGACTCCATGATGAGGCCTCAATAAGGAAGTTCACAGCAGACCTAGAGACTGTTGACTGGCCTACAGAATTCTCCAAGGCCAATGGTATTGACAATTGGACAGGCACTTTTCTTAACAAATTACTTAGACTATACAACAAACATTGTCCTATAAAAACGAAACAGATCACAAAGAAACGGCTCGGTTGCCCATGGCTAACCAGCAGCATTCTGAAATCCATTGATAAGAAACACCAATATGAAAAGCAATGTAGACAGGGCTTAATACACAAAGATATTCTTAAACACTATTCATCAGTTCTCACCAGAGTAATAAAGAAAGCCAAACAACTGTACTACTCCAGCAGATTCACTGACACAAGAGGAGATATAAAAAAAGACCTGGAAAACACACTCCCAGATTCTGGGCGCCCACAAACTGAAAAAAACCAAGAATATTGTCCTAACTAAACCTAATGAAACACCACTGCATCCCAGTGATACAGCTAACAAGATAAACGACTTCTTTTCAACCACAGGATCTAATCTTGCCAGTAAAATCCCACGTACCAACACCCATGCCGGGGACTACCTAGATGGGAATTTCCCAAATTCCTTCTATCTTGTACCAACTGAGCCCACCGAAGTCACCGAAATTATAAAGTCACTTAAAAATAACTCGGGGGAATCATCTCGTGCCCCACCATTATTGTACAAGCAAGTGGCCCATGTCCTTTCACATGCTATTTCATTACAGTGGAACCTCAAAAATCGAACGTATCACATATCGAACCTTTCGAAAATAGGACCATTTTTTCGGACAAACTGTGTCCCTATTATCGAACGTGCCCCTATTTTAGGACCGCCGGGTATGGGACCTGTCTGCCGCCCGCTCTGTCCGCATCCCTGCGCAGGCGCCGTGAGCAGTCTAGCTTTGTTTATGCTTGAGTGAACACTAACCTGCGCTCTCATTAACGCATTTTACGATTATTTTGTTGTGTTTAGTGCTTGAGGGACTGTGAAATAAGCTGCCATGGGCCTAAAGAAACTTGCTAGTGGTACCCCTGTGGTAAAGAAAGTGAGAAACACCATAGATGTGAAGAAGGAAATAATACAGAAGTATGAGAGTGGTGTGAGACTTGTTGAGCTTGCCAGGATGTATGGGAAAAACAAGTCGACCATCGGTTCTATCCTGTCAAAGAAAGAACAAATCAAGGAAGCTGATGTTGCGAAAGGTGTTAATATGCAAACCAAAAAAAGACCACAAATAGTTAAGAGGTTGAGAAGTTGTTGCTGGTGTGGATCAAGGATAAAGAGATTGCAGGTGATGGTGTTTCAGAGACGATTATTTGCAAAAAGGCAAGGAAGTTGCATGCCGATCTGGTACAGAAAACTCCTGGAACCAATGCTGATAGTGAATTTAAGGCCAGCAGAGGCTGGTTTGACAGATTTAAGAAGCATAGTGGCATACACAATGTTGTAAGACATGGTGAGGCAGCCAGTTCAGACAAACAGGCAGCTGAGAAGTTTGTACAGGAGTTTAAGGGGTACATAGACAGTGAAGAATTCAAACTTGAACAAGCGTTTGTGACGAAACAGGCTTGTTTTGGAAGAAAATGCCAAAAAGGACCTTCATCACACAGGAGGAAAAGGCACTGCCAGGACACAAGCCTATGAAAGACAGGCTTACTCTTTTGTTCTGTGCTAATGTCCCATTTTAGGGAAATGTTAAGGAGGTGCCAGAAACAAAGGACTGTGGACAGTTATTTTGTGAGACAGGGGTCCAGTGACTCTCAAGCTGGTCCTAGTGGTATTAACCCGTAAACGGTCCAAGCAGATCTACGTTCACATGTGTAGTGCTACAAAAGTAAATTACGTTTTTTTTACGTTTTTTCATATATATATATATATATATATATAAAAAAGTAGATCAAAGTTTTTTACACATTTTCAAATGTAAAAAAACAAAAAGAAGATCTACTTTTTTTACATACTTTCAAATGTTGAAAAAAGTATATATACGTTTGGACCGTTTACGGGTTAAAAGACTTTGTCAATGGTCCAAGTCGGACCGAAACGTCGTCGTAAGCTTCTCTCTTTTATGTGCGGGTTATTTGTGTATCGTTCCAGTCACGGTATTGTGCCTTTTTTGTTATTTGTGTATGTGTAAAAGACAGAGAAGGGAAGTAACCCCAGAGAGGGCTTTACCTGAAGTCTTCATGGAGGGGGGTTCTCCTTCCAAACACTAACCTCAACTCCCTCTCTCCTCCCTATCTTCCAGATGCCATCACCAATCTTCAATAAAGGTAAGTAAAAATGTTATTTTATATGTATTACTATACATAATTAAAAACTATAGTATTTGTCGTATGTAAAACTGTAATTAATCTCTATAAAATGTATTTTTTGTGTGAATATTTTTGGGTTTCTGGAACGGATTAATTGTATTTCCATTATTTCTTAGGGGAAATATTGCTTCGAATTTCAGACTTTTCGAATTTAGAACTAGCTCCTGGAACGGATTAAGTTCGATTTTTGAGGTTCCATTGTACTTTTTAACAAGTCACTAGAAACTAGCACCTTCCTGAAACTACTCAAGACAGCAAGGGTTACACAAATACATAAAGGTGGTGGCCCTACAGATGTAAACAACTATAGGCCAATATCAAACTTACCATGCTATCCAAAATCTTCGAGAAACTCGTGCCCAGGAGACTATATTCATTTATAACGGCACAAAACATACTCAATCCCTGCCAATTTGGATTAAGGAAAAATAAAAGCACTAATGATGCAATTGTAAAAATGCTAGATCTGCTTTACACAGCATTGGAACATAAGGAATATCCGCTAGGAATTTTTATTGACCTAAGAAAAGCTTTTGACACAGTAGACCATGGCATCCTACTCCACAAACTTGACCATTATGGTATAAGAGGCCATGCCTTGCATATTTTAAATCCT
>NC_069408.1:12279636-12302111 GCF_026875155.1 Cherax quadricarinatus | reverse complement strand
CGTCCCAAACCCCACCCCCGGGGATACCAGGGGAATTTCCCAATTCCTTTATTTTGACCAATGAGCCCCGAAGTCCCCGAAATTAAAAACCCTTTAAAAAAAAACCGGGGGGATCATCTGTGCCCCACCTTATTGTACAAGCAAGGGCCAGGGGTCCTTTCCATGCTTTTTCATTACAGGGAACCTCAAAATTCGAACGTTCCATATCGAACCTTTCGAAAATAGGACCATTTTTTCGGACAAAACTGTGTCCCTTTTATCAAAGTGCCCTATTTTAGGACCGCCGGGTGGGACCTGTCTGCCGCCCGCTTGTCCGCATCCTGCGCAGGCGCCGTGAGCGTCTAGCTTTGTTTATGCTTGAGTGAACACTAACCTGCGCTCTCATTAACGCATTTTACGATTATTTTGTGTGTTTAGTGTTTTGAGGGACTGTGAAATAAGCTGCAATGGGCCTAAAGAAACTGCTAGTGGTACCCCTGTGGTAAAGAAAGTGAAAAAACACCATAGATGTGAAAAAGGGAAAAATAATACAGAAGTATGAGAGTGGTGTGAGACTTGTTGAGCTTGCCAGGTGTATGGGAAAAACAAGTCGACCATCGGTTCTATCCTGTCAAAGAAAGAACAAATCAAGGAAGCTATGTTGCGAAAGGTGTTAATATGCAAACCAAAAAAAAGACACAAATAGTTAAGAGGTTGAGAAGTTGTTGCTGGTGTGGATCAAGGAAAAAGAGATTGCAGGTGATGGTGTTTCAGAGACGATTATTGCAAAAAGGCAAGGAAGTTGCATGCCGATCTGGTACAGAAAACTCCGGGAACCCAAATTGCTGATAGTAAATTTTAAAGGGCCCAGCAGAGGCGGGTTTTTGACAGATTTAAGAGCATAGTGGCATACACAATGTTGTAAGACATGGTGAGGCAGCAGTTCAGACAAACAGGCAGTTTGAGAAGTTTGTACAGGGTTTAAGGGTACATAGACAGTGAAGAATTCAAACTTGAACAAGCGTTTGTGACGAAACAGGCTTGTTTTGGAAGAAAATGCCAAAAAGGACCTTCATCACACAGGAGGAAAAGGCACTGCCAGGACACAAGCCTATGAAAGACAGGCTTACTCTTTTGTTCTGTGCTAATGTCCCATTTAGGGAAATGTTAAGGAGGTGCCAGAAACAAAGGACTGTGGACAGTTATTTTGTGAGACAGGGGTCCAGTGACTCTCAAGCTGGTCCTAGTGGTATTAACCCGTAAACGGTCCAAGCAGATCTACGTTCACATGTGTAGTGCTACAAAAGTAAATTACGTTTTTTTTACGTTTTTTCATTAATATATATAATTTTATATATAAAAAAGTAGATCAAGTTTTTTTTCACATTTTCAAATGTAAAAAAACAAAAAGAAGATCTACTTTTTTTACATTTCTTTCAAATGTTGAAAAAAGTATTATACGTTTGGACCGTTTACGGGTTAAAGACTTTGTCAATGGTCCAAGTCGGACCGAAACGTCGTCGTAAGCTTCTCTCTTTTATGTGCGGGTTATTTGTGATCGTTCCAGTCACGGTATTGTTGCCTTTTTTGTTATTTGGGGTATGTGTAAAAGACAGAGAAGGGAAGTAAACCCACAGAGGGCTTTAACCCGGGAAATTTCATGGAGGGGGGGTCTCTTCAACATAACTCAAATCCCTTCCTCCTATCTTCGATGCTCACCAATCTTCAATAAAGGTAAGTAAAAATGTTATTTTATATGTATTACTTACATAATTTAAAACTATAGTATTTGTGTATGTAAACGGATTAATCTCTATAAAATGTATTTTTTTGTGATATTTTGGGTTTTGGGGAAAGGATTTAATTGTTTTCATTATTTCTTAGGGGGATTTTTGCTTCGAATTTCAGACTTTTGATTTAGAACTAGTCCTGAAGGGTTTAAAGTTGTTTTTTTGAGGTTCCATTGTATTTTTTAAAAAGCCTAAAACTGCCCCTTCTGAAATACTCAAAACAGCAAGGGTTACACAAAACAAAAGGTGGTGGCCCTACAGAGTAAAAAAATATGGCCAATATCAAACTTACCATGCTACCAAAATCTTCGAGAAATTTTGCCCCGGGGGACTTATTTATTTAAACGGAAAAAACATACTCAAACCTGCCAAATTTGGATTAAGGAAAAAAAAAGCATAATGAGCAAATTTTAAAAATGCTAGATCGCTTTAACAGCATTGGAAATAAAGGAATATCCGCTAGGAATTTTTATTGACCCAAGAAAAGCTTTTTACACAGTAGACCATGGCTTCCTACTCCCCAAACTTGACCATTAGGGGTATAAGAGGCCATGCGCTTGCATATTTCAAATCCTACCTTACTAATAGGTATCAGTATGTCACCATTAAAGACACAGCATCATCAACACGGCCACTTAATACTGGAATTCCGCAGGGAAGTGTCCTTGGACCCCTGCTCTTCCTCATTTACATCAATGATCTTCCAAACGTATCCCAATGCCTGAAACCCATTCTCTTTGCTGATGACACGACTTATGTCATCTCTCACCCTCATCTTGCCACCCTCAACACCACTGTTAACGAGGAGCTGCTCAAAATATCGACTTTGATGAGAGCCAATAAACTTACACTTAACACTGACAAAACCTACTATATTATGTTTGGTAGCAGAGCAGATGTTACTCAACTTAACATTAAGATCGACAACACTCTAATTGCCAGACATAATGAGGGCAAATTCCTAGGCCTATACCTTGACAACAACCTGAATTTCAGCACCCATATCCAACACATAACAAAAAAAGTATCCAAAACAGTTGGGATCCTCTCTAAGATACGATACTATGTGCCGCAAAATGCCCTTCTCACACTATACCATTCACTCATTTATCCATACCTCACCTATGCTATTTGTGTTTGGGGATCAACTGCAGCAACACACCTAAAGCCAATAATAACCCAACAAAAAGCCGCAGTAAGAATAATCTCTAAATTCCATCCCTGGCAACACACTCCCTCACTCTTCATAGATCTAAACTTACTCCCTGTTCAAAACATCCACACTTACTACTGTGCAATCTACATCACAGGACCTTAAATTCCAACTTTAACCTTGACATAAAATGCTTTCTTGATAGTTGTGACAAGACCCATTAGGCATAACACCAGACACAAACATCTCTACCACATTCCCATGTCCGCCCTAAACCTTTACAAAAATTCAATGTATGTCAAAGGCCCTAAAATCTAAAAACACCCTACCTGAAAACTCTAGAACTGCAGACACATTCATCACCTTCAAAACTACCGTTAGAAAAACATCTCATCTCCCTGATACACCCCGTCAACTAACTACATAAAAACCACCTGGTGGTTCACACTTTACACTCACTCGCTCCCCTATTTGACTATAAGCACAGAAATATGAATCTTAATCTTAAAATAATGATTCCTAACTAGTCATAGGTTTGCCTGCGATACTCCAATACAGAAACTATGTATGGTGCCAAAACAAAAGCATTCACACTGCTAAACTCACAAACTAGTATTTAGTCAACTTACTCCATAATTTGTAATATTTTGGGGTTAAGAATTAATCTAAGTTTGCCTGAAATGCCTAGCCATGCTAGGTGTCCTAGTGGCCCCCCTCTGTAATTAGTATTTTATTACATGTAAACCACACAATAGCCAAAATCTGTAAACCCCACATTGTAATCCTTATAGAGAATAAACTTGATTGATTGACTGATTGATTTTTATGTTTATTTCACTACACTACGTATCTCCTGTGAGCTGTTTCTCCGTCAACCATGTCAACAGCAGCTTTTCCATCTTTTCATTGACAGAGGTCCACCACTTAGAAATTACTGTAACGCCCTTTGCTGGCGCTATAGCCTTTATAGTCTCCTTCTGCTTTAGTATTGCACATACAGTAGAGAGGCTACGCTTGTACTCAACTCGCTAAGTCCTCAACCCTCGTACCCAGTCTGTGCTTATTAATCATTTCTTGCTTTAATTCCATGCAAATCATCCTCTTTTTCTTCTTGGCACTGTCCATTGCACTTGCTTTCTTAGGGCCCATGGTCAGAAAAAAGAAATTTGGCAAATTAACTGCACAAAACGTAAGGAAATCACGAGAATTCCTTGCACCGCGAGGGTAACTCCGTAAGCTCATGTGCACTGGTGACCATTGTTTTGATTGACACTGCTGACTGGTGGTGGTGTTGTCAAACTAAATTAAACGCAGTACGTACATACATGTACTGTACTATTATAATTATAATTATTATTGTACGTACTATTATATATTACATTTTATTATTATATACTATTATATTATACATAATTATTATTATGTATTATCATTACTATTAGTATATAAGTATAATAATAATTATTATTTTTTTTTTATTATCACACTGGCCGATTCCCACCAAGGCAGGGTGGCCCGAAAAAGAAAAACTTTCACCATCATTCACTCCATCACTGTCTTGCCAGAAGGGTGCTTTACACTACAGTTTTTAAACTGCAACATTAACACCCCTCCTTCAGAGTGCAGGCACTGTACTTCCCATCTCCAGGACTCAAGTTCGGCCTGCCGGTTTCCCTGAACCCCTTCATAAATGTTACTTTGCTCACACTCCAACAGCACGTCAAGTATTAAAAACCATTCGTCTCCATTCACTCCTATCAAACACGCTCACGCACGCCTGCGGAAGTCCAAGCCCCTCGCACACAAAACCTCCTTTAACCCCCTCCCTCCAACCCTTTTAGCCGACCCCTAACCCGCCTTCCTTCCACTTTCAGACTGATACACTCTTGAAGTTATTCTGTTTCGCTCCATTCCTCTACATGTCCGAACCCCCTCAACAACCCTTCCTCAGCCCTCTGGACAACAGTTTTGGTAATCCGCACCTCCTCCTAACTTCCAACTACGAATTCTCTGCATTATATTCACCCCACACATTGCCCTCAGACATGACATCTCCACTGCCTCCAGCCTTCTCCTCGCTGCAACATTCATCACCCATGCTTCACACCCATATAAGAGGTTGGTAAAACTATACTCTCATACATTCCCCTTTTTTGCCTCCAAGGACAAAGTTTTTCTGTCTCCACAGATCCTAAGTGCACCACTCACTCTTTTTCCCTCATCAATTCTTGATTCACCTCATCTTTCATAGACCCATCCGCTGACACGTCCACTCCCAAATATCTGAATACGTTCACCTCCTCCATACTCTCTCCCCCCAATCTGATATTCAATCTTTCATCACCTAATCTTTTTGTTATCCTCATAAACCTTACTCTTTCCTGTATTCACCTTTAATTTTCTTCTTTTGCACACCTACCAAATTCATCCACCAATCTCTGCAGCTTCTCTTCAGAATCTCCCAAGAGCACAGGTCCCTCAGCAAAGAGCAGCTGTGACAACTCCCACCTGTGTGTGATTCTTTATCTTTTTAAATCCACGCCCCTTGCCAAAAACCCTCGCATTTACTTCTCTTAACAACCCCATCTATAAATATATTAAACAACCACGGTGACATCACACATCCTTGTCTAAGGCCTACTTTTTTCTGGGAAAAAATTTCCCCCTTTTCTACATACTCTAACTTGAGCCTCACTATCCCCGTAAAAACTCTTCACTGCTTTCAGTAACCTACCTCCTACACCATACACTTGCAACATCTGCCACATGCCCCCCTATCCACCCTGTCATACGCCTTTTTCCAAATCCATAAATGCCACAAAAAACCTTTTAGCCTTATCTAATTTCTGTTCACTTATATGTTTCACTGAACACCTGGTCCACACCCCCCCTACCTTTCCTAAAGCCTCCTTGTTCATCTGCTATCCTATTCTCGGTCTTACTCTTAATTCTTTCAATTATAACTCTACCATACACTTTACCAGGTACCACTCAACAGACTTATCCCCTATAATTTTTGCACTCTCTTTTATCCCCTTTGCCTTTATACAAAGGAACTTGCATGCTTCTGCCAATCCCTAGGTACCTTTCCCTTCTTCCATACATTTATTAAATAATTGCACCAACCACTCCAAAACTATATCCCCACCTGCTTTTAACATTTCTATCTTATCCCATCAATCCCGGCTGCCTTACCCCCTTTCATTTTTCCTACTGCCTCACGAACTTCCCCACACTCACAACTGGCTCTTCCTCACCTTTCCCACAAAATTTTTTTTTTTTTTTATTCCTCCTTGCCCTATACACGAAATCACAGCTTCCCTATCTTTTATCAACATTTAACAATTCCTCAAAATATTCCCTCCATCTTCCCAATACCCCTAACTCTCCATTTAATAACTCTCCTCTCCTATTTTTAAACTGACAAATCCATTTGTTCTCTAGGCTTCCTTACTTGTTAAATCTCACTCCAAAACTTTTTCTTATTTTCAACAAAATTTGTTGATACAGCTCACCCACTCTCTCATTTGCTCTCTTTTTACATTGCTTCCCCACTCTCTTAACCTCTCTTTTTCTCCATATACTCTTCCCTCCTTGCATCACTTCTACTTTTTTAAAAACTTCTCTATGCTAACTTTTTCTCCCTTTTACTACTCTCTTTACATCATCATTCCCCCAATCGCTCCTCTTCCTCCTGCACCCACTTTCCTGTAACCACAACTTCTGCTGAACACTCTAACACTACATTTTTAAACCTACCCCATTCCCTCTTCGACCCCATTGCCTATGCTCTCATTAGCCCATCTATCCTCCAATAGCTGTTTTATATCTTACCCTAACTCCCTCCTTTTTTTAGTTTATAAACCTTCACCTCTCTCTTCCCTGATGCTTCTATTCTCTTGTATCCCATCTCCCTTTTACTCTCATGTTAGCTAAAAACTAAAAAGTGATCTGATATATCTGTGGCCCCTCGATAAACATGTACATCCTGAAGTCTACTCAACAGTCTTTTATCTACCAATACAAAATCCAACAAACTACTGTCATTTCGCCCTACATCAAAATCGTGTATACTTATTTATCCTTTTTTTCCCTTAAAATATGTATTCCCTATAACTAAACCCCTTTCTATACAAAGTTCAATCAAAGGGCTCCCATTATCATTTACACATGGCACCCCCCAAACTTACCTACCACACCTCTCAAAAAGTTTCTCCTACTTTAGCGTTCGGTCCCCTACCACAATTACTCCTCTCACTTGGTTCAAAGGCCCTATACATTCACTTAACATCTCCCAAAATTTTCTCTCTCCTTCTGCATTCCTCTCTTCTCAGGTGAAATACACGCTTATTATGACCCACTTCTCGCATCAACCTTTACTTTAATCCACACAATTCTCGATTTACACATTCATATTCTCTTTTCTCCTTCCATAATGAATCATTTAACTTACTGCTACCCCTTCCTTTGCTCTACTCTCTCTAGTACTCCAGATTAATCCATTTATTTTCCCCCACTGAAACTCTCCTACCCCTTCAGCTTTGTTTGCTTTAGAGCCAGGACACCAACTTCTTTCATTCATAACATCAGCAATCATCTGTTTCTTGTCATCCGCACTACATCCACGCACATTTAAACAACCCAGTTTTATAAAGTTTTTCTTCTTCTCTTTTTTAGTAATGTATACAGGAGAAGGGGTTACTAGCCCATTGCTCCCGGCATTTTAGTCGCCTCATACGACACGCATGGCTTATGGAGGAAAGATTCTTTTCCACTTCCCCATGGACAATAGAAGAAATAAAAAAGAACAAGAGCTATTTAGAATAAGGAGAAAAACCTAGATGTATGTATATATATATATGCATGTGCGTGTCTGTGAAGTGTGACCAAAATGTAAGTAGGAGTAGCAAGATATCCCTGTTATCTAGCGTGTTTATGAGACAGAGTGTTTATGAGACATGTATTATTAATTTAGGGACCTGGAGCACAGATCAAATTCCCTAGATCAAGAGCCCCTCACCACATACGTACGTATGTACGTACTACTACTACTACTATTACTAATAAAAATAATAATTATTATAATAATACAATATATTAGTAATAATAATAATAATAATAACAGTAACGAGAAACTTCAAAAGGCTGCCAGTAGCTGGCACCACCATCAGCAAAACATTAGTAACTATTACTAGTACACTTTGCACCTGTCTAGACTTAACCCTTTGACTGTTTCCGACATATAAATACGTCTTACGAGCCAATGTTTCTGACGTATTTATACGCACAAATTCTAGCGGCTTCAAATCGAGCG
This sequence comes from Cherax quadricarinatus, assembly GCF_026875155.1. Classification (NCBI taxonomy): domain Eukaryota; kingdom Metazoa; phylum Arthropoda; class Malacostraca; order Decapoda; family Parastacidae; genus Cherax; species Cherax quadricarinatus. The sequence continues at coordinate 12,293,875 of NC_069408.1, read as the reverse complement.
CCAAAGGCCTGGTAGGCCTACACGGGAGAGAATGGGTCTCAGTGGTCGGTGTGCACCCTGTGAAAAAAATCTGGGACCTAGCGGTGCATTGTGGGAACGCCATGTTGTCAGTCCATTTTCACCATGCCTCTCGGTAAGAAGTTCCTCACTCCTCGGCGGATTGGAGGTCTTTTGTTCCCAAGTGATAGCTCTAACAGCGATGAAAGTGTCAGTGACAGTGAATTCAAGGGTTTTCAAGTGAGTGTTACCGAAAAAAATGCCCAGGATAACGTAAATAGTGACGAAAACCCAGATGACCCACAACCTTCGACCATCTGGTGCTGTGCCGGCTTGTTCACGTTCACGTTCGCCTGTACCAGGACGAAAGAGGAAACTATTTGGTCGTGTACACACACCTGATGATAGCAGTGATAGTGATTTCAAGGTCATTGAAAGCAGTTCTAGTGACAGTGAGGAGTGAATATTCCCCAGTGAAGCGCCAGTATGTACGACGTAGCATGCGGTCTGGTAGTGTTTCATATGTTGTTCCAAGGGGAAAGGAGAAACTTGGGAGCACATCCCGTGGCCCAACACCACGACCTGATAGTGAAGATGACGTATTGTAACGTGGTATGAATGGTGACAGTGAGGGAGGAGCAGGTCAGTGTGGTGATAGTGGGTGGGCACGGCCCATGTGGCACCATCACCGGGCCCGCTACTAGCCACGCGGCTTGACTCGCAGAACAACGCCTCACCTTACCCCACACTGCCACAACCTGCACCACCACAACCTGCACAGCCACAACCACGGTACAATATCAGACCCCACCAGCAGACCGCATCTGGGATTGGCAGGACGGTGACGAGTTTGTTCCCAGTCCCCATGACTTGAGAAACACAAAGTGGAATAAAAGCCATCTTGTCCACTTGGGAACAATGCCAGTGAACTGACTCTTTGAGTTATTTTTCGATGAACCCCGATGGACATCATTGTCAGGGAAACAAATACATACTGTGATTACACCATGGCAATACAATTGCTCTCACCAAAATCACGGCTACACAAGTGGAACGAGACAACTGTGGCAGAGATGTACCTGTTTTTTGCCACAATAATGCTTATGCCACATGTGTATAAGCACACTGTCACACATACTGGACAACAGATCGCCTGATTCAACTCAGGTTTTGTGACATTATAGGTGTCAATCGTTTCCTGATAACTGTTGCGTATGTTACACTTTTCAGACAAAACCAGGCCTGACAGAAGCGACAGGTTATATAAAAGAAATGTGTTTATGTACCTGAAACAAAAGTGCTGCATGTATTTTTATCCCTTCAGGAAGCTTGTTATTGATGAGTCCTTGATTTTATTCAAAGGAAGACTCTCATTCAAGCAATATATACCAAGCAAGAGGAAAACGCTTTGGTATAAAGCTATTTGTACTGTGTGATTGCAGAAGTGGTCTTGTTTTAGATATTATTGTGTACACTGGCAGTAATACTTTGAGAGATACCATGAAGTTATTGGGTTACTCTGGTAGTGGTGGTTCGAACAATGATGGAACCATATCTTGGTAAGGGCATATGTTATTTACTGATAACTGGTACACAAGCCCTTACTCGTGATTTCTTGCGAGTGAACTTGACAGACGTGTGTGGCACAGTGCGTTGTGTAATCGCAAACATATGCCAAGGTTCGACGCAGGCACTCGCAGAGGTGAGGTGCAAGCCTTTGCTGCCAATGACATCATGGCATTTCGGTGGCATGACAAACGTGATGTCACATTGTTGACATCAGTTCACACAAACGAAATGGTACCAGTGGCAGGGACAACAGAGAGACAATGAACCCATTCTAAAGCCTGCAGCTGTCATGGACACAACCTCAATATGCGCTTAGTGGACAAAATGTGACATGCAGATTGGGTTTGCAGACTGTGTACGCAAGAGTTATAAGTAGGTATATCAAACTTTTTTTCCATCTTGTTGATATCTCTATGCTAAATGCTTATAACATATACAAGTTGAAGACCAACAAAACACCAAAATATGGTGAATTTTGCTGTCAGTAATCAGACAAATAATTGCAAAGTACAAAGGAGCAACTCCTGCAATAGACCAGCGCCCACAGACGTCATCTCGTTGAGGCCTGGTGATCACTACCCCATACAAACTGCCTCCTACTACTGCCAAGAAAAATGCTCGAAAGAGGTGTTATGTATGTATGCATACCACAAAACGCCCACAAACACGCAGAGACACTCGTTTTTATGTGTGAGGAGTGTGAAGTGCCCCTCTGCATATACCCATGTTTCAAAGAGTTCCACAAGCTGCAGCAGTTCTAGGAACGTGGTTAGTGACTGTACATATGTATATATATTATGGAACAATAGTAATAAACATTGTTTTGTATTGTTTGTTTGTGTAAACTAAGTGTATACACAAACTAATAGTGATAAGTTTGTTCTGTTATTGTGTTTGTAAATAATGAGTGTATATTTGAACAATGCACCTTACATTGGTCTCACAGGCCACATAAGTTACCTGGAAAAGAAAAATATTGAAAAATGCAAGAAACCTTTGAATTAGAGTAAATAAAAGAATACCGGGTGGGCGGCAGTCGCCGCTGTTGCCGTACGCACGTCAATTTCTGCAAACTTTGCGGCTCTATATCTCGGTAAGTACTGATGGCAAAAATTTTTTTTAGGCTTAAAACACTAGTAAAAATATTCCTAACATTTTCATAAGAAAAAATAATTTTTTTTTTTTCGAATATTTGGCGACATAGAATGACAGTTTCAGAGAGGGCCCTGAAACAGTCAAAGGGTTAAGTAGTATTAAGTAGGCATTTCTGCCCAAAATGCCTCGGCATGATAGTGGCTTTCTCTGCTCCAGTCATATTATGATATTTAACCCTTAACCCTTTGAGGGTTTCGGACGTACTAGTACGGCTTACGACCCAGGGTTTTTGACGTACTAGTACGCCTAAATTCTAGCACCCTCAAATCTAGTGGGAGAAAGCTGGTAGGCCTCCATTATGAAAGAATGGGTCTATGTGGTCAGTGTGCACGGTATAAAAAAAATCCTGCAGCACACAGTGCATAATGAGAAAAAAAAAACTTTGACCATTTTTGGGGAATAAAACAGCGACTTTGCACTGTATTTTCGTATGGTATTTATTGATGTATTCTAGTTTTCTTGGTCTCATTTTATAGAATGGAAGGCATATCATAGAAATTGAGATGATTTTGACTGGTTTTACAATGAAAAGTACCTTGAAATTGAGCTCAAAGTAGCAGAAATGTTCGATTTTTACCAAAGTTTAAAAGTAAACAAATCATGCCAAGCATCCAATACACATCAACTGGTGAGTCTAATATTCTTTTGCAAGTGCGCCAATATGATTCATACCATTTTTTACACTAATGCAGTAGTCTGCATAACAGTAAATCTTCTATTTTATGTGAGAATAAAAATTCAAAGTGGAAAGCAAAAGAATGTAAGAGGGGCCTTGAGACGTGACTAATAAACAGAGGAAATGTCATTTTAGTGCCAGGAATGTATTTCTTGTTTGTTCTGGACTCTATTTGGAAATTGGCATCTTTTGAAATTTGTGTGAAATTGGCAAAATTGCTAAATTCTGACCACTGTACTGGATAGTTGAAATTGGTAAATGGGTGGTTTCTTGCACTCATTCAATAAAAAAAATGGAGTTCTAGCGAAATATTCATGTTTTTTGTCGACTAGTACAGTGGAACTGGCCGAAAATGGGGCTCAAAGTGGGCAAAATCACCGATCCGTAAACATCGCCGAGACCGCTAACTCGCGAGAGCATAATTCCGTAAGTTTTCCATCAAATTTCATATTTTTGGTGTCATTATAATCTGGAAAAGATTCTCTATCTTTTCATAAGAAAAAATTATTTTTTTTTTTTAAATTTGGCCGACCCTGAGAACGAGTCTCGGAGAGGGCCTATCGACCCTCAAAGGGTTAAACTGTCCAAACAAATTTACGTTCACATATGTAGTGCTCCAAAAGTAGATCTACATTATTTTACATATTTTTATATATGTATAACAAAAAAAAAGTACATCAGAGTTTTATTTACACGTTTTCAAATGGAAAAAAAAAAAAAAAATTAAGATGTTTTTTTTACATACTTTCAAAAGTTGAAAAAAAACGTAGATCTACCGTTTGGACAGTTTAAGGGTTAAACACACATTGTAACCTTTGCAAAGAAATATATATTTTATTTATTTATTTATTTAAGGAACTCCCTTGAAGAGGAAGTTCGCATCCTGAAATTTCTTTGTATCCTGAAGCAAAAAATTGACCGAACGACAGTTCACATCCTGAAAAATTAGCATGGTGGGGCTTTCGTAACCGAGGTTCCACTGTAGTTTTAATCCCCCACAACATTTCCTTTTCCAATTTGGAAGGCCTGATCTGAAAACAGAATTGTGGGGGACAATAAGCTCCAGTACTCTTAACAAATTAGTTGAGGTCTGAGATTCAAAGACTGCTCTGACCTAGTTGACCACTCAGCACTCTTGGCAATAAATTAATACAACTCAAACATTAGAACATCCAAAGCAAAATAAAGCAAAACAAATTTAAACTAACTCTTAATAGATAACTTACATGATGAGAAAATACCAAAAACTGTAAAGCTTTATTTTTTATTAACCCACTGACTGCTTCCCACCGAGGCAGGGTGACCCAAAAACAAAGAAACACTTTCATCACCACTTACTCCATCACTGTCTTGCCAGAGGCATGTTGACACTACAGTTCAAAAACTGCAACATATCTCCACCCCTCCTTCAGAGCACATGCACTGTACTTCCCACCTCCAGGACTCAAGCTCAGCTAACAAATTTCCATGAATCCCTTCATAAATGTTGGTTTGCTCACACTCCAACAGCACGTCATCAAAACCCACTTGCCCCCACTCACTCTTATTTAACAAATTCACATACGTTTGCTGGAAGTTACCCCTTTGACTGTCACAAGCCCCTTTCTGCAACTGTCATTCTATGTTGCAAAATTTTGAGAAAAAAAAAAAAAAAAAATTATGAAATGATAGAGCATCTTTTCCTGATGGTAATGTCACCAAAAGTACGAAACTTGGTCAAAACTCGTGGAATTACACTACCGCGAAGTTAGCGGTCTCGGCGACATTATGCATCGGCAATTTCACTGACTTTGAGCCATGTTTATGGCCAATTCCGTTGTTCCAGTGACCAAACTCATAGCTATTTCTTTAGAACTCCATTTTTTCTATCAATTGAGTACAAGAAACCGCCCATTTACAGATTTGAACTACCCAATAAAGTGGTCAGAAATTGGCAATTTGGCCAATTTCATGCAAATTAAAAAAGATGCAATTTCAAAATAGGGTCCAGAATAAACAATGTAGACATTCTTGGCACTAAATAACATATCCTCTGTTCATTAGTCACGTCTCTAGGCCCCTCTTATATTACTATTGCTTTCTATTTTGATTTTTTTATTCATAAAAAAAAAATACAAAATTTACTGTTATGCAGACTACTGCATAATTGTAAAAATGGTATAAAATATCAGTGCACTAGTGAAAGAATATCAGACTCCCCAGTTGACGTGTATTGGACGTGTGGTGTGATTTGCTTACTCTTGAACATTGGTGTAAAAATTGAACATTTCCGTTACTTTGAGCTCAATTTCAAGGTCGTTTTCATTGTGAAACTAATCAAAATCATCTCTATTTCTGCACTATGTTTTCCATTTTATCATGTGAGACCATGAAAATGAGAATACAAAGATAAATACTATACGAAAATACACCTCAAAGTCGGCGCTTTAATAAAAAAAAAAAGTCAGCTTTTTTTTCTCATTATGCACCGCGTGCTGCAGGATTTGTTTATGTGGTGCACACTGACAACACAGACCCATTCTCTCACATGTGTTCCTACCAGCTTTCTCCTGCTCGATTTGAAGCCTAGAATTATTGAGTATATATACGTCCAAAACACATGGCTCGTAAGATGTATACAGTGGTCCCTCAATTATCATCCTTAATCCGTTCCTGGAAGTGGGACTACAGTATTATCAAAATAGACGATTTCGAATCAATTTTCCCCATAAGAAATAATGTAAATACAATTAGTCCGTCCCTGACACCCAGAAGTATTAAAAAATTTTTTTACGTGAAATATAGATGTAGTACATAAACAATACAATGGGACATGATGAATGAAACATTAACAGCATAACACTTACCTTTATTGGTGATTCTTCTTAGTGTATGGAAGACTGGGGAGGAGAGAGATTGAAATACTGTTTGGAAGGGAAACCCCCTTCCATCAACACCTCAGGACCAAAGGTGCTTTTCTGGGGTTACTTCTCTTCTCTGTTTCTTAATGCCACTAGGACCACCTTGAGAGTCACTGGAGTCCTGTCTCACAAAAAAAAAAACTGTCCAGAGAGCACGGTTTCTGGCGTCTCTTTAACCCGTAAACGTCCAAACGTATTATACGTTTTTTCAACATTTGAAAGAATGAAAAAAAAAGTATTTTCTTTTTTTTGTTTTTTTACATTTGAAAATGTGTAAAAAAACTTGATCTACTTTTTTTTTGTTTTAATTGAAAATATGTAAAAAAAACGTAGATCTATTTTTTGGAGCACTACACTTTAACGTAGATCTGCTTGGGCCGTTTACGGGTTAAAACTTCCCTAAAAGGGGCCAAGACTCTGCGCTGTACAAGTTGCCAATATGGCTTGCTACATCCTTCTCAGGGTGATGTTTCTCCATAAATCTTTCCATCCTACCCACATTTCAAAAATCTCCTTAATTCTGAAGAGCACCTTCTTCCATCTCTCTTCGTCCTCTGCAGCAAGATTCTGAGCTGCAATCTGTTGCTCCCTTTCCCGCTGAAGCTCTTGCAGCTCCTCAGTGGTTTGCTCTTCATTGTGGTCCTCCACCAACTCTTCCACATCTCCAAAATCACAAACTCACATCCAACCCCATGGAACTCCCCAATGCCACAATAGAGTTTCCAACTGACATAGGCTCATCAGGGGCCGCCTCAAACTCCTTCAAAATCGCTCCTGTTGACACAACCTGGCCACAAGTTTCTCCAAGCAGAGTTCGAAGTCCTGGTAGTCACTCCCTCCCAAGCCTTATCCACACCAATAATAACTTCTCAACATCTTCGAGTACTGGTGATCTCATTTTTGTCAGCATATTTACCCCCTTTGCAACAACAGCTCCTTTGATTTCCTTTTTCTTGGCTATGATGGAAAATACAGTGGACCCCCGGTTAACGATTTTAATCCGTGCAAGAGGGGTAATTGTTATGCGAAATAATCGTTATGTGAATGAATTTTCCCCATAAGAAATAAGGGAAAAAAAAATTAATCCGTGCAAACCCCCAAAAGTATAAAAAAAAAATTTTTTTTACCACATGAAATGTTAATTTTAAACAAAAAAACTGAAAAAAGGCATGCCAATTACTGACATTATTTTTATTGAAGATCTGGTGATGATTGAGGGATGGAGGGGGGAGAGAGGTGTTGGTTTAGAAGGGGAACCCCCTTCCCTTTGGCTGGGTACAAGTCCTTTTGGGGGTTACTTCCCTTCTTCTTTTAATGCCACTGGGGCCATTTCAGGTCACTGGACTTCTTTCGCACAAGATATCGTCCATAGTGGCCTGTACCCTCGTTCCTTTAATTTGCCTAATTTTTTTCACAACATTTCAGGTAATAATCACCACCCGGGCTTGCAATAGCTGTGTGAGGGTGTTTTTCACCCATAAAGGTTTGCACTTCACCACTTTGCAAGATTTCCTTTATCTTTGTAGAGGAAATTTTTCCCATTTCTCTTCCCCTCCTCGACCAGTTTCCCAGGTCTGGCCTCTGCTCTTAAAGTTGATCTATCAGCTATAAGGGGTTTTTTCTTCATTGTCCTCCTCCCCAAACCTTCCACATCCTCCCCAAAACCTCCAACCCCAAGGCTTTCCCAATGCCACAATGGATTCCCAACTGGAATAATCCTCTCAGGGTTACCCCAAAAACCCTTAAAAAACCCCTTTTTTGTCTACCATTCTGGCCACAGTTTCTTCCAAGCAGATTCAAGGCTTCTACACTCCCTCCAAGCCTTTACCTAAAAGGTTTACACAATTGGGATATTAAAGTGCTTCTCCAAATCCTTTAAAGGTCATTTGGTTTCTGAGGTACACAAAGCACCTTTCAAACAGAGCTTTTGTGTACAGTTTTTTAAATTTTGAAATAACCTGCGGCCCATGGGCTGCGGGAAAGGGGTGGTAAGGAGCAAAAACTCACCTTAATGAAGTCATGTCCCCAAAAAGCCTCTGCCACGTTGTAGGATGACCGGGGGGCATTGTCTAACACCGGGAGGCACAAGGTTAATTTCTTTTCAGTTGGGAAACTTTCACTTTGGGGGGCAAATGAGGGTGAAACCAGTTATAGAAAAACCCCTAGGACCCATGCCTTACTGTTGCCCTCCACAGCACACAAAAACCCTTAGGCATTTTTTTTTTTGCCTAACGCTCTGGGATTTTCAGAGTGATACACTAATAAAGGCTTAATTTTGCAATCACCACTAGCTTTTGCACACATAACAAAGTAAGCCTGTTTTTCTGGGCTTTGCCTGGATGCCTTTTCCCCCTGGTATTAGGCCCTGCTTGGCTTTTTCTTCCAGAACAGGCCTGTTTCACAAATTAAAAAATGTTCAGGTTTCAGCCTTCCGTCATGTACTCCTGAATTCCCCCACTATTTTTTCAGCCGCTTTGTGGGCCGAACTGGCACCTCACCATGCCTTATCACACTAGGAGCCCTACCTTTTTAAATCTCCAAACCAACCTTTTTCTGGCCTTAAATTTTCCCCGCACATCACTGTTGCACATTTTTTTAAAAAATCCTCATGCAACTTCCTACCTTTTCCATATGATCGCTTAGAGCCTATTCCTGTAGCTTTTTTCATTTATCCCCAACCCAATAGATCTCTCAAAATCTTCCCTCACTTGATCTTTGTTTCGAAAACACAGTTTAAAAACCTTTTTGGCAAGAACAGTTTTCCCTTTTTGTCTTTTGGTTCCCCCCAAAAAAGGGGGTTTTTTGGGGGTTTTTTGTACAACTTGACTAGGGGGGCGATACGCACTCCACTTTCATACTTATCAAGATCTCTTTCTTCATTTCATGGGAATTCTCACCCTTATTGGGGTACGGTTGGCACTAGAACTTTTGGGGCCCATGGGCACTTATTTTCCAGAACGACCGAAAACACGTAAAAAAAAAAAAAAAAAACAATATTCCGAGTGTAGCTTGGGTGTTTCCGCGGAGGGTGGGTGGTAAACAATGGCACGGGGGGCACATGTGAGGCTGGGGTGAGGGGCACATTGGACGGCTCGGACAAAAATTTGGGGAGGGGTTTTTAATCGGTTCGCGGCAAAATTTTTGCGATTAAAGTAAGTGGTTTTCGGAAAAATTTCCCAGTGATGCCCTCTTATGCGGGGGTCCACTTATATGGTTTATGGGGTTTGTTTACTCCTGGGGGCCAGTTCGCCCACAAAGACGCCCTTTTTATTTTTTCAATGAAGCTTTTCTTAAATTTAATCGTATTTAACCTTCTTTACCAAAGGTTGGGACTAGGGGGCAACCCCTAAAATCAAGGAATATTATGAAATTTTTTAATTAACACCTGAGGGGACCGTCCTCACGGTAAACAAAGGCCATGGGGGGAGGGAGGCCGGGGCTCAGAGCCTGAGTACCGTCCGGACAAAAATGATTAGCGATTAACGGACCACTGCGAGCCAATGTTAAACGAAATAACAGACTTTTCCGAAATGGACACTTTCAGGCCGGACGATTATTGAGGGACCCCTGATTCGGCCAAAATTAAAGGGTTAAAGCCCCTTTCACACAAAACCTCCCAAAAAAAATTTTTTGCTTAACCCAATTTCTGTTTATATTCTTAAAAAACCCTTTTTGGGGCCAAAGCCAAATTTCAAAGTGAGCACCAGTGTCCCAAAAATTTAAAAAAAATAATTTTTTCTATTTTAAATGGTATTTGAAATGCTATTTGAAAAGGGAAAGAAAATTTTTTTGAAGGGAATAAAAAAAAAAGAAAAATTTGATGGAAAATTGACAAAATTATGCTCTTTCGGTTTTTTATGTGTCAGTATATTTTCCTCGGGATTTTTGCAGACTTTGCTCCCATTTTAGGCCAAATTTTAAACTCCGTCAACCAAATTCTTCCCCATTTTCATTAGTATTACTTCTATTCTATCAATTTTAGCACAAGAAATCGCCAAGTCAACTGTTTCAATACAAAATAAAAGTGATCGGAAATTGGTAATTTGGCCATTTTTAAAGCAAAGTTCAAAAAATTCTAATTTCAAAAAAGGGGCCCGAATAAACAATGCAGGGATTCCGGCACAAACTAACATTTCCTTGTTCATAGTTTCATTTTCAACTTTTTCAATGAATTCCATTTTGATTTTTTATTTACATAATGAATTTTTATTCAAAACCAAAAAATTAAGATTTTCGTTTTGCAATCTGTAAAAATTGTATAAATAATTTACCACATTCGGAACTACATTAGACCCCCAGAGGTGTGTATTAGACGTGTAGGTTTTTTGTTTATCTTGAACTTTGGGGCAAAAGTTGAACATTTCTCATTTTGCATCAGTTTAAACCCATTTCCATTACTAAAACCATATTTTTCCATTCTACAAACGAGACCAAGAAACCCAAATACAACTATAAAAAACACAAAAAAACACTTCAAAGTCATTTTTTTAACCCTTTGGGGGGTTTTGGAAGTACTATACTCTTACGCCCCAGGTTTTTTTGACGTACTGTACGCCTAAATTCTAGCGCCCCAAACTAGTGAGAGAAAGCTGGTGGGCCCTCATATGTAAGAAGGGTCTAGTGGTCAGTGTGCGCAGTGAAAAAAAAAACCGCGCACAGTGCTAATGAAAAAAAAACTGACCATTTTTTGGATTAAAACAGCGATTTTTGCACTGTTTTTGTATGGATTTAGGTTGTATTCTTTTTTCGGGTTCATTTTATAGAAGGGGAAGACATTTTACAAAAAATTGAGATGATTTGAGGGTTTTTTAAAATGAAAAGTTTTTGAAATTGAGCTCAAAGTAGCAGAATGTTCGATTTTTACCAAATTTTAAAAGTAAAACACTGCCAAATCCAATACCACAACTGGGATCTAATATTTTTTCAAAAATGCGCTGATATAAAACCATTTTTACACTAATGCATAGTTGCATAACATAAATCAATTTTTTTTTTTTAAGAAAAAAAATTCAAAATGAAAACCAAAGAAATTAAAGGGGCCTGGGGGTGTGACAAGAACAAGACTTGTTATTTTTGGCCAGGAATTCTTTTTTTTTTGGACCCTATCGGAAATTGGGGTCTTTTTAATTTGTGTGAAAATTGCAAAATTGCTAAATTCTGACCACTTTATTTGGGAATTTAAAACGTAAAAGGTGGTTTCTTGTACTCATTCGATAGAAAAAATGGAGTTTTTTACCGAAAAGGTTATGATTTTTTTTTGACTATACACGGGAAAAGGCCCAAAGTAAGGTCAAAGTGGGCAAAAATCACCCATGCGTAAAAATCGCCGAGAGCTAAATTCGCGGAGCATAATTCCTAAGTTTTCCATCAAATTTTTACTTTGGTGCCCCTTATGATGGGAAAAAATTCTTATCCTTTTATAAGAATTTTTTTTTTTTTTTTGAAATTTGGCCGACCCCGAGAACAAGTCCTGGAGGACCGTCGACCCCCCAAAGGGGTTTTTCGAAAATTAGGTCTCAGTTTTTTTTTTTTCTCATTATGCACTGTGTGCTGCAGGATTTTTTTTATTGGGCACACAACCACATAGATGTATTCTCCCAAACTAGGCCCAAATTTTTCCGCTCCAGTTATCGAGTGAGTGAGCTAGGGAGATTTGGGTTTGGAGCCAAAACTAAGCCCTGATCTACAGCCCGGGCCCCCAAAGGTTAAGTTTATAAAATGCTTTTACAGTAATAACGGAATAAAAATTTGTTTTACTGTTATAAAAAAGATAAATATACCATTACTTACTGATAGTTAACAGCACATACTTTTAATTAAAAGTAAGTGGATCCTCAAAACCCAAAAAAAGCATATTAACGAAAAAACTGCCTAACAGCGTTTTAGTGTAAAAATTTTGGCTCACCAATGAAAAAACTAACAACAACATTTATCCCAAACATGCCCGCCTGTCGGTCTAGGTTGACGTGCTCAATGCCCTGCCTTCAGCTAGTGTGCATTGTTTACAAGCCGGGGTGGACGTTTCACGCATACATTTGAAAATTTTGATTTTCCAAATGTTTTTAGTGCTTGTAAGCTAAGTAATCATATGGGCCCAAAAAAAGCTTCAGTGCCAACCTTGTGGTAAGAAAGGGTAAAAAATACTATAAAGATACACGTACCATGGTCAACGTTGCTGACCACGCCCATCGCTGTCCCCCGGGTCAGTACTGCTGTACCACCCAGTGTTGCTGTCCCACCACACTGAACTACTTAAAGGGATGAGAGTGTGTGTTTTGTTGGTGTGGCTTAACGAGAAAAATTTCCGAGAAACAATAAAACCCCCAAGGGTTTGCCACCTAGGTAACCCAAAAAAAAAAACATGCATCATTGAGGGTGTCCCCAACTTATTTTTTTATTGGGGGCCAAATTTGTCACCAGGGGCACCCCACCAGTCGACTAACACCCAGGTGAACAGGAAAAAATGCCTAACCGTGCTAATATTTGGGGAATTTTAAAGGCCCCTAAAGGTTGCTTTTTAGAGATTTAAGAATTGAGTGGGATAGACGTGTGATAAGGGGATGGAAAACAAAAATTCCAACCCCAACAAGTGTTCAATTTTGAAAAAAAAAGGGCCGTTTGGAAGAAAAAGCCCAAAAAGGACCTACAACTCAGGAGGAAAAGGCACCCCAGGAACAAGCCTATGAAAGCCAGGGTAATCTCATGTTTTTTTTTGTATGCTAGTGGGAATGCAAAATGAAGCCTTTCCTTATCATCTGAAAATCCCGTGTGTTCAAGAAAAACGTGTTCACATTTATAATACTTTCAAAAAAGGTAAGGTTTTTTAGCATATACAGTATTTATACCAAAAAACCCCACACTAAAAGAAGAACTTACGACGACGTTTCGGCCGACTTGGGGTTATTTATGTATCGTTCCATCAGGGTTTTTGTGCCTTTTTTTGTTATTATACAGTATTTATGTATTTATTGCATGTCTCATTTTTTCTTTGTAGGTAAAGTATTTACAAAAAAAAAAAAAATTTAATACGGGAACCTCACTGAAAGCGACCCACATGGATTTTTTTTCCAAATACATGGACCCCCCGCCTTACGTATTTTTTCATTCCAAAGTATGTTAGGGCCTTCAAAACGAATTTGCCCCAAAGGGAAAAGTGAAATTAATTAGCCATTCAACCCCCAAAATACACTAAAAACGCACTTACATAAATACACATCTAATTGGTCGCTTTGGGAGCCACGTAAAGCGGGGGCCATGAGAGCAGTCAAGGGTTGATTTTTTGTTCCGTCACGGGGAAATTTCCATAAGCGACCCAGCCCAAAGGGGGGTTTCCTTGCGCTGGGAGGGTTTTGCTCTATAAGGGGAATTTATCTCTTTGTTTTTTGGATATTTATTGAATTTGGGATATGTATGGTAAAAGATGCTTTTAACGTACCCAAAACGAAACCAACGGAGCATAAAAAAAATGGAGTTCATTCTCACAATTACCCACACTTTAGCGGTTTTTCGTAGGTTTTTAGGGTTGTATTCTTTTTTTTTTGGTCTCATTTGATAGAAGGAAAATACACAGGGGGCCCCCCCGCATAACAATATTAATCCGTTCCTGAACTCAATTTTAGCGAAAATTATCGTTATGCGAAGAATTTTCCCTAAAAATAATGGGAAAACAATTAATCCGTGCAAAAACGCCAAGTAGAAAAAAAAAATTTTTACCAAAAGAAAATATTAATTTTAATACACACAAACGAAAAAGGCATGCCGTTCATACACTTACCTTTTTTGAAAATCTGGTATGATTGATGGGTGGAGGAGGGGAGATCTTATGTTAAAGGGGGAACCCCCCCCATTAGACTTTGTGTCCCAATCCCCTTTTTGGGGGGACTTCCCTTCTTCTTTTAATGCCCCTAGGGCCAGCTTCAGAATCACGGGCTTCTGTCGCAAA
>NC_069408.1:12250386-12279136 GCF_026875155.1 Cherax quadricarinatus | reverse complement strand
ATAGAAAGAAAATAGAAGAAAACCCAGAGGGGTGTGTATATATGTGCTTGTACATGTATGTGTAGTGTGACCTAAGTGTAAGTAGAAGTAGCAAGACATACCTGAAATCTTGCATGTTCATGAGACAGAAAAATGGACACCAGCAATCCTACCATCATGTAAAACAATTACAGGCTTTCGTTTTACACTCACTTGGCAGGACGGTAGTACCTCCCTGGGTGGTTGCTGTCTACCAACCTACTACCTAGGAAATATATAAATTTGTGGACTGTATATTAAAATTAATAAGTGGTTAGATATACACACATTTACGTAACAGAAGGAGAATATATCTTAATATCACTCACCAATTTGACTGGAGATTAAGGTGTATCATATTCAGAAAACCTCACTGTCTATCCATGAAAATAACACTGGCCAGAGTTACAAACATAAACAAACTTATCTGAGGTTCCTGGAGCCTGATATCTCGAGTTATGCAGGAATGCACATCCAACAATTTCGGCTCCTATTTGACAGGTGTCAGCCCAATTTTACCTCTAGAGCACGAAAATTCTTCACATTATTCACTAACGTTTGTTACTCAATTTAAAAAAACAATGGTGAGTGTCTTCTGTGCAGGCGCAGCTTCCCGTTTTTTATAACATAATTTTTATTAAATACAGTATGGCCATCTATTTACATATAACTACTGTATTTCTGGAAAATATTTACAGTATTTTCCACAAGAGTCTAATCAACCAGGATGTTACTGCTGGCTGCACGCAGTCCATTAAGATTCACAGAAGCTTACAAAGAGCTCAATAATGATCAGCCTCTGCACCTGTCAGAGGGTGATGAATTTAAGGAGACTCCAGTATCCTGGAGAGAGAGAGAGAGAGAGAACAAGGTACTTGTCATTTTGAACAATACTGAGTATGTAGGGAAAATTAATCATTGATTGAGTGATAATGAAACATATGAACTGCTCATTAAAAACACTCATTTCAATAAACACCTTAAAACATTATTGAAAGGGAATGATGAATTATTTAACTATATGTCGTCTAGGTCAGCAACTCGCCCATATTGTTATGACCAAAGTCATAATGAGATTGATTTATATAGAATGTATATGTATTGTCCACTTAATATTATACTCGGGATTTCTTTAATAGTAGTTAAATTAAAGATTCCACTAGGATATAATATCTAGTTTAGGAATTTGTAATTATTATGTGTACATATATATCTTGATGTGTACATATACATCTTGATGTGTACATATACATCTTGATGTGTACATATCTTGATGTGTACATATATATCTTGATGTGTACATATGTATCTTGATGTGCACATATATATCTTGAGTATTATGTTAGGTAGGTAACACCTGGCTAAGGTTTATAACGAGGTTGACGTCATGAAGGGATTTACTGTGTAAGTTAAGTTCACCTCACTGCTGAGTTGGTGAACAGAGTCTTAGCAGACCTACTAGTACTTCACTACTGTTCTCTCTTGATGTCTAAGAAAGTCTGGCCCCTGCCCCCCACCGGGGGCAGCTGCCGTCTCGAGACAGGTGCCAGTGGGGTGGCCCCTTAGGGGCTCCGCCTGCCCTGGCTCCCGCTGGCCCATCAGAGGCTGTTTGGCCCCTCCCCCCTGCCGTGGGGAGCTGCCATCCCGAGACAGGTGCCAGTGGGGTGGCCCCTTAAGGGTTCTGCCCTCCCTGGCTCCCACTCCGGCCCCTCAGGGGTGGTCCGGCACCTCCCCCCTGCCAGGGGGAGCTGCTGTCCCGAGACTGGTGCCGGTGGGGTGGCCCCTTATAGGGTCCGCCTGCCCTGGCTCCTGCTCGAGCGCCTTGGAGGCAGTCTGGCCCCTCCCCCCCACTGTGGGAGGCTGCCGTCCTGAGACGAGTGCCAGTGGAGTGGCCCATTAGGGGCTTGGCTCACCCTCACTCCCGCTCCAGCCCTTTGAAGGTGGGGAGGCCCCATAGGGGCTCTGCCTGCCCTTGCTCCAACTCCGGACCCTCGGAGGTGGTTTGGCCCCTCCCTTCCTCTGGGGAAGCTGCTGTCCTGAGACGGGTGCCAGTTGGGAGGCCCCTTAGTGGCTCCGACCACCCTGGCTCATGCTCCAGCCCCTTGGAGGTGGTCCGGCCCCTCCTCCCCACTGGGGGAGCAGCTGTCCCAAGACTGGTGCTTGTGGGGAGGTCCCATAAAGGGTCCGCCCACAATGGCTCCCATTCCGGTTCCTCGTAAGCACTCTGGCCCCTCCTGCCTGCCAGTGGGAGCTTCTGTCGTGAGACGGGTGCCAGTGGGGTGGCCCCTTAGGGGGTCTGCTTTCCCTGGCTCCTGCTCCGGCCCTTGGAGGTGGTCTGGCACCTATCTCTTGCCAGGGAGAGCTTCCTTCCTGAGATATGTGCCAGTTGGGAGGCTCCTTAGGGGCTCTGCCTGCCCTGGCTCCTGCTCCAGCACCTTGGAGGTGGTTCGGCCCCTCCTTGCCAGGGAGAGCTACCATCATGAGATGGATGATAGTGGGGAGGCATCTTAGGGGGTCCGCCCACCATGGCTCTGGCTACGGAGGCGGTCCAGCCCCTCCCCCCTGCTGTGGACAGATGCTGTCCCGAGACAGGTGCCAGTAGGGAGGCCCCTTAGTGGCTCCGACCACCCAGAGTAATTGAAATCTCTCATTGTTGAACTTCATACTGTTTTCTGCGGCCCATTGAAAGATTTGGTTGATGCCCGCCTGGAGCCTTACAGCGTCTGCAATGGAAGACACTGTCCTGTGGATTCGGGTGTACTCTGCAAAGGAAGACATGTAATAAAGTTGGTAGAATTACCGACAATATGTAAAGTAAAAGGACACAAGTGCAACTAATGTGACATTTATTGTGGCAACGTTTCGCTCTCCAGGAGCTTTATCAAGCCATTACAAACAATACATGGACACAG
Organism: Cherax quadricarinatus; assembly: GCF_026875155.1. Classification (NCBI taxonomy): domain Eukaryota; kingdom Metazoa; phylum Arthropoda; class Malacostraca; order Decapoda; family Parastacidae; genus Cherax; species Cherax quadricarinatus. Next base: position 12,276,206 of record NC_069408.1, on the reverse strand, counting down.
AGGGTATATAAAGGCTCAGAGTGAGGTGAATACTAGTGAGGTACCATTTCGATGTTCACTAGTGGTAGTAGTAGTAGTAGTAGTAGTAGTGGTAGTGACAAAAGTAATACAATATGGTAGAACAATTAATTCGTACATGATTAAAAGGATAAAAAGGCTATTACTTGGGTAACATAAAAATAGGTTGGACAAATATAAACTGGAATGAGGCAGCTTGTTTCAGTGTTCACTCTCTGTGCTTTGTGTAGTATAACAGGAGAAACTATGTGATGGCAGGTTTACTGTTTTCAGGAGGATTCTTGCTAAGACTTCGGAGATGGTGAAGCTGCCGTTGTTTTGTTTAATTGTATTCGAAACAGCGATCAGTGCTGATTCAAGGCACTTGCGTGTGCGGAAATTAGTTTCTTTTATCACTAATTTTGGGGGTCTCTGAATTTCATAAGATGACTGGTGGAATTTCGGTGTTGTACACAGGCGTTGTTTAAGTTGTCGTTCCTACATGCGTATATGTGTTCATTGAGGCGGGTGTCGAGGTTTCTTGCTGTTTCACCTACGTAGATCTTGTCACAGCCTCCACAGGGTATAGTGAAAAACTCCTGCATTGACTGGTTCGTGGTGATTGGGTTTTGTCCTGGTTAGATCCTTTATTGAAGTGGTAGAAGCGATGGCGACTCTGGTGTTAGCTTGTGAAAGTACTTTTGAGACGTTTAGTGCAACCTGGCTGTTGGGAAGAATTATAACTTTGTTGGGAGCGGTGTTGATGCGTGGAGATTGATGATCTGAAGAGCTCTTTTCTTGCAGTCTTTGATGAAAAAAGAAGGAAATTGTAACTCAGTGAATGTTTGGTGAATGTAAGTACATTCCTCGTCAAGAAACTCAGGACTACAAATTCGGTATGCTCTTAGGAAAAACCCGATGATGATGCCTCTTTTGGTCTTGGTATCTTGACTGAATAGAAGTGTGTGAGATCATTTTATTGGTGGGTTTCCGATAAACTTGAAATCTTAGGTTGTTGTCTACTTTGTGAATGAGGACGTCGAGGAAAGGTAGCTTGTCATTGGACTCTTCTTTTTACACTAGAAGAAGAGTCCAATGACAAGCTACCTTTCCTCGACGTCCTCATTCACAAAGTAGACAACAACCTAAGATTTCAAGTTTATCGGAAACCCACCAATAAAAATGATCTCACACACTTCTATTCCAGTCAAGATACCAAGACCAAAAGAGGCATCATCATCGGTTTTTCCTAAGAGCATACCGAATTTGTAGTCCTGAGTTCTTGACGAGGAATGTACTTACATTCACCAAACATTCACTGAGTTTACAATTTCCTTCTTTTTTCATCAAAGACTGCAAGAAAAGAGCTCTTCAGATCATCAATTCTCCACGCATCAACACCGCTCCCAACAAAGTTATAATTCTTCCCAACAGCCAGGTTGCACTAAACGTCTCAAAAGTACTTTCACAAGCTAACACCAGAGTCGCCATCGCTTCTACCACTTCAATAAAGGATCTAACCAGGACAAAACCCAAGCACCACGAACCAGTCAATGCAGGAGTTTACACTATACCCTGTGGAGGCTGTGACAAGATCTACGTAGGTGAAACAGCAAGAAACCTCGACACCCGCCTCAATGAACACATATACGCATGTAGGAACGACAACTTAAACAACGCCTGTGTACAACACCGAAATTCCACCAGTCATCTTATGAAATTCAGAGACGCCCAATTAGTGATAAAAGAAACTAATTTCCGCACACGCAAGTGCCTTGAATCAGCACTGATCGCTGTTTCGAATACAATTAAACAAAACAACGGCAGCTTCACCATCTCCGAAGTCTTAGCAAGAATCCTCCTGAAAACAGTAAACCCTGCCATCACATAGTTTCTCCTGTTATACTACACAAAGCACAGAGAGTGAACACTGAAACAAGCTGCCTCATTCCAGTTTATATTTGTCCAACCTATTTTTATGTTACCCAAGTAATAGCCTTTTTATCCTTTTAATCATGTACGAATTAATTGTTCTACCATATTGTATTACTTTTGTCACTACCACTACTACTACTACTACTACTACCACTAGTGAACATCGAAATGGTACCTCACTAGTATTCACCTCACTCTGAGCCTTTATATACCCTCTGTGTCCATGTATTGTTTGTAATGGCTTGATAAAGCTCCTGGAGAGCGAAACGTTGCCACAATAAATGTCACATTAGTTGCACTTGTGTCCTTTTACTTTACAAAGGAAGACATGGTGCTGTGGCTGACATCCTTGTCTATGTCAGATATGAGGACAAGAAACAAGATGGGAGCGAGTACTGTGCCTTGCGGAACAGAGCTTTTCACCGTATTCACCTCAGATTTTACTCTGTTGACTACTACTCTTTGTGTTTTGTTTGTGAGGAAATTATAGATCCATCTACCAACTTTTCCTGTTATTCATTTAGCATGCATTTTGTGCACTATTACGCCATGGTCACACTTGTTGAAGGCTTTTGCAAAGTCTGTATATATTACATCTGCATTCTTTTTGTCTTCTACTGCATCTAGGACCTTAGTGATCCAGTAGTTGGGACAGACAGGAGCGACCTGCTCTAAACCCATGTTGACCTGGGTTATGTCATTGATGGGTATCTAGATGGGTTGCGATCTTGCTTCTTAGGACCCTTTCAAAGAATTTTATGATATGGGATGTTACTGCTACCGGTCTGTAGTTCTTTGCTATTGCTTTACTGCCCCCTTTGTGGAATTGGGCTATGTCTGTTGTTTTTAGTAACTGTGGGACGACCCCAGTGCCCATGCTCCCTTTCCATAGGATGGTAAAAGCTCGTGATTGAGGATTCTTGCAGTTCTTGATGAACACAGAGTTCCACGAGTCTTGCCCTGGGGCAGAGTGCATGGGCATGTCATTTATCGCCTGTTCGAAGTCATTTGGCGTCAGGATAACATCAGATAGGCTTGTGTTTACCAAATTATGTGGCTCTCTCATAAAAAAAATCATTTTGATCTTCGACTCTCAGTCTGGTTAGCGGCTTGCTAAAAACTGAGTCATATTGGGACTTGAGTAGCTCACTCATTTCCTTGCTGTCATCTGTGTAGGACCCATCTTGTTTAAGTAGGTGCCCAATACTGGATGTTGTTTTCGACTTTGATTTGACAAAAGAAAAGAAATACATTGGGTTTCTTTCGATTTCATTTATGGCTTTAAGTTCTTCCCACGATTCCTGACTTCTATAAGATTCCTTTAGCTTAAGTTCGTTGTTTGCTATTTCTCTTACCAGTGACTCCCTATGCATTTCAGATATATTGGCCTCTTTTAGCTGCTCTGTTTTTCTTTTCCCTCGTGTGTAAAGGGAGCACCTGTCTCTTTCTATTTTACATCTACTCCTTCCTTTTCTTAAAGGAATAAGCCTTGAGCATACATCGAGTGCCAGAGAGTTAATCTGGTCTAGGCATAAGTTGGGGTCTGTGTTGATTAGTCTATCTTCCCAGCTTATATAGTTTAGGACTTGGTTTACTTGGTCCACACTTTATGTTCTTGTTATTGAAGTTGAATTTGGTGAAGGCTCCCTCGTGACTAATCTCATTATGTCGGTCTGGGGCTCCGCGCATACATGTCTGAACCTCGATTATGTTGTGATCTGAGTATATTGTTTTTGACATGATGACATTTCGTATCAGATCATCATTGTTAGTGAAGATGAGGTCCAGTGTATTCTCCAGTCTAGTAGGCTTTATTATTTGCTGGTTTAAGTTGAATTTTGTGCAGAGATTTGAAAGCTCTTGCGTGTGTGAGTTCTCATCTGAGCTGCCTCCTGGTGTTATCACTGCAATAACATTATTTGCTATATTCCTCCATTTTAGGAGCCTCAAGTTGAAATCCCCCAGGAGCAATATGTTGGGGGCAGGAGCTGGAAGATTTTCCAGACAGTGGTCAATTTTTAACAGCTGTTCCTGGAATTGCTGGGATGTTTCATCCGGAGGCTTGTAGACTACCACAATGACTAGGTTTTAGTTCTCGATCTTTACTGCTAAAACTTCCACTACATCATTAAGCAGTTCTTTCCAAATGAGTGACTGCGATATACAGGCCAACCCCCCCCCCCCCCACCTTTTTGCCTGTTCACTCTCGCATCTGTATAGGTTGTAACCTATCCTTTATGTGGATCTATGTGAAAGCCGTGAACATTGCATTTGCCTCTGCAAGCAGTCCACGGATGAAATGTATTTTGTTTGTTGCTGGCTTTAGACCCTGTATATTTGCAAACAAGAAAGGCATCAGACTGGTGGTATTGGTGGTACTGAGGGGGACTTTTTTCGGCACTAATATCTGTATCTGTTGGTTTGGAGTGGAGGCCATCGACTGTGGTTCCACTCCAGAAATGACTGGATTTGGTGTACGATTTCTGCCATTTCCTGCCAGTTTTTTTTCCTTCCTGGCACTAAAAAACCTCTCCCTCTTGAGTGGCTGTGGCTACCCAGGTTTTCCCATGGTCTGGATGTTTTGTATCTTTTTGTCCCCTTTAGATGGTGTGCCTGGCAATTTAAGTTATAGCACTGTCTTTCCTGTACTGAAGAGGGACACATTTCAGGGTGAAAAAGCTTACAGGAAGGGAGTTTGCATTTTCCCTGTTGTCATATGGGCACAGCATTTTCTAGGGTGGTCAAAGTTGCACGTTCCATCTGTTTTTTCAGATTTGCCATGCCTGCAGATACCAAGTGCATAATATGTGCACAGGCTTGGTTTCAGTTTGCCTTGGGTTTTTGTGATTATTCCCTGTTGGTGCATGTTTTCCTGTCTCATTCCTATCCTCACTAGTACTAACAATGGAGCTCTCTCTGGTAATATATCCTCACTATTACTAGTGGAGTCCCCTTGTTTGCTATCTCCTGTGGTATTACTAGTTAAGATTGGTTTTATCTTGTCCTTGACTACCCTTGTTTCCTCACTACAGCTCCTGTCTCCCTCGAGGCCATTTATATGCATTCCCTCATGCGCACAGTTACTGTCTACCTGGACAGCACCTCCAGCCTCACCATTACTGTCTACCTGGACAGCACCTCCAGCCTCACCATTACTGTCTACCAGGACAGCACTTCCAGCCCCACAGTTACTGTATACCAGAACAGCACCTCCAGCCTCACCATTACTGTCTACCAGGACAGCACTTCCAGCCCCATATTTACTGTCTACCAGGGCAGCATCTCCAGCCTAACAGTTTCTGACTACATGGCTAGCACCTCCAGTCATACAGTTACTGTCAACCAGAACAGCACCATCTAGCCCAGACTTTTTATTTTCCCATCTGTTATAGAATGTTTCCAGGCTTTCTATGAAGGCTTCTTTGATGTTATCCTCTTTTAATACCAATGTGATTTTAGTCCAGAGATTGATCTCATTTGGGCATACCCAAAAACACTTCCCTGATTTAATACTGCTTGTAGATAATTCTTGGATGTCTGCACTAGGGGCATATTACAACCCAGGAGTCCAAATGGCCTGTTTTACTGGGTGTAAAGGGAGCAAAATAAACAGCAGAAAACTTTTGACTTATATTATCCTTCACCAATTTAGAACAGAAGTATGTACACTATATACACTATGTACAGTGATAGGTATTAGTGCACTCCACGGTAAACAAGGCAGAATAGAAGCCTCTAGAGAGCAGACCGTGCTTCAACCAGCTGTAGAATGGGAATGGATTGCCAAAACCATCCTATTGGCTGGAACCTGGGTGCTGGTTGAACGACGGGGCAGCATCGTCAACCCTCAGTCACCTGGTTCGCTGGTTGGGGGAGATAACCTGTAAATGAGGGTGTGTACATGCGCCGAATAAAGGTTACATACTTTTTGCATGCCACACCCCCACCCCGAGAAGGCTCAGGATTAGGCTGCCACCTCCCAGTGGTAACCGTGCCACCATGGCACAAAATAATGGGACCGCCTTTCCTCTCAACCATCTAACTCTTAGATAGAGCTCAGCTTTTCTCGTGACAAAAAGCCAAACCCTAAACTCAGAGCGAGACAGCAGACAGTCGGGCTAGCTTAGGTCCAAGATATAGGCGGACGGTAGCCCGTATCCCCTCACTTAAAAAAAAAAAACCCACACCAGGGGATAAAAAAAAAAGAGCTTGGAAGGGGTTACCACAAGTAACCTAACATCCTAACCTAATATATAATTATTATAAATAATCTTGTTAGACTCTAGATAAAGAGTCTGCCAACATATTTTCTTTGCCGGCAATATGTAAAATTTTGATAGAATAGGGTTGCAGTCTGAGCGACCACCTCATGAGCCTTGTGTTGTGGTTCTTCATGGCTTGGATATATACTAGAGGATTGTGATCACTGTAGACAGTGACCACCTGCGAAGTTTGTCCCACGTATACATCAAAGTGCTCCATAGCCAGTACCAGCGCGAGGGCTTCTTTTTCAATGATACAGTAAGCCCTCTGATGTGGCTGGAACTTTGCCGAGAAGTAGGCTACAGGCTGCAACTCCTCGACCCCGTTTTGCAATAGTACTTCCCCAACCCAAGACTCACAAGCATCAACCTGTAATGAGAAAGGTTTGGAGAAGTCTGGAGACAAGAATGGGTGTAATACACAATCTTTTTGCTTTGTCAAAAGCATCTTGCACAACTGAAGTCCAAATAAAGGAAACTTTGTGACTGGTAAGAGAGGTAAGAGGGGCTACAATGTCTGAAAAATTCTTACAGAATCTTCTGTAAAATCCTATCATGCCTAGGAAACGTTGAAGAGATTTCCTATCATGTGGAACTGGATAATCTTTAATGGCAAGAACTTTAGCAAGTTTAGGAGCATCTTTTCCACTACCTGAAGTCTAAATAGGTGTTGATCCCATGTATCAGACACCACAATAATATCATCCAGGTATGCTGCCGTACCTTCAAGTCCTTTAATAGCCTGATGGATAAATTTCTGGAATGAAGAGGGGCAGTTTTTCATTCCGAAGGGGAAAACTATATTGATAATGACCTCCTGGAATTACGAAGGCAGAAATTTCCTTCGCCTTATCCGTCAAAGGTACCTGATAGTAACCTTTAAGGAGATCTAACTTGGACACAAAAGTAGACTTACCCACAAAGTCGATTACGTCATCCAGACGAGGAAGAGGGTAAGCATCTGTGATTGTGACCTCATTCACCTTACGGTAGTCTGTACACATACGAAACCCTCCATCAGCGTTTTTAAGAAGGATGCACGGTGACGCCCATGGACTAGACTCCTCCACTAACCCATGCTCTAACAGAAATTCTACTTCCTGCTGAAGTAGCCTCTGCTTTTCAGGATTAGCTCTGTAGGGGGAGTTTTAATAGGTTTAGAGTTTCCCACATCTACATCATGATAACCTAACGTGCATTTTTTCGGCACATCCAAAAAAATATCAGGGTATGACTGTAGAAGCGCAGTTAAACTTGTTGCTTGAGTTTCAGATAGTCCCTCCATTAAAGGGCTATGGTTCTTGAGGACAGAGTTTGGAAGTTTAACATTAATTTCAGAAATAGAGTGCAAAGAGTCAGAGTCGTCCTCAGAGGTAGAGGACAGTCATTACTGGGACTTTATCTGGTGTATTAAAAGATTTTAATTGATTAATGTGGTAAATTTTAGTTTTTGAGGTCTTATCAAGGGGAGCTACCACTTAATTTTCATTAGATAATTTACTTACAATTTGCATAGGTCCCGTAAATCTAGCTTTCAAGGTGTGGCCAGGTATAAGTTCCTGCACCAACACCTTGTCTCCTGGATGGAAGAAGTAGAATTGTGCACTTCTGTCATACCTGTTTCATCTTATTTTGAGCTGCCTTTAGGTTAGCCTTGGCTAACTGACGTGTTGTAGAGTGTTGAGCTAACGTCTTCTCCCATCCATCCTTCTTTGAGCACCCGAAGAGGACCTCGTGCATTGTGCCCAAAGATCAGCTCAAACGGACTATACACGGTAGACTCTTGCACCGTTTCTCGCACTGAGAACAGCAACAAAGGTAGTGATTCATCCCAGTCTGTAGGAAAATGCATGCAAAAACTTCTCATGGTTTTTAACGTCTGATGGAATGTTTGCAAGGCGCCTTTAGACTGAGGATGATAGGCAGTGGATAAGATGTGGATTATCTCTAACCTAGTTAATGCTTCCCTAAATGCTTTGGCAGTGAAGTTAGTTCCTTGACCACTTAGAATAGTTTTAGGAATGCCAAAACAAGAAATAAATCTAGTCAAAGCTTTGAGAATAGCTTTAGTATTAATACTGCACATGGGAATTGCTTCAGGGTATCTAGTTAAACTTCCAAACTCTGTCCTCAAGAACCATAGCCCTTTAATGGAGGGACTATCTGAAACTCAAGCAACAAGTTTAACTGCGCTTCTACAGTCATACCCTGATATTTTTTTGGATGTGCCGAAAAAATGCACGTTAGGTTATCATGATGTAGATGTGGGAAACTCTAAACCTATTAAAACTCCCCCTACAGAGCTAATCCTGAAAAGCAGAGGCTACTTCAGCAGGAAGTAGAATTTCTGTTAGAGCATGGGTTAGTGGAGGAGTCTAGTCCATGGGCGTCACCGTGCATCCTTCTTAAAATCTATCCATAATGGTAAATAAATGCCGATTTCCAGACTTTGACCTAGGTAGTAGATCTACACGATCTATAATTAAATCTGCAAAAGGTTCTCCATCAGCAGGTATAGGTTGAAGAGGTGCAGGTTTAATGGAATGTCCAGGTTTCCCTACTTGCTGACATTCTCGGCAACACCGGATATGCTTCTTCACATCCTGCTTTAATTTTGGCCAATAAAATTCTTTTGTAATTCTATATAATGTTTTAGTAATTCCTAAGTGACCTCCTAATGAAGTATTATGAGCTATATTCAATATTTGAGGTCTAAACTTTGTTGGAACCACTAACCTGTCAGACAATTGCCGGCCCTCTATCTCCTTACCAGTCTTAGTGCAGATCAAATAGACGTTTTTAAGTTTATACGTGACTGGATGATCCAAAGAGGATTTACCCATGGCTGCCTGAAAAGCGAAATTTAAAGAAGGGTCCTTTCATTGTTCCTCCCGGAAGGACAGTCCGTCGGGTATGGAAACATATCTGGCAATCCTGCAACCTGGGAATAGGAAGGCTGATCGGGGTCTGTTCACTTGATCTACGAGGCTCTGGCTAGTGTTCCTCATAAAACAACGTGGCTATTCCGAGATCAGAGTCGTCCACATTCTCGCCAGACAACCCTTGGAATGTTGCCCGAGTTATGGCCAACACCGGAGAAGAATTAATCATTATGGGTTCAGGACACACACACTAGCAGTGGTAATGTTATTACCCAGTAATAACATGGCATCTTTCATGGGGAATCCTTCGGATACACCCACAGTCAAGTATCCAGTGTAATATTTGCACTGTACATAAATTTTATGCAAAGGGACAGAATATATAGCTCCTCCAAATGCTTCCAACAAAACGGAGGAATTTAAGGAGGTATTCTTTGAAAGGGGTAATATTCATCCTCTTATAAGTGAGCAATATGCTCCATTATCTCTAAAGGTTTTGACTTCAGTTGTTTTGGAGTTTTCCTGAAGGGAAATAAGACTGACAATAGTAAGTGACCATCCCTTTTTCTACTTCTTTCAGGGACATGTTACTAGGGATATTAGAGATTTTCTCAATTGGGGGCACTTGGGATGGATGTGACCTACTTGGTTACAGACATAGCAGACGACAGGCTTGCCCTTTACTCCCTGCTGACGTTGCAACTGGTGTCGCTCTGGCTGGTGTCTCTCTGGATATTGTTGTCGAGTTGCACCATGATGAGGGGTTTGTCTCTCACCAGGTGGACCATAAGTTGAGAAGCGAGGCTCACCAAGTGACTTAGTTGGCTGACGTAGACGTTCTCCTTCCGGCTGGCACTTCATCCTCCAAGGTTGACGATCTCTACTCGTGCCAGGCTGTTGAAAAGAGAGACGGGACCGCTCGGACAAGGAGCGGTTAGTTTCAAAGGTATCAACCAACCTGGCTGTCTCCAATGCAGTGGTTAAGTCACGATCCTGCAGAAAGACTCGAACCTCTGGTCCCACAGACTCCAGCAGGTTGTCAATCAGGATAAGCTGCACAAGATCATCGAAGGTAGCAACATCACTTGCTTTATACCAGCTGGTAAAAGCTTTGGTCTGCTGTCGCACAAAATCAACCAGGGATTGACCAAGTTGTCGTCTGCGTAACTTAAAGATCTTTTTATATTTAGCTGGGATACATGTATATGCTCCCAAAACTGGTCTTCACTACTTTATAATCAGAAAATTCAGTGCCATTTAACACTGACGTAAATTCCTGTGCCTTACCAAACAATGCTGTGTGAACCAACGACGCCCAATGCTGTTTCCGGCCACCTCAAGGCTCGAGCCTGATATTCGAAGCTTTCGAAAAATTGTTCTGGTTCGGCCTCATTGAAGTTGGGAACAAGCTGTACTGCTTTTTGTAAACTAAAGTCATTTACAAGATGCGAAAACTGCCTTCTTTCTTTTTAACTATCAAATTCTTCTTTTGCAAATGTTCTCTGTTCCCTAGTCTGCTCAAGATTGATTTTTGCCAGCTCAAGTGCCGATTCACCTTGAGACAACCCTGCTGCACTAGACTGACGATTTTGCTCCGTTGATGTATCATCTTCCTCCTGCGAGAACATAGGAGTTTTGTTCCTAGCTCCCGTAGAGGGAGGAGTCTGATGTGCCATCTCTTCTTCTCGAAGTTTGTCGGTGATCAGTGAACGCAGTTGCGCAGCTGTGAGAGTGCGTTCATAATCAATGGCAATGGAACGAGCAGTTTGCCAAAAACGCTGTAGGGGCAATTTAGGTAGATTAAACAAAGTATATGCCGACACCAGACGTCTGACTGTCTAGGTGGCATACCCCAGTGTATAAGTTATTTGCTATGCACAGTACGATTGCAGAATACCCCAACGTAACACGTTATTTGCAGAACACGCTTATCTATGCACAGTACGATTGCAGAATACTCATACGCTTACAAGGTGGATACGCAATAGCAAAGCTGACTGCAAAATCTTTACATCGAACAAGCTAGTAGCGAGCTGTTAAACGATCACACAATAACAAGGCTGACCATAGCAAAGAAACTGACACACAAAGTTTGTAAAGCATTGGCAAAGCTAATGCAATGCCGGACAGCAAGCTACACGCTGTTCCACAAGATTGACCGTAGCAAAGCGAGCACACTGAACAAGCTAGTAGCGAGCTGTTGAACGATCACACAATAGCAGGGCTGACCATAGCAGAGCAACTGTCACGCAAAGCTTGTAAAGCGTTGGCAAAGCTAATGCAATGCCAGACAGGAAGCTACACAATATTCCGGCTTCCAGCTTCACCCTAGGCTCAACACTTTCTCTAAGTCCAGCTCCAGCTCTCGGACAGGCTACCCATATTATAACCCAGGAGTCCAAATGGCCTGTTATCCTGGGCGTAAAGGGAGCAAAATAAACACAGCAGAAAACTTTTGACTTATATTATCCTTCACCAATTTAGAACAGAAGTATGTACACTATATACACTATGTACAGTGATAGGCATTAGCACACTTCACGGTAAGCAAGGCAGAATAGAAGCCACTAGAGAGCAGACCATGCTTCAACCAACTCTAGAATGGGAATGACAAGGCCAGACAGGAGAGTGGTACCCACATAACCTCTGCGATTGCCAAAACCATCTCCTTATTGCTGGAACCCGGGTACTGTTTGAACGACCGGGCCCCATCGTCAACCCTCAGTCACCTGGTTCGCTGGATGGGGGAGATAGCCTGTAAATGAGGGTGTGTACATGCGCCGAATAAAGGTTACATACTCTTTGCATGCCACAGGGCATGACGCCAATTTTCACAAGTGGCGTGTAATCCATGTGGAAGCCCGTTTGTTTGATTTACTGCAGACTACACAGAGTTTCATAATGTGATTTCAATGGTTGATTTACTGTAATTCTACTAGTAACCCCTTGAACATTCTGGAGTTTACCTGGAGTTTCCTGGAGAGAGTTCCGGGGGTCAACGCCCCCGCAGCCCAGTCTGTGATCAGGCTTCCTGGTGGATCAGAGCCTGATCAACCACTCTGTCTGCGGTCTTCTTTGCCCCTCCCCAATCTTCATGACTTTGCATTTGGCAGGGTTGAATTCGAGAAGCCAGTTTCTGGACCACGCATCCAGCCTGTCTAGGTCTCTTTGCAGTCCTGCCTCATCCTCATCCGATTTAATTCTTCTCATCAGTTTCACATCATCTGCGAATAGGGACACTTCAGAGTCTATTCCTTCCATTATGTCGTTCGTGTATATCAAAAATAGCACTGGTCCTAGAACTGACCCCTGTGGGACCCCGCTCGTCACAGGCGCCCACTGTGATACCTCTCCACGTACCATGACTCGTTGTTGCCTCCCTGTCAGGTATTCCCTGATCCATTGCAGTGCTCTCCCTGTTATATGCGCCTGATCCTCCAGCTTCTGCACTAATCTCTTGTGAGGAACTGTGTCAAAGGCCTTCCTGCAGTCCAGGAAAATGCAATCAACCCACCCCTCTCTCTCGTGTCTTACTTCTGTTACCTTGTCATAAAACTCCAGAAGGTATGTGACACAGGATTTGCCTTCCATGAACCCATACTGGTTTTCATTTATAATCTTGTTCTGCTCCAGGTGTTCCACCACTCTCCTCCTGATAATCTTCTCCATGACTTTGCATACTATACATGTCGGAGACACAGGTCTGTAGTTTAGTGCCTCGTTTCTGTTTCCTTTCTTAAATATGGGGACTACATTTGCTGTCTTCCATTTCTCAGGTAGTTGCCCAGTTTCAAGGGATGTGTTGAAGATTGTGGTTAGGGGCACACACAGCATCTCTGCTCCTTCTCTAAGGACTCATGGGGAGATGTCCGACCCCATCGTCTATGAGGTATCAAGGTCACTTAGCAGCTTCTGCACCTTCCTCCTCGGTTGTTCGTATGTCATCCAACACTTGGTATATTCCCTCTTGATGTTCCCTTCTGTACTGTCTTCCCAGAGCCCTCCTGTCTCTACTGTAAAAACTTCCTTAAATCTCCTGTTTAGCTCCTCACGTACCTCCTGATCATTTCTTTTGAGTTCCCCACCTTCTGTTCTCAATCTGATCACCTGGTCTTTGACTGTTGTCTTCCTCCTGATGTGGCTATACAACAGTTTCGGGTCAGTCTTGACTTTCGATGCTATGTTATTTTCATACTGTCGCTGGGCCTCCCTCCTAACCTGTGAAAACTCGTTCCTGGCTCTGTGACTAATCTCCCTATTTTCTTGTGTTCTCTGCCTTCTGTATTTTTTCATTCTCTATTGCACTTTGTTTTTGCCTCCTTACACTGTCGGGTAAACCAGGGGGTTGTTCTGGTCTTCCCATTGTTTCTGTTGCCTCCTTGCATTTTGTTGTTACATATTCCATCATTTCATTTACTGTCTTTCCTGCCAGTTCTCTGTCCCACGGAGCCTCCTGCAGGAAGTTCCTCAAACCTGTGTAGTCCCCTCTTTTATAGTCTGGCTTTTTCCATTCAACTCCTGTTACTCTCTCCACTTGCAACTCTACTATGTATTTAAAGCACAGAACCACATGGTCCCTAGCTCCTAGGAGACTCTCATATGTGATGTCCTCAATGTCTGAACTGCCCAGGGTGAACACAAGGTCCAATCTTGTTGGTTCATCCTCCCCTCTCACTCTGATAGTGTCCTTAACATGTTGGTGCATGAGGTTTTCCAGAACCATATCCAACATCTTGGCTCTCCATGTTTCGGGACCCCCGTGTGGCTCAAGGTTTCCCCAGTCAGTCTCTCTGTGGTTGAAATCACCCATAACCAGCAACTTTCCTCTGCTGGAGTGAGCTCCTCTTGCCACCTCAGCAAGTGTGTCCACCATTGCTCTGTTGCTCTCTTCATATTCCTCTCTTGGCCTCCTGCAGTTCTGTGGTGGATTATACATCACTGCAATGACCACCTTGTGCTCTCCAGACTGGAGTGTACCTACTATGTAGTCCCTTTCTCCTGTCTCGTCTATGCCTCCCATTTTCTCGAATTTCCATCGGTTTTTACGAGCAGAGCAACCCCTCCTCCCCCTCTGCCCCTTCTATCTTTCCTCATGATCTGGTATCCTGGTGGGAAGATTGCATCTGTTGTCTCCGTGAGTTTTGTTTCTGTAACTGCTATGATGTCTGGGGACTTCTCATTGATTCTTTCTTGCCATTCTTCATATTTATTCGTTAATTCATCCGCATTTGTGTACCAAATCTTCAACTTCTGTTCTAATACTGTAACTGTGGTCCTGTGGGAATACTCGGGTTGGGAGAGCAGGAACTCTGTACTCACCCATTTGTACTCGCCCATTTGTACTCACCCATTTGTGTGTGTGTGTGTGTGTGTGTGTGTGTGTGTGTGTGTGTGTGTGTGTGTGTACGTGTGTGTGTGTGTGTTTGTGTTTGTATGTGTATGTGTGTATGTGTGTGTGTGTACGTGTGTGTGTGTGTGTGTGTGTGTACTCACCTATTTGTACTCACCTATTTGTGGTTGCAGGGGTCGAGTCTTAGCTCCTGGCCCCGCCTCTTCACCGGTTGCTACTGGGCCCTCTCTCTCCCCGCTCCATGAGCTTTATCAAACCTCGTCTTAAAACTGTGCATGGTTCCTGCCTCCACTACGTCATTTTCTAGGCTATTCCACTGCCTGACAATTCTATGACTGAAGAAATACTTCCTAATATCTCTCTGACTCATTTGTGTCTTCAACTTCCAATTGTGGCCTCTTGTTTTTGTGTCCCCTCCCTGGAACATCCTGTCTTTGTCCACCTTGTCTATTCCACGCAGTATTTTATATGTCGTTATCATGTCTCCCCTGACCCTCCTGTCCTCCAGTGTCGTCAGGCCGATTTCCCTTAATCTTTCTTCATAGGACATTCCCCTTAGCGTGTGTGTGTGTGTGTGTGTGTGTGTGTGTGTGTGTGTGTGTACGTGTGTGTGTGTGTGTTTGTGTGTGTGTGTGTGTGTACTCACCTAGTTGTACTCGCCTAGTTGAGGTTGCAGGGGTCGAGTCCAAGCTCCTGGCCCCGCCTCTTCACTGGTCGCTACTAGGTCACTCTCCCTGAACCATGAGCTTTATCGTATCGTTGTGTGTGTGTGTGTGTGTGTGTGTGTGTGTGTTGTGTGTGTGTGTGTGTGTGTTTGTGTGTTTTGTGTGTTTGTGCGTGTGTGTGTGTGTTTGTGCGTGTGTGTGTGTGTTTGTGTGTGTGTGTGTGTTGTGTGTGTGTGTGTGTGTGTGTGTGTGTGTGTGTGTGTGTGTGTGTGTGTGTGTGTGTGGCACTTAAAATTAACTGGCTGCTTGTGTGCTCATTGGTCAAGGTCGCCCACTACCCACCCTATCCCTCCCCCCGCTTCCCCAGGCCACTATCATTCTACCTATTCACCACCTATTCCCATCATCTATCTCCATTCCCCCTTACCCCATCGTTCCCTCACCTCCATCTCCCCTTCTTTATCTCTCTCATTATCCCGTCTACTTCAGCCGTCAGTCCTGAACAACACACGGTTCTTACCTCTCCTCACTCAGCGTCAGTCCTGAACAACACACGGTTCTTACCTCTCCCTCACTCTGCGTCAGTACTGAACAACACACGGTTCTTACCTCTCCTCACTCAGCGTCAGTACTGAACAACACACGGTTCTTACCTCTCCTCACTCAGCGTCAGTCCTGAACAACACACGGTTCTTACCTCTCCCTCACTCTGCGTCAGTACTGAACAACACACGGTTCTTACCTCTCCCTCACTCTGCGTCAGTACTGAACAACACACGGATCTTACCTCTCCCTCACTCTGCGTCAGTACTGAACAACACACGGTTCTTACCTCTCCCTCAGTCTGCGTCAGTACTGAACAACACACGGATCTTACCTCTCCCTCACTCTGCGTCAGTACTGAACAACACACGGTTCTTACCTCTCCCTCAGTCTGCGTCAGTACTGAACAACACACGGATCTTACCTCTCCCTCACTCTGCGTCAGTACTGAACAACACACGGTTCCTACCTCACGTGAGTACTCATATCTTATTTTCAACTAATTCTATATCTTCAGCCCCAGTTTCACTTTATTAACTTCCCTGCTATGATGTTCAGAAACAACCTCCCAGTTGTCTCTGAGGCAACACGAGAATCACTCTTCGATTTCCGTTTTAATTATATTTAGCTTGTATATGGCCCAGTTTATTTTTGTTAAAGGAACTTTGATATCAATTTCCCTATGATATCCTGTGAATGTCTCCTCTGATTCCCTACAGTTATAATATCAGTGCTGACATTTAACTGCATTTAAATGTTTGCGCTGCACTCTGTACTATTTCAGTGACGTGCACTGAGGTACATTATAATTATAATCAGGGGGGTGCGCTAAAACCGTAGGATCATACAGCGCATGTGAGGGGATGGAAGGTATTCAGACTCAATTCAAAGAACCAGAGCACAGATTCAATTCCCTAGATCAAGAGCCCCTCTCCAGCGTCAGGGAACCTCTCTTGAGGGGCACTGAGGTACAGGGGACCGGAATTACACCATACAGAGATACCTTTCTCGGATCGTGCAGCGAGTGAAATATATCTGGTTTGTATTATGTTCGTTGGGAAAAGATAAATATGAATATTATTTGATATATATATATATATATATAATATATATATATATATATTATATATATATATATATATATATATATATATATATATATATATATACACACACAAAACAACAGTAGATGTACACATATAATAATAATAATAATAATAATAATAATAATAATAATAATAACTCTACTACCAGTACATGTACAAGGTATACAGAACATAGCTGACATCAATGACATATTACTGTATAGAAAGCTGCTTGTTATGCTGAGCATTTCGGAAAAATTAGGTCAGTTTTGTCCCAGGATGCGACCCACACCAGTCCACTAACACCCAGGTACCCATTTTACTGATGGGTGAACATAGACAACCAGTGTAAGGAAACACGTGCAATGTTTCCAACCTTTCGCCGAGAATCGAACCCGGACCCTCACTGTGTGATGTGAGACCTTTTGCCACCAGGCCACGGGATTTTTTAGTATATATACTGAAGTTTTCTTTAATCTGAATACGCAATATCTGGAATTAAAGCATTGTTCACTGGGTAATGAACAGGAGACTTACAGCCTTAAATGACGTTGTGTACTGATAGGGTATAAATAAGCTCACAAATTAACATTCGTTGGGGAGTACTAAACCCGTAGGTGTAAGCAATGCCTGGATAATTGTAGGTAGTCAGTTTCTGTGCAAGGAAGAAGGAAGCTTTTATTCCTTTATCATTATCAAGGGACTTTCCCAGAGGCGTTAATAATTATAATTTACCTTATTAAAGTCATATATTGCTAAGTTGGGTAACGTTGGCCAGACATCTCCTCCACATTCATTTAACCTTCCAAAAATTTCTAAAGTAAAATATTGGTTGTGTACGACACTGTAGTTTATGTAAGAATTTATGGTAGAGGTTGATAAGATGGATATAATCTTAAAACATTACGTAACATGATAAGACATGCACGTGATATTTTATATTATGAACCAGAACTATAACACGACTACACACGGTTCTTACACTCATACAGTATTAAAAATAGGTTCTTACTGTTACACTCCATCACTCACGGGAGTGTCCTGTTATACTCCATCACTCACGGGAGTGTCCCGTTATACTCCATCACTCACGGGAGTGTCCCATTATACTCCATCACTCACGGGAGTGTCCTGTTACACTCCATCACTCACGGGAGTGTCCTGTTATACTCCATCACTCACGGGAGTGTCCTGTTATACTCCATCACTCACGGGAGTGTCCTGTTACACTCCATCACTCACGGGAGTGTCCTGTTATACTCCATCACTCACGGGAGTGTCCTGTTATACTCCATCACTCACGGGAGTGTCCTGTTATACTCCATCACTCACGGGAGTGTCCTGTTATACTCCATCACTCACGGGAGTGTCCTGTTATACTCCATCACTCACGGGAGTGTCCTGTTATACTCCATCACTCACGGGAGTGTCCTGTTATACTCCATCACTCACGGGAGTGTCCTGTTATACTCCATCACTCACGGGAGTGTCCTGTTATACTCCATCACTCACGGGAGTGTCCTGTTATACTCCATCACTCACGGGAGTGTCCCATTATACTCCATCACTCACGGGAGTGTCCTGTTACACTCCATCACTCACGGGAGTGTCCTGTTATACTCCATCACTCACGGGAGTGTCCTGTTATACTCCATCACTCACGGGAGTGTCCTGTTATACTCCATCACTCACGGGAGTGTCCTGTTATACTCCATCACTCACGGGAGTGTCCTGTTATACTCCATCACTCACGGGAGTGTCCTGTTATACTCCATCACTCACGGGAGTGTCCCATTATACTCCATCACTCACGGGAGTGTCCTGTTACACTCCATCACTCACGGGAGTGTCCCATTATACTCCATCACTCACGGGAGTGTCCTGTTATACTCCATCACTCACGGGAGTGTCCCATTATACTCCATCACTCACGGGAGTGTCCTGTTACACTCCATCACTCACGGGAGTGTCCCATTATACTCCATCACTCACGGGAGTGTCCCATTATACTCCATCACTCACGGGAGTGTCCCATTATACTCCATCACTCACGGGAGTGTCCCATTATACTCCATCACTCACGGGAGTGTCCCATTATACTCCATCACTCACGGGAGTGTCCCATTATACTCCATCACTCACGGGAGTGTCCTGTTACACTCCATCACTCACGGGAGTGTCCCATTATACTCCATCAGTCACGGGAGTGTCCCATTATACTCCACTCACGGGAGTGTCCTGTTATACTCCATCACTCACGGGAGTGTCCCGTTATACTCCATCACTCACGGGAGTGTCCCATTATACTCCATCACTCACGGGAGTGTCCTGTTACACTCCATCACTCACGGGAGTGTCCTGTTATACTCCATCACTCACGGGAGTGTCCTGTTATACTCCATCACTCACGGGAGTGTCCTGTTACACTCCATCACTCACGGGAGTGTCCTGTTATACTCCATCACTCACGGGAGTGTCCTGTTATACTCCATCACTCACGGGAGTGTCCTGTTATACTCCATCACTCACGGGAGTGTCCTGTTATACTCCATCACTCACGGGAGTGTCCTGTTATTTACTCCATCACTCACGGGAGTGTCCTGTTATACTCCATCACTCACGGGAGTGTCCTGTTATACTCCATCACTCACGGGAGTGTCCTGTTATACTCCATCACTCACGGGAGTGTCCTGTTATACTCCATCACTCACGGGAGTGTCCCATTATACTCCACTCACGGGAGTGTCCCATTATACTCCATCACTCACGGGAGTGTCCTGTTATACTCCATCACTCACGGGAGTGTCCTGTTATACTCCATCACTCACGGGAGTGTCCTGTTACACTCCATCACTCACGGGAGTGTCCCATTATACTCCATCACTCACGGGAGTGTCCCATTATACTCCATCACTCACGGGAGTGTCCCATTATACTCCATCACTCACGGGAGTGTCCCATTATACTCCATCACTCACGGGAGTGTCCCATTATACTCCATCACTCACGGGAGTGTCCCATTATACTCCATCACTCACGGGAGTGTCCCGTTATACTCCATCACTCACGGGAGTGTCCCATGATACTCCATCACTCACGGGAGTGTCCTGTTATACTCCATCACTCACAGGAGTGTCCTGTTATACTCCATCACTCACGGGAGTGTCCTGTTATACTCCATCACTCACGGGAGTGTCCTGTTATACTCCATCACTCACGGGAGTGTCCTGTTATACTCCATCACTCACGGGAGTGTCCCATTATACTCCATCACTCACGGGAGTGTCCTGTTATACTCCATCACTCACGGGAGTGTCCTGTTATACTCCATCACTCACGGGAGTGTCCCATGATACTCCATCACTCACGGGAGTGTCCCGTTATACTCCATCACTCACGGGAGTGTCCTGTTATACTCCATCACTCACGGGAGTGTCCTGTTATACTCCATCACTCACGGGAGTGTCCCATTATACTCCATCACTCACGGGAGTGTCCTGTTATACTCCATCACTCACGGGAGTGTCCCATTATACTCCATCACTCACGGGAGTGTCCTGTTATACTCCATCACTCACGGGAGTGTCCCATTATACTCCATCACTCTAACTGCTAATTATTCTGTAATTTTTTCATGGTTGTCGCCTCGTATAAACGTAAATTAGTAAATTTACTTACAGGATTCTTTACCTTTGTAACTTTTCTACCTACCTGGAGGTTATTCCGGGGATCAACGCCCCCGCGGTCCGGTACACGACCAGGCCTCCCGGTGGATCAGGGCCTGATCAACCAGGCTGCTACTTCTGGCCGCACGCAGTCCAACGTACGAATCACAGCCCGGCTGATCCGGCACTGACTTTAGGTATCTGTCCAGTTCTCTCTTCAGGGCAGCCAGGAGTTTATTGGTAATTCCCCTTATGATTGGTTGGAGGCTGTTGAACAGTCTTGGACCCTGGACACTTATGGTGTTTTCTCTTAGTGTACCAATGGCGGGGCGCCATTGGTACTTTTAATTAGGGGTATTTTGCATCGCCTGCCCAGTCTTTTACTTTCGCAGGAAGTGATTTCTGTGTGCAGATTTGGGACCATTCCTTCCAGGATTTTCCAAGTGTAGATTATGATATATCTCTCCCTCCTGCGTTCCAACGAGTACAAGTCAAGTGCTTCCAAGCGTTCCCAGTAGTTAAAGTGCTTGAGAGAACTTATACGTGCAGTGAAGGTTCTCTGTACACTCTATAGATCTGCAATTTCACCTGCTTTGTATGGAGATGTTAATGTATAGCAGTATTCCAGCCTAGAGAGAACAAGTAATTTGAAAAGGATCATCACTGGCTTGGCATCTCTTGTTTTGAATGTTCTCATTATCCATCCTATCACAGAAGTGTGCAGTTATACTCAATGATTCATAGGAGTGTGCAGTTATACTGCATCCCTCATGAAGTGTGTAGTTACTTAATACAATGATCCTAAATTTCTCACATTAAAATGTACTGCTCGCAGACTAGGACTAGCCTATAAAAAACATCGTACTCCTGAAATGCTGAAGCTCTTTCATACTGCCAGGAAGCGTACGACAGAGCTTCGGCAAACAGACTGGTAAAAAATTGTCAGTAGTCTCAGTGCTCACATCTCACTTAGCCAGGCAATTGTATTAGTTGTTGCCAGAGCTTTCTGGTGTTATTCTTGTACTCTTCGATTTTCGAGCAATAGTGCCTTGCCCTTGCGCCTTTTATTAGCCTCTGTACTCTGTTCCCAACACTGAAATTCATTAAGCACCGCAATATCCTGCCTGTTCATCTTAAATGTTTCTAGCAACTGGTCCCTGAATATCATATTATCTAATATCTCAGTAGTTATTCAGAGTTCGGTTCTTCGTTTAATCCTAACCTCTTTAACTGGTGCAATATTATCAAGGATCATTTTGACAAAGAAATATGAATCGCAAGTTATAACCTATTCAGATGAGACAGATTAAACAGGCAACAAGGAGGGGTTAGTTAGTTTAACATGTTTATTATGCACCCCATACCCATCCTGTGGGCGGTAGTCCAAAGATTACAGAGGTACATAATTGGTCCAATGACTGGGCCCCAAAGTTTTGATAGCTGAGCAAGCTACAGAGGTAATGAACTCACAATTACAAATGTAATGAACTCACAATT
This sequence comes from Cherax quadricarinatus, assembly GCF_026875155.1. Classification (NCBI taxonomy): domain Eukaryota; kingdom Metazoa; phylum Arthropoda; class Malacostraca; order Decapoda; family Parastacidae; genus Cherax; species Cherax quadricarinatus. The sequence goes on along the minus strand of NC_069408.1, from coordinate 12,254,325 downwards.
ACAAAGGTTATGAACTCACAATTTACAAAGGCTATGAACTCCTGGTAGGTCTGGTCACAATCATGACAAGTTACAAAGGTACTTATAGATTACAGAGGTACGTAATGGGTCCAGGGACTGGGCCCCCCAAAGTTTTGATATCTGAACTAGGTACAAAGGTAACGAACTCACAAGTTACAAAGATAATGAACCCTGTAAGAATGGTTACTTACGTTTATACATGGCTACAATCATGAACAAATTATAGAGTAATGAGCAATTCACACTTCCACACCCGGTCACAACTGTAGTGAGTTATTGGTGCAAATATTGATTGTTGAGTCACACACACACACACACACACACACACACACACACAACAACACACACACACCACACACACACACACACACACACAACACACATACACACAATACACACATACACACATACACATACAACACACACACACACACACACCACACAACACACACACACACACACACACACACACACACACACACACACACCACACACACACTGTAAGTGCGGTAAGTCCCAGGAGGTTTGGGGGTCAGGTCACAAGAAGGTGTGGGCAGCCAAGGACCACTGAGACTTACCTTAAACGCACAAGCCACCTACCTTTCAGTACATAATAAACCCACACATAATTCCACACACAATTACACACAAAATTACACACTCTCACTCACAACACACACACACACACACACACACACACACACACACACACACACACACACTTATCCAGACACACATACACTCCCCCCCCTCCTCACCACCGACATCTCACTACTTCCCCTGATCCCTCCCCTCCCTCGATCACCCTCCCCTCCCTCGTTCACCCTAAACCCTCCCCACCCCTCCCCACTCTTCTCCCACATAGCCACAGTTCCTCCACTACTTCCCCCCCCCCACACTCTGACACACACACTACTAACCTAACATACAGAATTACATAGGTTTCCCACTCTGAGGCAATCAGGATAAAACAAAAATGGGTTGCCAGAGAGCAACAAGAAAAACCAAGGGACAGGAGGAGGAAAATGCAAAGGAAGATTGGGCAGCAGAGCTCATAAAAAGGGATCATGAATGGGAAAAGAAACTAGAAGAACTTAGCATGAGAATGGAAGAGAGGATAGATATGGAAAGCAGGAAGTGGGAGGTGCATGTCAAAGCAGCAGAAGCTAGGATACAGAGTTTAGAAGAGGAATTGAAAAATCTGAAATAGCCTAAGGAACTAAAGAACATTTTGGGATTGACAACAGAGACTGCTACCTCAGCCACAAATAAGGGGACTGTAGGGAAAGAAGGAGCAAAACTGCATGTAGAAGCTCAGTCAGTGGAGACTGTAGTAAATGAAAGAGCTAAGCTTTATGTGGAGGCCCCTAACAGACAACACAGAGCCCAAGGAAAGCCGAGAAGGGAAAATGACAGGCCACTGAGCCCAAGTACATTAGCCAGTGAAACTGATGAAAGGAAAGCTGCAGTGGAGGAAACCAAATTAAATGAGGGGATACACAGGGATATGCAGTGGGAGAATGAAAGGGTGAGGTCAGTCTTTGTGTATGGGCTCCAGGAAGTCGAAGGGGAAACATATGAAGCAAGAAAAACAAGGGGGAAAAAAAAGCAATTGAAAGCATCATGAAAGCAATAGAAGACGATAGACCCAGCTGGAAAATTTTCGGAGAATAGGGGGGTTTTGTAAAAAAAAGAACCCGGCCAGTGAGAGTGACCTTCAAGGCAGAAGCGACTCGACCAGGATACTGCAGGAGAAAGCACGATTAAGGGACATGACGGCATACAGGAGGGTGTATCTCGACCGCGACAGAACACAAGAAGAAAGGAAGAAACTGAGAGAGATGGTACAAAGGCGAAAGGAGGAAAGAAGGGGATGGAGAAGACAGACAGGAGATCCCAGACCCAGGAAGAAGATCTAATACAGCCTCCCTCACAACTTTCTATAGAAGCCTCCCAACCAGGTCAACCCCAGTGCAACCAAACACTCTAAACCAAAACACCCATGCACATCCAATGCCCCCACCCACTACATTACAACTTCACACCCCACAGCAACAACCCATAGTTCCTTACCAGGTCTCCCACTTCCCCAACCCCAATATACTTCCCAGACCACAGTCTTAGAAAAGAAGTTGAAGGTGTGGTATACAAATGCAGATGGAATAACAAACAAGTATGAGGAGTGGCAAGAAAAAATCAAAGAGACATCCCCAGACATAATAGCACTCACAGAAACAAAACTCACCAGAATAATAACAGATTCAATCTTTCCATCCGGATATCAAATCTTCAGGAAGACAGAGGGAGGAGAGGGGGAGGAGGAGTTGCACTGCTCATTAAAAACCAGTGGGGTTTTGAGAAAATGGAAGGACTGGATGGCATGGGCGAAAGGGACTACTTAGTAGGAACAATCCAGTCTGAGGGACATAAGGTGATAATTGCAGTAATGTACAACCCACCACAGAACTGCAGGAGGCCAAGAGAAGAGTACGATGAGAGCAACAGAGCAATGATCAACACACTAGCCGAGGTGGCCAGGAGAGCACACATGGGGGGAGCAAAGTTACTAGTTATGGGTGATTTCAATCACAAGGAGATTGACTGGGAAAACCTGAGCCCCATGGGGTCCCGAAAACATGGAGAGCCAAGATGATGGATGTGGTACTGGAGAACCTCATGCATCAACATGTTAGAGACACTACCAGAGAGAGAGGAGAGGATGAACCAGCAAGGTTGGACCTTGTATTCAAAATGAGTAGTTCGGACATCGAGGGTATCATGTATGAAAGGCCCCTGGGAGCTAGTGATCATGTGGTTCTGTGCTTCGACTACATAGTTGAGCTCCAAGTGGAGAGAGTAGCAGGAATAGGCTGGGAAAAACCAAACTACAAAAGGGGGAACTACTCAGGCATGAGGAACTTCCTTCAAGACATTCAGTGGGAGAGGGAACTGACAGGAAAACCAGTACAAAAAATGGACTATGTAGCAACAAAATGCAAGGAGGCAGAGGAGAGGTTTGTTCCCAAGGGAAACAGAAATAATGGGAAGAACAGAACGAGTCCTTGGTTCACCCAAAGGTGTAGGGAGGCAAAAACTAGGTGTACTAGAGAATGGAAAAGGTACAGAAGACAGAGAACTCAGGAAAATAAAGAAATCAGCCGAAGAGCCCAGAAACGAATATGCACAGATAAGAAGGGAGGCTCAGAGACAATATGAAAATGACATAGCATCAAAAGTAAAGACTGACCCGAAGCTGTTGTACAGTCACATCAGGAGGAAAACAACAGTCAAGGACCAGGTAATCAGACTGAGGAAGGGTGATGGGGAATTCACAAGAAACGACCGAGAGGTATTTCAGGAGCTCAACACAAGATTTAAAGAGGTATTTACAGTGGAAACCAGTAGGACTCCAAGAAATCAGAACAGGGGGGCACACCACAAGTGCTGACGAGGTACATATAACCAAGGAGGAGGTGAAGAAGCTGCTGTGCGAACTTGACACCTCAAAGGCGGTGGGACCAGACAACATCTCTCCATGGTCCTTAAAGAGGGAGCAGAGATATTGTGTGAGCCATTAACAAAGATTTCAACACATCATTTGAAACTGGGCAACTCCCTGAGGAATGGAAAATGGCAAATGTAGTCCCAATTTTTAAAAAGGGAGACAGACATGAGGCACTAAACTACAGACCTGTATCACTAACGTGTATAGTATGCAAGGTCATGGAGATCATCAGGAGGAGAGTGGTGGGGCACCTGGAAAGAAACAAGTGTATAATTGGCAACCAGCACGGTTTCAGGGAAGGAAAATCCTGTGTCCCAAAACCTACTAGAGTTTTATGACAAGGTGACAAAGTAAAACAAAGGAGGGGTGGATGACTGCGTATTTTTGGACTGCAAAAAAGGCTTTCGACACGT
>NC_069408.1:12211683-12249886 GCF_026875155.1 Cherax quadricarinatus | reverse complement strand
AAACCACAATCAAAGACTCTTAAGATGGGCTTTTTTTCCTACAGCCTTTTAATTGAAAGTTAAAATATATAAAAGGCTCAGAGAATGTGGTTGCTGATGCTCTCTCAAAGATGTTTCATGTAGATGCATGGTGCATACTTGTACATAGTGTTTGTCATGTGCTGACCTTGTTGTTTTTGCAGTGGTGAACTCTCGGCGAGCCTGAGTACTCTCTACCAGCCGTCTGACTGTAAAGGAGTTGAGTCGGAGCCAAAAGTGTGACGAGGGTCAGGGTGTACGTGAATGTGAGTTGAGGCAGTGGTTGACAACCTTCGGTAACATGAGACGTTCAGGAAGGTATGTGATGTTGTGTCTTGTGTGCTCTATGTACAAAACGGCCCGACGATTTGCCTTTGTGGTCCCTTGGACCCCTCCATGTTCTATGACAGCCTCCTCTTAATAAGTTTGGAGGATCTGTGTGGAGTGGGACCTCGGAAGATGGGCTTAAGTGCCTGACCATGTTAAGGATCGTGAGTGTTGACTGGAAGTCTCACTGTTTGGTTCGGCCACCAAGTGAGAGACACCTTGACATGTTTTGTGAAGTTTCCTGCCTGGGTACACCGACTGCTCTGGGTTTGGCTCTACTCTCGTCTCCTGATCAGGAAGATGCCACCCTGGAGTACCAGTTGCTTGCTGGATTACCGTAGCAGAGGCACAGGCCTGTTGGTGCGGGCTTTCACAGTGGGCATTGTGTGCAAAATTTTGCATTGTAATGTGTATTGCTTAAAAGTCACTAAAATTGTAAATAGTTACACACTTGAGTATATGGGTATGGTTAAATTGCTTTTCTAAAAAATTCTGCAATCTCTTGTAAATAACAGTAAAGTGAAGAGTAGTTATGGTGCTGGGAAAATGTAGCATTTCTAGTAGTCTTGTTTACCGCCTTCAGACTTAAGCAATATACTTTTACTAGCCGTATCCTGAGGGACACAGCTAGCTTTTGTGAGACTTCGTCTGGAGGTGGGGGTGTTATGGGGCTATAGGACCCAACATGTATTTATAAGTAACAGTTACTCTGGAATACCTAATTATATTGAATTGATGGGGACTTTGCTCTAAATGTCAGAAGGACTGATCAACCTATGACTGAGGCAGCTGGGTCAAGCCTATTTTTCTCAATATAATAGGTTATACTATAGACACATAAACACACAAATTTAATAGTAGTTTATAAAAGTTGTATTTCTTTTGTAGAAGTAAAATTAGGGTGTTGGTAGAATTGTGTAACTGGAGATTGTGCTGGAAACAGTCTTTTGTTGTGGTGGGAGGAGCAAAGTTGTATGTTTCCTTTTGTAGAGAAGTAAAATTAAGGTGTGGTAGAATTGTGGTAACTGGAGGAATTGTGCTTGGGGCAACAGTCTTTGTTTTGGTGGGAGGAGCTTGCCTCTTTCTCTCTCTCCCTCGCACTGACTCGGTCTCTTGTGCTGGCCTTCAACCGTGGCAGGATTCTCTGGGTCCTTCTTCTATTTTTGGGGCATTATGTTGTGCTCCAGGCGTGTGAGTTTTTTTTAATTTAAGTTTGTCCACCATACCCAGGTGTGATAAAGTGTGTCAAAAATCACTGTTAGCCCAGACTTATGTCAGGAGAGTAGAGGACTAAAGTTGTTGAGAATCATACCATGTGGGAGAACAGCTATGCAGGTGTAGATCGTTGTTTTTGAAAATGTGGGCTGTAAATTGTATATTTGTACATATCTATTGAGAAATACAGTTATATTTTTATGTAGTGTTTTAAATAACCTCGGTGAAGAGGGCTGGGTGTGAAAGGGTATCAGAGACCTAAGGATTGAATCAGCCATTGATGTAAGTATTACCCTAGACAAATAAGACCATAAGTAAAAAGCTACCCCCACACTAGAACATGTACGTGAGGAACCTTTGCTATCAAAAGTAATAAGGACATTACCAACGTAACCCCACACCAACACCCACACACACACACCCTCACACACACCCACACACCCCTCACCACACACCTCACCCAACACACACACCCACACATGCTCACACTCACACACACCTCCACACACCCGCACACACACCCACACAACCACGCAACACACACACACACACCACACACACAACCTACACACCACACACACACCGCACACGCACACACGCACACGCACACGCGCACACACACACACACACACAGGTAGACGGGTCACAGGCGCCAGGTCGAGAATCTTAGTGCTTTTAGGGCGTGTTTTAGCAGCTAGAAGCAACCAGTAGTGTTAGTGGACAACGGTCGTGAACAAACCTACAAGTGATAACCAGTGTTATTAGCAAACATAAATTAAAAGTGAAGGCGAGAGAAAGCCTGAAATTATACAACAAAATTTCAAAGCGCCAGTCGTTGAGGCCTAGTTTGGCCACGTGTTGCCACATTGTTACACATATACAAAGTACAAATCGAGGTGACTAAAGAGAAAAGACCTAATAGAATTAAGAAGAGGCATAAAGTGATAACCAGTGTATTAGCAAAAACATAACTAAGTGAAGGCGTGAGAAAGCGAAATATACAACAAAACAACAAATTATACAAACAAAATTTCAAAGCACAGTCGTTGAGGCCCTAGTTGGCACCTGTTGCCACATTGTTACAATATACTAAAGTACAAAATCGATGACTAAGAGAAAAGACCAAATAGAATTAAGAGGAGGTGGCTAACGACAATATGTGATTGTAGCACACAGAGGAACAAGCTAGCCAGAAAGGGGGATATATATATTTATATATATATTATATATAATATATATATAATATATATATATTATAATATATATATATATATACATACATGATACATAAATATATATAAGCACGAGGTGGGTGCAGCAGTAGGCCTGAGGGAGTAGCGCCGCCATAACAGGCCTGGGTGTCATCACAAATAAGTAGTGTACTTACCAAAGTGAAGTGGTAAATATAAAAGTAGCAGTTATACAATTGATAAGGTGGTAAATGAAGACTCAAAAGGCAACGAAGATAAGAATAGTGAAGAAGCCAGCGGCGGAAAGGGCGAGGTGCATAGTCATCGTACAGCAAGCATCGTACAGCGAGCATGTTACATCAGGATCTGGATGGACGTCCCCCCTGTTCAGTAACGTACAAATCACCTGTATGTAGTTGGGGCAAGTTCTGAGTGATAGAAGCCGTGGCCCAGCGGTCACTGGTAACTCGATATCTAAAACCCTGCTCCAGAGCGATTATCATACACACAACACCTCCTAGCAGTAGTAGGAGATAAACTTTGTAGGAGTATGGATTAAGCAGGAGATTAATCGTGGTAATGGGACTACAGCTCTGACAACAGTTCGAGAGATTAATGGTCTAGGACACACGACAGTACAATCTGTGATGCTAGTACGGCCCGTCACACAGATGTAACTACTTTCAGGTGTTAATGGTATCTCATTAGTATTACGGATACACAGAGTGAATTGTTTTCTGGGACATATAAACAACTGACGTCTCACTCACACACCACAAACCACGCGCGCCCACACATACACACTCGGGGCCAGGAGCTGGTCGCGACCCCTGAAACCTCACTAGGTGAGTTAACCCACACAGCCTGACTGGAATCATGACCGGCCTCCCCCACAGACTCTTACCTTTCCCCTCCCTCGCATTTCTCCCTCTCAGTACCCTCTTTCCCTCTTTCTCCCTCTCTCTTCTCTCCCTTCTCCCTCTCTCCCTCTCTTACCCTTTCTCTCCCCCTCACATTCTTCTCTCCCCTTGGTTTATTCCCTCACCCCCATACTTCTCCTTCTCAATACCCTCTTTCCCTCCTTTCTCCCATCTCTCTTTCTCTCCTCTCCTCTCTTTCTCCCTCTCTTACCCTTTCTATACCCCTCACATTTCTCTCTCTCCCCTTGGTCTTATCCCTCACCCCCTTACTCTCTCCTCTCTCTCTGCCCTCTTTCTACCTTTCTCTTCTACCTCTCTATCCCTCTTTCTACACTTTCTCTCTCTCCCCACACCCTCTCCCCCTCTACACTTGTAGTAAAAGGTTAAGTAACATAACTGGTGAAAGAATCACTTGTTAACACACGGCTAGTATTATAATTATTAGAACTACTCTCAGGGTTAGTGGTATCTCATTAGTATTTGGATACCAGAAGTCGAATTGTATTTCTGGGACATATAAACAACTGACGTGCTCACACACACACCACACATGCGCACACACATACACCACTCGGGGCCAGGAGCTGGGTCTCGACCCCTGGAAACCACAACTAGGTGAGTACACACAGTGATCCTTGAATTTGACTGCCTACCCACAGACCTCTTACCCTTTTTCCCTCCCTCGCGTTTCTCTCATAGCCTTCTTCCCTCCTTTTCTCCCTCTCTCTTTCTCTCCTCTCCCTCTCCCTCTCTTTCTCCCTCCTCTACCCTTTCTCTCCCCCCTCACATTGCTCTCCCCCTCCCCCTTGGTCTTATCCCTCACCCCCTACTCTCTCTCTTCTCTCCTCTCTTTCTACCCTTTCTCTCTCTCTCTCTACCTCTTTCTCCCTCTCTCTCTCTCCCCCACACCCTCTCCCTCTCGTAGCCTTCTGTCTGTCGTAATAAGAAGTAAAAAAGAAAAAAATAAAAAAATGGGTGGCCTTAGAGGACGGGAAACCCAGAGAATCTGGTGGACGAACCAGGGGAAAGACTGGGCGCTAGAGCTCAAAAAAGGGAGGAAGAGTGGGGAAGGAAGATAGTAGAAGCTTGGTAAGAAAATGGAGGAGGGATAGTGAAGAGTGTAGGATGTGGGAAGTACAGAGTCTTAGCAGCAGAAGCTAGGATACAGTGCTTAGAGAGAAACTGCAAAGCCTGAAAACAGATGTAGGAGAGACAATGACAGTTCAGGTGTGAACATCAGGAAAATCAAAGTCAGACACAGACAAAGGGGATGGTAAGCAACACGGAGACATGGCTGAGCATGAAGGCCCTATCAGACCCACGTGGGGCAGGAAAAGACGAACGAGCACACTAAGATCAAACTCGACAGGTCCGAAAACAATGAAGGTTTGCTATATGCCAGAGATTTAACAGCCAACTGCAGTAGCAAGGGACAGCTGGTCAGGAAAGACAAGTCCACTGAGAATAGAAGTTTCAGATTATGACAGGGACTGAAGGCAAGAACATGTCAATGGAAGGAAACAAAAGCCTCAGAGACGCAGATGAGACTCAGTGGGAGGAGGAAAGGGCGAGGTCAGTTTTTTGTGTTGGGCTCCAAGAAGCAAGGGTGGCCAACCCTTGAAGAAATAAAACAGGAGGAGAAAAAAATGATTGAAGGCATATGAAACAATAGGGGAGGCAATATGACCCCAGGTTGACAAATTTTTCAGAAGAATTGGGAGTGGTTTTTCGAGTGGAAGGATACGTGCCTGTCAGAGTAACTTTCAAGAAGAATAGTTCGAACAGGATTCTGCAAGAGAAAGCAAGGATGAGGGACAAAGAGGGGTACCAGAGAGTATACCTCGACCGCGACAGAACACAAGAAGAATGGCTACACTGAACGAGAGGGAACAGAGAGCAAATAGGAACGAGAGCATTTGAAATGAGCAGGACCCAGACGCAGGAGGAAGGGCAAACACACCCACAGAATCTCCCACAAAGACTCCACCCGCCGACTTCCAACGCAACTGAAGCAACCTATACTACAACCCACTCACTGTCCCTCTGCACCAATCCCATATCACAATCCTCACCCCAACAAGCGTCCCTTATGTGCATTCTGACCCCACCCCCATCAACTCAAACCCCACCTACACCACAGCGCCAATAGGCCCCCACCAAGGCTCCGCTCCCCCAACCAAAATTCTTGCATGACCACAATGACAAGAAAGAAACTAAAGGTTTGGTACACCAAACGCGCATAGGGAATAATTGAATAAACATGAGGAGTGGAATGAAAGATATCAGTGAAAAATCCCCAGACATCATATGCAGTCACAAGGGCAAAAAATAACAAAATCGCTGAGGACAATAAAACAGACACAATCTTCCCAACAGGATAATCAGATCCTGAGGAAAGATAGGAGGAGTTAGAGGGGTGGGAGTGAGGGGTTGCACTGCTCATAAACACCGATGGGGATTTGAGGAAATGGAAGGCAATGGACATGATTGGAGAAAGAGACTTACATTGTAGTAAAATTCAGTCCGGAGAACATAAGTAGTCATTGGAAGTGATGTATAACCCACCACAGAACTGCAGTGAGGCCAATGAGAGGAGTACGAAGTAATCATACAGGGTGATGGTGGACACACTGGCGTGAGGTAGGCAGATGAGCTCACTCGAGCAGAGCAAAGTGACTGGTAATGGGCGATTTCAACCACAGGGAGATCGACTGGGAAAACCTGGAGCCACATGGGGGTCCCGAAACATGGAGAGCCAAGTGATGGATGTGGTACTTGAAACCTCATGCATCAACATGTCAGGGACACAACCAGAGATGGAGAGGGGAGGATGAGCAGCAAGCTGGATCTTGTGTTACCCGGAGCAGTTCAGACATTGAGGGACATCACTTATGAGAGGCCCCTTGGAGCTAGCGATCATGTGGTTCGCAGTTTTGACTATATAGTAGAGTTACTAAGTGGAGAACGGTAACAGGAACTGAAGGGGAAAGGCCCAAAAACTAAAAGGGGGGGACTACACAGGTATGAGAAACTTCTGCAGGAGAGTTCAGTGGGACAGAGAAATGGTAGGAAAATCAGTAAATGAGATGATGGAATATGTGGCAGCATGTGCAGGAGGCAGAGGGAAAGTTTTGTTCCCAAGGAAAACGGAAATAATAGGAAGGACCCCCCCCAAAAAGAGTCGTTGGTTTACCCGAAGGTGTAGGGAGGCAAAAACTAAGACTGGCAACAGAGGAATGGGAAAAAGGTTCAGGAGGATAGGGACCCAGGAAAACAAGGAGATTAGTAGAAGAGCCAAGAAACGATGTAGGCACAGATAGGAGGTGAGGCCCGCGACAGTATGAAAACGACATAAGCGTCGAAAGTCAAATCTGACCGAATGCTGTTAGCCACAATTAGGAGAAGACAACAGTCAAGGACCAGGTGATAAGGCTGAGGAAAGAAGGTGGAGAACTCACAGAAACGATCAAGAGTATGTGAGGAGCTCAACACGAGATTTAAGGAAGTCTTTACAGTAGAGACAGGAAGGACTCTGGGGGACAGACCAGATGGGGACACAACAAGGCATTACACAACAAGTGTGGGACGACATAATACAGATGAGGAGGTGTGAAGAAAAAGAAACTGCTAAGGGACATCGATACCTCAAAGGCAAGGGGACGACATTCCCCGTGGGTCCTTAGAGAGAGGGAGCATGATATGTTTGTGCATGCCACTTACCACCAATCTTCAAAACATCCCTGGAAATGGGCAAACTTAACCTGAGGTATGAAAAGGACGGCAAATGTTAGTTCCCATTTTTAAAAAGGAGACAGAAAAGATGCATAAACTATAGACCTGTGTCATTGACGTGTATAGTATGCAAAATTATGGAGGAGATTATCAGGAGGAGAGTGGTGGAGCACTGGAACGGAACAGGAGTTTAAATGCCAACCAGCACGAGATTCCCGGAAGGAAATCCTGTGTCACAAAACCTTCTGGAGTTTTCTTGATAAAATACACAGAAGTAAGACAGAGAGAGAGGGGGGGTTGATTGCATCTTCTTGGGATGCAAGAAGGCCTTTGAACAGTTACTTCACAAGAGATTAGTGCAGAAGCTAGAGCTCATAGGCGCAATATAACAGGAAGGGCACTGCAAATGGATCAGAGAATACCTGACAGGGAGGCACTACGAGTCATGATACGTAATTGATGTATCACAGTGGGCACTGTGACGAGCGGGGGTCCCACAGGGTCGGTCCTAGACACGTGCTTATTTTTGTATATGTGTGAACGACAATGTACGGATGGGTTAGACTCAGAGTGATCCTGTTTGCAGATGATGTGAAGTTAATGAGGAGAATTAAATCTGATGAGGACCAGGCAGGACTTCAAAGAGACCTGGGAACAGACTGGACACTGGTCAGCAAATGGCTTCTCGAATTTAATCCTGCCAAATGCAAAGTCATTGAAGATGGTGGGGAGGGGACAGAAAGACCACAGACAGAGTATAGCTAGGTGGCCAAAGACTGCAAACCTCACTAGGAGAAAGATCTTGGGGTGAGTATAACACCGAGCATGTCTCGGAAGCACACATCAATCAGATAACATGCTGCAGCATATGGGCGCCTGGAGACTAACCCTTGAGAACCTCAGCATTCCGATACTTAGTAATGAATCATTCAAGACACTGTGCAACCGTGTATGTCAGGCCCTTACTGGGAGTAGTGCAGCACCTGTTTGGAACCCGCACTGATAAAGCACGTCAAGAAACTAGAGAAATCAAAGGGGTTTGCGACAAGGTTAGTTCCAGAGCTAAGGGAATGTCCTTATGAAGAAAGATTAAGGGAATTTATCGGCCTGACACACTGGAGGACAGGAGGGTCAGGGGAGACTGATACGACATATAAATACTGTGTGGAATAGACAAGGGGGACAAAGACAGGATGTTCCAGGGGGAGGGGACACAGAAACAAGAGGGGGTGGCCACAATTGGAATTGAAGGACACAAATGAGTCAGAGAGATAGTAGGAAGGATTTCTTCAGTCATAGAGTTGTAAGGCAGTGGAATAGCACTGAAAATGAAGTAGGGGAGTCAGGAACCATACACAGTTTTAAGACGAGGTTTGATAAAGCTATGGAGCGGGGAGAGAGAGGGCTCCTAGTAGCAACCGGTGAAGAGGCGGGCCAGGAGGAGCTAGGACTCGACCCCTGCAACACAAATAGGTGAGTACAAATAGGTGAGACACCACACACACCCTCACACACACCCGCACCACACACCCACACCCACACCCGCACACACGCACTCACACACACCCACACACACACACACCCACGTGCACACACACCACACACACCACCCACGTGCACACACACACACACACACACACACACACACCACACACACCACACACACACACACACACACACACACCCCCCCCCCCCCCCTCCAACACCCACACACACACACACACACAACCAACACCCACAACCAACACCCACCCCCCCACACACAACACACACACCCACACACACACACCCACACACACACACCCACACACACACACCCACACACACACCCACACACCCTCACACGCACACACACACACACACACACAACACCCACACACGCGCCCGCGCACACACACGCACGCGCACACACACACACCCTCACACACACACACACACACACACACACACACCCACACACATACGCATATACAACAGGCCTAGTGTCGAATCGACACGTGCCTAGGACAAAATGGTAACTAACACACACACACACCTACACACCTACAACAGGCCTAGTGTCTAATCGACATGTGCCTAGGACAAAATGGTAACTAACAACAGGCCTAGTGTCTAATCGACATGTGCCTAGGACAAAATGGTAACTAACACACACACACATGCACACATGTGGTAATGCTTTATTTACAGCTAGCAAAGTCAGGGTATTTCTCCAGAATGGTCTGCAATATACCACTGTGGATAAAATACTTTGCCATTTCTTGAACATTTCTGAGTGAGTTGTTTCTAAATTCATTAATTTGATCACACTCCAGTATATAATGACGCAATGTGTGACAATAGTCCATCTGGCAAAGTTTACATTTCGTTTGGTCTACATCTGGTGGTGGTGAATTAACCTGCCAAAGAAACTTGTAACCCAGCCGGAGCCGGGCGGTAGTGACATCCAAGAGTCGGCTTATCTTCTTGGATGCACCATAGACATGTGACTCCTCCTGCATGATGGAATGATGATAGATGGACTGACTTGTGTCAATCTCCCTGAGTTTTAAATCAATAAAATTCAGTTGAAGTTCTTTTCGTATTATTGTTCTCAAATTACTACCTGACAAGCCAAGATTGTAATCTACTCCCTGTTTGAAAGCATACAGCTCACAGAGTCGCTCATTCGCTCAGAACTACTAAATACCTCAAAAGATGTAGTTAAAGTTTTGGCAGTAAAGACTGAAAACCTTGTCATTGTGGTTGTATACAAGCCTCCGGATGCAACTTCCCAGCAATTCCATTAACAGCTTTTGGAAACTGACCGCTGTCTGGAAAATCTCCCAACTCCTGACTCAAACAACTAGCTTCAGGAAGTTTTCAACTTGAGACACCTAAAATGGAGGTGTGTAGCAAATATTTTAGCAGAGATGGAGGCAGCTCAGATGAAAATTAGCACACACATGAGTTAATAAATCTCTACACCAAATGAACTTTAAACCATGTGATGAATGGTTTTGAAAACCGACAAGTTGAAGAATTGAGACACTTATGCAACACATGGGAATTTTTATTGAAGAAACGTTTCGTCACACAGTGGCTTCATCAGTCCAATACAAAGTAGAAATGGGTAAGGAGAGGAGAAGTTTGAGGTAATCAGTCCCTCAACCTGGAATCGATGTGTTCAGTCCATCACTCTTGTAGGAAGTGCAGCATAGGGCCAGAGAGGTTTTCAAAACCATTCATCACATCTGTCAGACAGTGCAACATCATGGGATCTTGGTACAAAGACTTCAACGCTTGCCCAACCTTTGGACAACGACCTACTTACACAAGTGGCAGGTCCCACTGTGATCCCGCCTCCTCCTGCTTCAACTCATCTGACTGCAGTATATAAGCCACCTCTCTGGCCCTATGCTGCACTTCCTACAAGAGTGATGGACTGAACACATCGATTCCAGGTTGAGGGACTGATTACCTCAAACTTCTCCTCTCCTTACCCATTTCTACTTTGTATTGGACTGATGAAGCCACTGTGTGGCGAAACGTTTCTTCAATAAATATTTCCATGTGTTGCATAAGTGTCTCAATTCTTCAACTTTAAACCAGCAAATATTAGAGCCTGCAAGACTAGAAAATACGCCGGACCTCATCTTCACTAACAACGATGATCTGATACGTAACATAAGTGTATCAAAGACAATACACTCAGATCGTAGCATAAAAGAGGTACAGACATGTATGAAGATTGAGACACTTATGCAACATATGGGAATCTTCATTCAGGAAACGTTTCGCCACATAGTGGCTTCATCAGTCCGATAAAAAGTAGAAAGGCGTAAGGAGAGGAGGAGTTTGAAGTAATCAGTCCCTCAGCCTTAAGTCGATGTGCTCAGTCCATTCTACAAGATTGATGGACTGAGCACATCGACTCCAGGCTGAGGGACTGATTACTTCAAACTCCTCCTCTCCTTACGCCTTTCTACTTTGTATCGGACTGATGAAGCCACTGTGTGGCGAAACGTTTCCTGAATGAAGATTCCCATATTTTGCATAAGTGTCTCAATCTTCAACTTGTCGGTTTTTCAAACCATTCATTACACAGACATGTATGCACAGGGCTCCTGACCAGCAAAATGTGATCAGTTATGAGGGTGTCTTCACAAAATTCAACTTCAATAACAAAAACATGAAATGGGAGTAAGTAAACCATGTCCTAAATGAAACAAGCTGGGAAGATATCTTAAACAACAAGGATCCGATCCTTTGCCTAGGAAAAATTAACTCTGAGGCAATTAAGGTCTGCTCAAGGCACATTCCATTTATGAAAAGAAAGAGAAGATGGAAACTAGATCTTGACGCTCCCTATACAGGTGAAGGTGAAGAATCAATGAGCTGTAGATTGAGACACTTATGCAGCATATGGGAATCTTTATTCAGGAAACGTTTCGCCACACAGTGGCTTCATCAGTCCAATACAAAGAGGAAGGCGTAAGGAGAGGAGGAGAATGAGGTAATCAGTCCCTCAACCTGGATTCGATGTGTTCAGTCCATCACATTCTACAATATTGATGGACTGAACACATCGAATCCAGGTTGAGGGACTGATTACCTCATTCTCCTCCTCTCCTTACGCCTTCCTCTTTGTATTGGACTGATGAAGCCACTGTGTGGCGAAACGTTTCCTGAATAAAGATTCCCATATGCTGCATAAGTGTCTCAATCTTCAACTTGTCGGTTTTTCAAACCATTCATCACAATGAGCTGCTGAGTGGGGCCAATATAACTGAAATACAAAGGGAGGCACTGGTCAGAGAAAGAGCAAATATCGATCTTAAGCTTAAGGAATCTAACAAGAGACAAGAATCTCAGAAAGAACTAAATGCCATAAAGAATAATAAAAACAAAACACAAAATACTTCTTCTCTTATGCCAAATCTAAGGGAAAAACATCTAGTATTGGGACCCCGCTCAGGCGAAATGGGACCTACATAGATGACAGCAAAGAAATGAGTGAGATACTGAAGTCCCAATACGATTCAGCGACAATCTAAATAAATTATTTACGACCGAGACCCAAAATTTGGTCATCTCAAAAATCTCTGATAATATCCTAACACCACAAGACTTTGAAAAGGCAATAAATGACATGTCCATGCACTCTGCCCCAGGCCCAGACTCATGGAACTCCGTGTTCATCAAGAACTGCAAGAATTCCCTATCGTGTGCCTTCAACATTCCATGAACAGGAAGTCTGAACACAAGGGTCGGCCCCCACACAATAAAAACAACAGACATAGCCACACTCCACAAAGGTGGCAGTAAGACAATTACAAAGAACTACAAACCAATAGCACTAACATCCCATATCATAAAAATCTTTGAAAGGGTTCTAAGAAGCAAGATCGCCAACAACCTAGATACTCAACAATTACACAACCAGGCTCTGATCCACCAGGAGGCCTGGTCACAGACCGGGCCGCGGGGGCGTTGACCCCCGGAACTCTCTCCAGGTAAACATGGGTTTAAAGCAGGTCGCTCCTTCCTGTCTCGCCTACTGAACCACTATGACAAGGTCCTGGAAGCTATGGAGGGTAAACAAAATGCAGGTGTAGTATACACAGACTTTGCAAAAACCTTCGAGACGTGCGACCATGGTGCAATAAAGCACAAAATTCGTGATAAATGAATAAGAGGAAAAGTTGGTAGATGGATCTATAACTTCCTAGCAAATAGAACACAAAGAATAACAGTAAACAGAGTAAAGTCTGAGGCAGCTACAGTGAAAAACAATGTTCCACAAGGCACAGAACTCGCTGCTCCCCTATTCCTCATCCTCATATCTGACATAGAGATGTAAGCCATAACCTCTATTACAACCCAGGAACAAAAAGACCTGTTATCCTGGGCATAAAGGGGAACAAGGAGCAGAACAAACACAGCAGCATGACTCTGAATTATATTTTCCTTCATCAAGTGCGATTATAAGTATTTACAAGTATGTACACTATATATAGTTGGAAATATATGTGCACAACACGGTAAATCAAGAGGCAAAAACACAACCTGGAGATAGAATGGACAACCGTGTTTAACCAGCAGCAGGGTGAAAATGACTAGGGTGAGAATGTGAGCGGTATCCACGTTACCGTCACAATTGCCAGATCCACAATATGATTGGCTGAACCTAGATACTGATCTGACGATGGGGCCCATCATCCGACACTTAGTATCTGGTTCACTGGTTGGGAGGTAGCCTTTAATGAGTGTGTTCACATGCTCCGAATAAAGGTTAGATACTCTTTGCATGCAACACCCTGAGAAGGCTCAGGACTAGGCTTCCACCTCCAATTGGTAAATGTGCTACCATGGCACAATATAATGGGACTGCCACAGGCTGCAACCCATCGTCCCAGATTGCAGAAGTACTGCCCCCACCCCAGACTCACAGGCATCTACCTACAAGGTAAATGAGAGACAGGAGAATAGGAGCAGTACAAGGGGTGATTTTGGCTTTATAGAAAGCTGTTTGACATTCTGATGTCCACTTAAAGGGGACTTTGGGGCTGGTAAGTGAGGTTAGAGGGGCTACAATATCAGAGAAATTATACAAAATCATCTATATAATCCTACCATACCTAGGAAATATTGGAGGGATTTCCTATCATGGGGTATTGGATAATTTTTAATGGGAAGAATTTTACCAAATTTAGGGGCCACTTTGTCACCTCAATTACTGGGAGCGCTTGAGGTTTCTAAACCTGTATTCCCTGGAACGCAGGAGGGAGAGATACATGATTATATACACCTGGAAAATCCTAGAGGGACTAGTACCGAACTTGCACACGAAAATCACTCACTACGAAAGCAAAAGACTTGGCAGACGATGCACCATCCCCCCAATGAAAAGCAGGGGTGTCACTAGCACGTTAAGAGACCATACAATAAGTGTCAGGGGCCCGAGACTGTTCAACTGCCTCCCAGCACACATAAGGGGGATTACCAACAGACCCCTGGCAGTCTTCAAGCTGGCACTGGACAAGCACCTAAAGTCAGTTCCGGATCAGCCGGGCTGTAGCTCGTATGTTGGTTTGCGTGCAGCCAGCAGCAACAGCCTGGTTGATCAGGCTCTGATCCACCAGGAGGCCTGGTCTCAGACCGGGCCGCGGGGGCGTTGACCCCCGGAACTCTCTCCAGGTAAACTCCAGGTCTCCAGTGATTGACAGGAGTGACACTGGTCTGCAGTTGCTGATTTCTGCCCTGCTCTTCTTTTTGTGAACAGGGACTACATTTGCCTCTTTCCACAGAGAGGGACATTTACACTGTACTAGGCAGTGCTGAAAGATGCGAGTTAGAGGTGCTGCTAGCTGGTCTGCACATCTTCTCAGCAATCTTGGGCTCAACTTGTCTGGGCCCACAGCTTTTCTTGGTCAAGCGATTTCAGAAGGAAATGCACCTCCTCCTGCCTTATTGTCACCACTGACAGTTTTGACACAGTTCTTGCAGCCAGCCAAGGAGGGTCCCTTGCTTGATCAGGAACTTGCATTTTGGTAGCAAAGTGTTTGGCAGAGAGGTCTGCCTTCTCTTGACTACATAACATTAAAAGTAATATGAAAAAAAACTGGAAAACTCTATCTGAAATTCTTGGAACTAAAAAGTTATCCAAAAACAAAACAATCAAACTAACAAAATCAGATGAACCCCTACTCACACCTACTGAAACAGCAGACTCAATGTTTTCTTCTCCACCATAGGAAAAAAATCTAACAAACAACATACCAAGCACAAACACCCGTCCACCAGACTACCTCATAGGTACCTACCCAAATCCGCTATTCCCAGCTCCAACCAACCCCATTGAAGTTACGTTCATCATAAACACCTTTAAAAACAAGGCAGGAGACATAAACAACTTGCCTGCTTTTACGTACAAAAAAGCTTCTCAAGTATTGTCACCAATTATTGCAACGCTCTTTAACAAATCCATTGAATCATCTACCTTCCCAACAATCCTCAAAATAGCGAGGGTCACTCCGATCCATAAAGGAGGTGACCAAGCTGACTTGAATAACTATAGACCAATATCTAGCTTACCACTGCTCTCTAAAATCGTTGAAAAATTAATTCATAGACGGAACTATTCCTACCTCGTTTCACACAACATATTAAACCCTTGTCAGTTTGGATTCAGGAATAATAAAAGCACAAATGATGCTATCATACACATACTAGAACTAATACATACCGCACTTGAAAAGAAAGAAGTCCCGCTGGGCATTTTCACTGATTTACATAAAGCTTTCGATACAGTCGACCATGAGCTGCTGTACTCCAAATTAATGCGCTATGGTATCAAAGGCCACTCCCTCAACTACCTAAAGTCATACCTTAGTAACAGAAGCCAATATGTGTATACAAATAATGCAAACTCTTCCACCCAACCAATCACAGTAGGAGTCCACAAGGAAGCGTCCTTGGACAACTCCTCTTTCACATCTACATCAATGATCTACCGAATGCATCACAGCTACTCAAACCCATATTATTTGCAGATGACACTACATATGTCTTTTCCCACCCAGACACAGTCATACTAGCAAAAACAGTCAATGCTAAATTACAGAAAATATCTGCCTGGATGATGACTAACAAACTTACCCTGAACAATGATAAAACCTATTTCATTCAGTTTGGAAACAAAGCTGCAAATGATCCAACTAACATAACGTTAAATGGATCATCAGTCACAAGACTCACAGAGGGAAAATTCCTAGGTATCCACCTTGACAGTAGCCTTAAGTTCCGGACACACACAGAACAAATCACCAAGAAAATCTCCAAGACTGTAGGCATACTATCAAAGATAAGGTACTATGTTCCACAGTCAGCTCTCCTGGCACTGTACCATTCATTCATATACCCTTATCTTACATATGGAATTTGTGCATGGGGATCAACAACATCCAATCACCTAAAACCCCTAATAACCCAGCAAAAGGCAGCAGTAAGAATGATAACAAATTCCCACTCCCACCAACATACTCCACCAATTTTCAAAAGTCTTAATCTGCTCACCATTAAGAACATCCATACTTATTTATGTGCCTACTACATACACAGAACAATACACACAAATATAAACCCTCCACTCAAACTTCTCCTCACCAATCTAAAAGGACACATGACCACAACACAAGACACAGATCTCTTTTTGATATACCTCGTGTCCATATCACACTGTGTAAAAACTCTATGCACATAAAGGGCCCCAAAATACGGAATTCATTACCAGAAGATATTAAAGTAACCCAGTCTGAAAATCAATTTAAGACTCTTCTCAAAAGCCACTTAATCACCCTAGACTAAATGCTAAATACTCAGTATACATTTACTCACCTATGTACTCCCACATCATAACTGAAACAATCACATTGAACCTTTTATCCATTGTTGACAGGAGTGTAATTGAATCATTGTTTTCATAAAAGCATTTTCGAATATAAATATATCTTTGTATTATACAAATTTTGATTCATTTATAATTAATATTCTACTGTACAAATATGATATACTCCTTAGTATTAAGTAGACTGCAAGCCAATAATGTTAAGTTGGCCCCTAATGCCTAGGCATAATAGAGGCTCTCTTTGCATTGCAACTCACTATTGTAAATACAAAATCTTAATGTACTGTTTGCAAAGACATAAAATAAATAAATAAATTAATAAATCTGAGCCTGCTCACCATGATCCTGTGTGGGCACTGGTGACGCCTGGCTGCAGTACCCATGGACCATCTTTTTGTAGCCGCTGGCCGCCACCCATAGGTTCTCAGTCACCATGGCATGGGCGGCGGTCTCTGTAGATAGCAAAGAGACTGCCACCCATGCCATGGCGACTGAGAACCTACGGGTGGTGGCCAGCAGCTACAAAAAGATGGTCCGTAGGCGCTGCAGCCAGTCGTCACCAGCGCCCACACAGGATCATGGTGAGCAGGCCCAGATGAGATGCAAGATACGCTGTCAGTGTGGCTCTCTCACCCCCCAGTTTGGTATGGTGAGATGCAAACTCAAGAAATTCACGTTGTGTCTCGGATGCTGGAAAAAGAACAACCTACGTCTCCATAAGTCGTCTCCACCATCTTCCAGTGGGTCGGTGGAGGCACTGTTTCACTATGTGGCTACCGCCGAGATAGGCTCCTGCACGAGTGAGGCTCTGCCTCATCCGACGCTATCTTTAACAGAAGCTGTGGACGGCAAGGCCTACGACATGGCAAAGACACCGTGTCCACTACGGTGGTCAGCCCGTATCTTGGCCGTCACTGACTCCAGTGCACAGACCTGCCTGATTGGGCTGCGGGCCCTCAAGAAGCTGGACTTATGCCAACGGCACCTCACCCGTGTCTCCACACGCATTCTGGCCGCGAATAACACAGAGATAAATGCTCTGGGTGCCGTGTTCCTCACGCTGTCCGGTCGCAACAAACAAGGGGAGCAACTCAAGACATCTGCGGTGGTCTATGTTACGGTCTCCACCAGCCAGTTTTACCTGAGCCGAGTTGCGTTGGATCAGTTGAAGGTTATCGGACCTGACTTTCTAAAAATTTGCACGACAGAAACTGGTGTGTGTGGGAATGTGGCGAGTACATATACCAGCCCCACCATGGCAAAATGCGGGTGCCCACAGCGCACAGCACTGCCTCCCCATCCCTCCAGTCTGCCCATAGCACCATCACTTGAGTCCACGGCTGAGATGAAGACCTGGCTCTTGGAGAGGTATGCTTTGTCGACCTTCAACATATGCCCACACCAGCCACTCTCTGCGATGATGGGCCCCCCAATGGAGATTCGGGTTGACCCCGGGGTGCAACCAGTGGTGACCAGATGACCCCCAAATGTCCCAGTTCACTGGCAACAGGAAGTGTCAGACCAACTGGATTGGGACGTGGCCGTGGGTGTCATAGAGCAAGTGCCTCCAAACACACCTGTGACTTGGCTCCACAGTATGGTCCTGTCACCCAAGTCAGATAGCACACCCTGTTGTATGGTGGATCTGCAACCACTAAACCACCACAGTGTGTGGGAGACCCATCACACCGTACCACCCATTAAACAGGCAAAGGCTGTCCCACCTAATACGTTCAAGAATGTCACAGATGCATGGAATGGCTTTCACTCCATTGAGATCCGGCCCAAGGATCGCCACAAGACGACATTCCTGACAGAGCAAGGCAGGTTCCACTACCGTCTTGCACTGATGGGCTTCCTTGCATTGCAGGATGCCTACACGCAACGGTATGATGCCATCATAGCTGGTGTACCTAGAAGAACCAAATGTGTCGACGACACCATCATATGGGACACGGACTTGAAGGAACATTGGTGGCGAGTGATCAACTATCTGGAGGTTGTAGGCCACAATGGGGTGGTCTTCAATCCAGCTAAGTTCCAGTTTGCCATGACAGAAGTGGAGTTTGCAGGGTTTCAGATAACCAGGTCCGAAATGAGACCCCTACCTAAGTACCTGAATGCCATTGCAATGTTCCCAAGACCAACCAATATCACGGATGTACGGGCTTGGTTCGGCCTTGTTAACCAGGTGTCGCACTATGGCAGGACCACGGACGTGATGTCACCATTCAAGCCACTCCTCAGCCCCAAGGTCAGCTTCAGATGGGATTCAGCCCTGGAAGAGGCGTTCCATCGCTCAAAAGAGGCAATCATCAATGCAATTAAAGCAGGGGTCGAGATATTTGATCCCAGCAAGCTGACGTGCCTCAACCCTGATTGGTCTAGAATGGGGGTGGGTTACTGGCTCCGCCAGAAACATTGCAGCTCTAACCATACTATTCCTGGGTGTTGTGCAGATGGGTGGAAGGTAACACTAGTGGGGTCTCGCTTCTTAAGGGACACTGAGAAGCGGTATGCTGCAATTGAGGGGAAGGCCTTGGCCATCGCAGGGGCACTGGAAGATAGCTGCTTCTTCACCATGGGGTGCCGGGATCTCTTCATAACGATCGACCACAAGCCGCTTCTGAAAATCCTTGGGGATCAAGCACTAGATTACATCACCAATCTGAGGCTCTTCTGACTGAAACAGCGAACCCTAATGTGGCAGTACCGGATCGTGCACGTCCCCGGCAAAACCATCTCAGCAGCAGATGCAACATTGCAGTACCCATCAGCCACAGACCCAAAGTGAAATGTGTGCTCTGTCACCTATCCGGGTCCCGGCGGGCACCCACGATGACCTGGAGACACTCCTCATGGCGGCAGCAAGATCATCAGTGGAGTCTCTCGGCGCGGTCACATGGGAGAGAGTCGAGGAGTGCACCTCCGCAGACCACGACCTCCAGCTGCTCACACCACTAGTTGAGTTCGGGTTCCCACCATCCCGGGATGCCTTACCGGAGGAGCTGCAACCATACTGGCAGTACCATGACAGGTTATCTCTCATGGATGAAGTCGTCATGATGGGCCATAGGATCGTGATACCACAGGGACTTCGGAATGAGGTCCTACGGATGCTGAACGCAGCTCACCAAAGCAGCAGTCGCATGCATAGGGCAGTAGGTGCCGTCTTTTGGCCATGCATCACCAGAGACATCGAGAGCACACGTTCCAGGTGCCATGCCTGCTGGGGAATGTCACCCTCCCAGCCTCGTATGCCACCTGTACACCCATTTGTACCAAGCAACCCCTTCCAAGCCATTGGTACTGACTTTTGCGTAGTGCGTGGCACTGGGTACCTAGTCATCGTGGAGAGGTTCAGTGGCTGGCCACAAATTGTCGTGTCCAAGTCGGGTGCCAAGGGCTTCATCATGGCCCTTCTTAATTACTTTGCAACATTCGGTGTTCCCAAAGAACTGAGCACAGATGGAGGCCGGAGTTCACCGCAAAAGAAACCGAGTCACTTCTGCGACGATGGGGAGTGAGCCATCACCTTTTCATCGGCATACCACCCTCAGTCCAACAGGTGGGCAGAGGTAGCCGTCAAATCGATGAAGCACTTACTGAAATTGCACATGGATGCAAACGGTAGTCTCAATACAGAGGCGGTGACTGCCGGCTTGCTTCAGTATCGAAACATGCCAGACCCTCAGACCAGTATGTCACAAGCACAAATCATCTTTGACAAGAATCTTCGGCATCAGCTACCCATTGCTCTGGGTACACAGGTATTTGCCAACCCACTGATTCACCCCGTGTGGCGTCAAACATGGGATATGCAAGAAGAGGCCCTCCGGCTAAGATTCGCCAAACAATTCGGCTATCTGGGAGTGATCATGTCGGAGGATCTCACCTTCAAGGACCATAACATTGTATCAATCGCATCTGCTAGAAAAATGACAGGATGGATAATGAGAACCTTCAAAACTAGGGAGGCCAAGCCCATGATGACACTCTTCAGGTCACTTGTTCTATCTAGGCTGGAATATTGCTGCACACTTACAGCACCTTTCAAGGCAGGTGAAATTGCCGACCTAGAAAATGTACAGAGAACTTTCACGGCGCGCATAACGGAGATAAAACACCTCAATTATTGGGAGCGCTTGAGGTTCCTAAACCTGTATTCCCTGGAACGCAGGAGGGAGAGATACATGATTATATACACCTGGAAAATCCTAGAGGGACTAGTACCGAACTTGCACACGAAAATCACTCATTACGAAAGCAAAAGACTTGGCAGACGATGCACCATCCCCCCAATGAAAAGCAGGGGTGTCACTAGCACGTTAAGAGACCATACAATAAGTGTCAGGGGCCCGAGACTGTTCAACTGCCTCCCAGCACACATAAGGGGGATTACCAACAGACCCCTGGCAGTCTTCAAGCTGGCACTGGACAAGCACCTAAAGTCAGTTCCGGATCAGCCGGGCTGTAGCTCGTATGTTGGTTTGCGTGCAGCCAGCAGCAACAGCCTGGTTGATCAGGCTCTGATCCACCAGGAGGCCTGGTCTCAGACCGGGCCGCGGGGGCGTTGACCCCCGGAACTCTCTCCAGGTAAACTCCAGGTATCTACAGCACCACACCCAGCAGCTTCCCCCCTTAGTGCCTGGCAATCGAGTGCTTCTGCAAAATCAAACTGGGAATCACAGCACAAGATGGGACAGGACTGGTGTGGTGGTGGAATCGAAGCCGAATGACCAGTACTTAGTCAAAGTAGATGGCTCGGGATGGATTACTTTGCACAATCAGTGGTTCCTGCGCCACATTCAGGGGCTGGCCAACGCCAACCAGCCCTTGCCACCACCACACCCTGTCCCCCCACCTCCTGACACCCTACCCCCGCCAGCATGTAGTGCGGCACAGAGCAGTGAGCGGTCTCAGGCACCCAGTGGCAACATAGCGACCACACCCACACAGTCGCACAAGACAGAGACAACCCTGGAACCACCCATGGAGCACACAGACCAGGCACTCCCACAGGCACAAGAGCCAGCACCCAGCCAGACCGTCGCACAACACACTCCCATATTGCCACCTCCAAGACCATGCAGAGACAGACGTCCGCCAATGTACCTATGGGATTATGTCACAGAGTGATGAGTTTCCCACTGGAAACTGGGGGGGATGTGGGATGGAGATGGGGTGACACAGAGCGAGTTAAATTCGGTGGGTTGGCGGCGCCGTTGCGCCGCTTATAGGTGAGGTGGAGAAACGTGAGTGTAAACAAAGAGAGCGTGAGGTGGAGAAACGTGAGTGTAAACAAAGAGAGCGTGAAGCCGATGGAACACACATTACCTCCCTAATACCCTTAATAGTTAATAGTCACGTATTCGGCCATCCATACTGTGCCAGTCAATGTATAAGGGCTAGGAGGTACAACGTGTACTCACAACGTCAGGTTGTGCATCCTAATTTGTGTGTTTTGCCTCTTTGCAGCTAGGAACATTCATTATGTTGTACCTGAATAAAGGATTACCAACACACACCCGAATGTCTCTTTGACCAGTAAGGATCACCTTGAAGGGGACGGCGGTGGCCTAGCTTTTCTTGTGTGCAACCGGCTCCAGAGTACGACCCTCTCCCTACAAGCCTATGAGAGTGGGGTGTTGGAAACTCTGGCTGAGAGAGTTGCCTTGTGCACTCATTGGTGTAACATACTCCTGATTTACAATCCGAGCAGGTCGGTAACACAGAGTGAGTTTACCTATTACTTTGGGCAACTCTGTGATAGGGGATTTTAATGCTAGGCACCATTATTGGGAGCCATCCATTTCTTTGGGATCAGTGAATCCCACCAGTAGGGCCTTGTTCCAAGCCCTCCTCGCATCTCGCCTTTCTTTGCTCACACCACCAGGTTTGGAGACTAGAGTGGATCCTTATACAGGGCGAACTTCTACCCTGGACCTCGTTCTTGGGTGTGGATGTTTCACTACAGCCGTTGTTACTGTAGGACCCTTCATGGGGAGTGATCATCTTCCAGTCCTTGCATCTACTAATGTGGAGCTTTAGCAGTGCCAGTGACGGTAGTTTGTTCATGATGGAAAACAACCCAGACCGGTTGCAGAAACTATAGTCGTGCTCTCTCTGATTATAGTCTGTCTCAGGACTCCTTGCTGGACGATACTGTCACGTCCCTTCAAGGGGCCATGCTTGAGGCAGGCTCGCATTCATTCTGTCTCTCCGGGAGCCTCTCCCATTCACACCCCCAGGTTCCATGGTGGAATGATGAGTGCCTCCGAGCAGTGAAGGCGCGTCGGATGGTATGGGCACGGTGGTGGCACCAACCCTCCCAGGCTCTGCAGCCGGCTTACCGAAAGGCTGATGCTCTTTGTCAGAGAATCCTCCTCCAAGGGAAACATGCATCTTGGGTTTTATTCTGTTCTTCTCTTTCTTTTCGCACCTCTGCAAGTCAGGCATGGAGTTTCTCCCACTCTATGCTGGGATCACAATCTGTAAGTTCTTTTCTCTTGTTGGAGAAAGGTGCAGCCCCACTCTTACCCCGGGACAAGGCTGAGTTATTTGCAAGTTTCAGTCCTATGTTTGCTCTTCCTCCTCCTCTCCTATGCCCCCTGCCATACCCGAGGTTGACTGCCAGTTACTGGCATCTCCCTTTGGCTCCCATGAATTGCAGCGGGCACTCTCCCAGCTCTTCTCCAGGGGAGGATAACATACCATATTCATTCTTACTGCATCTCCCCCCCCCCCTCTTGTACAGATGCTATGCTGGAGGATACCCAACCGGGCTCTTACCAGCCCATCGCCTTACTGCCCTGCTTGGGTGAAGTGTTGGAAAGACTGGTGGCTACCCATCTTTCATGGTGGACTGAGGAACATGGCCTACTGCCTGAAAACCAGAGTGGGTTCCATGAAGGTCGATCCACCCTCGACCCTCTGCTTCAATTTGCACAGTTCGTGCACACTTTGTTTGAAAGCCGGGAGTTCCCTCTGGCTTCCTTTTTGGATCTGTGTGGGGCGTTTGATTCTGCATTTCACACTGTGATTCTCTTTAAGCTGGCCAGCATGGGAATGGCAGTAGCCCCCTTCCATTAGATGTGCAATTTTTTGCAAGGGAGGACCTTTCGTGTTGTGGTAGATGGCGCAATGTCCTCACCCCATCCAATATAGTACCCTGGGGATCTGTTCTTAGCCCATTCCTTTTCTTTGTCTTATTGTTGGATCTCCCTTCCATCCAGGGAGTACGTACCATGGTGTATGCGGATGATGTGGCCCTTATGTGCAGTGCCACCACTTCACTGGCAACACAGGAAATGCTTCAGCATGCACTGCAATGCATAATATCATGGGCTGCCACCTGGGGTTTGGAGGTTAGTGACACTAAGTCCAGGCTCTTATGCTTTACTAGACGCCATCTCACTACTCTTCCATCAGTTTCATTGGGTCCAACACTAATCCTGTTGGTTTTCTCTCATCGATGGATGGGAGTCACCTTGGATGTACCACTCTTGACATGGAAGAAGCACATAACGGCCCTCCACCTCTCACATGCATGCCGCACTGCACTTATGTGCCGGGTCTCTGGCACCAAGTGGGGGCGGATCGAGACCTTATCTTTAGGTTCTATACAGCTATGGTTTGCAGCAAGCTTGCTTATGCAAGTGAGGTGTATGGCTCGGCCTCTTCCTCCTCTCTTCACCTGGAGTTTACCTGGAGTTGACCTGGAGAGAGTTCCGGGAGTCAACGCCCCCGCGGCCCGGTCTGTGACCAGGCCTCCTGGTGGATCAGAGCCTGATCAACCAGGCTGTTGCTGCTGGCTGCACGCAAACCAACGTATGAGCCACAGCCCGGCTGGTCAGGAACCTACTTTAGGTGCTTGTCCAGTGCCAGCTTGAAGACTGCCAGGGGTCTGTTGGTAATCCCCCTTATGTATGCTGGGAGGCAGTTGAACAGTCTTGGGCCCCTGACACTTATTGTATGGTCTCTTAACGTGCTAGTGACACCCCTGCTTTTCATTGGGGGGATGTTGCATCGTCTGCCAAGTCTTTTGCTTTCGTAGTGAGTGATTTTCGTGTGCAAGTTCGGTACTAGTCCCTCTAGGATTTTCCAGGTGTATATAATTATGTATCTCTCCCGCCTGCGTTCCAGGGAATACAGGTTCAGGAACCTCAAGCACTCCCAGTAATTGAGGTGTTTTATCTCTGTTATGCACGCCGTGAAGGTTCTCTGTACATTTTCTAGGTCAGCAATTTCACCTGCCTTGAAAGGTGCTGTTAGTGTGCAGCAATATTCCAGCCTAGATAGAACAAGTGACCTGAAGAGTGTCATCATGGGCTTGGCCTCCCTAGTTTTGAAGGTTCTCATTATCCATCCTGTCATTTTTCTAGCAGATGCGATTGATACAATGTTATGGTCATTGAAGGTGAGATCCTCCGACATGATCACTCCCAGGTCTTTGACGTTGGTGTTTCGCTCTATTTTGTGGCCAGAATTTGTTTTGTACTCTGATGAAGATTTAATTTCCTCGTGTTTACCATATCTGAGTAATTGAAATTTCTCATCGTTGAACTTCATATTGTTTTCTGCAGCCCACTGAAAGATTCGGTTGATGTCCGCCTGGAGCCTTGCAGTGTCTGCAATGGAAGACACTGTCATGCAGATTCGGGTGTCATCTGCAAAGGAAGACACGGTGCTGTGGCTGACATCCTTGTCTATGTCGGATATGAGGATGAGGAACAAGATGGGAGCGAGTACTGTGCCTTGTGGAACAGAGCTTTTCACCGTAGCTGCCTCGGACTTAACTCTGTTGACGACTACTCTCTGTGTTCTGTTAGTGAGGAAATTATAGATCCATCGACCGACTTTTCCTGTTATCCCTTTAGCACGCATTTTGTGCGCTATTATGCCATGGTCACACTTGTCGAAGGCTTTTGCAAAGTCTGTATATATTACATCTGCATTCTTTTCATCTTCTAGTGCATTTAGGACCTTGTCGTAGTGATCCAATAGTTGAGACAGACAGGAGCGACCTGTTCTAAACCCATGTTGCCCTGGGTTGTGTAACTGATGGGTTTCTAGATGGGTGGTGATCTTGCTTCTTAGGACCCTTTCAAAGATTTTTATGATATGGGATGTTAGTGCTACTGGTCTGTAGTTCTTTGCTGTTCCTTTACTGCCCCCTTTGTGGAGTGGGGCTATGTCTGTTGTTTTTAGTAACTGTGGGACGACCCCCGTGTCCATGCTCCCTCTCCATAGGATGGAAAAGGCTCGTGATAAGGACTTCTTGCAGTTCTTGATGAACACAGAGTTCCATGAGTCTGGCCCTGGGGCAGAGTGCATGGGCATGTCATTTATCGCCTGTTCGAAGTCATTTGGCGTCAGGATAACATCGGATAGGCTTGTGTTAATCAAATTTTGTGGCTCTCTCATAAAAAATTCATTTTGATCTTCGACTCTCAGTCTGGTTAGTGGCTTGCTAAAAACTGAGTCATATTGGGACTTGAGTAGCTCACTCATTTCCTTGCTGTCATCTGTGTAGGACCCATCTTGTTTAAGTAGGGGCCTAATACTGGACGTTGTTCTCGATTTTGATTTGGCATAGGAGAAGAAATACTTTGGGTTTCTTTCGATTTCATTTATGGCTTTTAGTTCTTCCCGCGATTCCTGACTCCTAAAGGATTCTTTTAGCTTAAGTTCGATGCTTGCTATTTCTCTGACCAGTGTCTCCCTACGCATTTCAGATATATTGACCTCTTTTAGCCACTCTGTTATTCTTTTCCGTCGCCTGTAAAGGGAGCACCTGTCTCTTTCTATTTTACATCTACTCCTCCTTTTCTTAGAGGAATAAGCCTTGTGCATACATCGAGTGCCACCGAGTTAATCTGTTCTAGGCATAAGTTGGGGTCTGTGTTGCTTAGTATATCTTCCCAGCTTATATCGGTTAGGACTTGGTTTACTTGGTCCCACTTTATATTTTTGTTATTGAAGTTGAATTTGGTGAATGCTCCCTCGTGACTAATCTCATTTTGTCGGTCTGGGGCTCCGTGCATACATGTCTGAACCTCAATTATGTTGTGATCTGAGTATACTGTTTTTGATATGGTGACATTTCTTATCAGATCATCATTGTTGGTGAAGATGAGGTCTAGTGTATTCTCCAGTCTAGTAGGCTCTATTATTTGCTGGTTTCAATTGTATTTTGTGCAGAGATTTAAAAGCTCGCGTGAGTGTGAGTTTTCATCAGAGCTGCCTCCTGGTGTTATTACTGCAACAATATTATTTGCTATTTTCCTCCATTTTAGGTGCCTTAAGTTGAAATCCCCCAGGAGCAAGATGTTGGGTGCAGGAGCTGGAAGATTTTCCAGACATTGGTCAATTTTTAACAGCTGTTCCTGGAATTGCTGGGATGTTGCATCCAGAGGCTTGTAGACTACCACAATGACTAGGTTTTGGTTCTCGACCTTTACTGCTAAAACTTCCACTACATCATTTGAGGCATTTAGCAGTTCTGTGCAAACAAGTGACTCTGCAATGTACAGGCCAACCCCCCCCCCTTTTGCCTGTTCACTCTGTCACATCTGTATAGGTTGTAACCTGGGATCCATATTTCGTCTCAGTGAAAGCCGCGAACATTGCCTTTGCCTCTGCAAGCAGTCCACGGATGAAAGGTATTTTGTTGTTTGTTGCTGGCTTTAGACCCTGTATATTTGCAAAGAAGAATGTTATCGGACTGGTGGTATTGTTGGTACTGGGGGGGGGATTTTTTCCGGCATTAGTATCTGTATCTGTTGGTTTGGAGTGGAGGCCATCGACTGTGGTTCCACTCCAGGAATGACTGGATTTGGTGTACGATTTCTGCCATTTCCTGCCAGTTTTTTTTCCTTCCTGGCACTAAAAAACCTCACCCTCTTGAGTGGCTGTGGCTACCCAGGTTTTCCCATGGCCTGGATGTTTTGTATCTTTTTGTCCCCTTTAGATGGTATGCCTGGCAATTTAAGTTATAGCATAGTCTTTCCTGTACTGAAGAGGTACACAGTTCAGGGTGAAAAAGCTTACAGGAAGGGAGTTTGCATTTTCCTGTTGTCATATGGGCATGGCATTTTCTAGGGTGGTCATAGTTGCACGTCCCTTCTGTTTTTCCAGATTTCCCATGCCAGCAGATACCGAGTGCATAGTATGTGCACAGGCTTGGTTTCCGTTTGCCTTGGGTTTCTGTGACTGTATTCCCTGTTGGTGCATGTTTCCCTGTCTTACTTCTATCCTCCCTAGCACCAACAATGGAGCTCCCACCAGTTGTTTTTGGTAATATATCCTCACTATTGCTAGTGGAGTCCCTTGTTTGCTATTTCCTGCGGTATTTCTAGTTTGTAATGTTGGTTTTATCTTATCTTTGATTACACTTGTTTCCCTACTATGGCTCCTGTCCCCTATGAGGTCATTTATATGTATTCCTTCCTGCGTATAATTCCCGACTACCTGGACAAAATCTCCAGCTTCACCATTACTGTCTCCCAGGACAGCATCTCCAGCTTCACCATTACTGTCTCCCAGGACAGCATCTCCAGCTTCACCATTACTGTCTCCCAGGACAGCACCTCCAACTTCACCATTACTGTCTCCCAGGACAGCACTATCAGCCCCACATTTACTGACTACCAGGACATCATCTCCAGCCTTACAGTTTCTGACTACATGGCCAGTATCAAGGGCAGTACCATTCAGCCCAGACTTTTTATGTTCCCATCTGTTGTAGAAAGCTTCCAGGTTTTCTATGAAAGCAGCTTTGATGTTGACCTCTTTTAATACCCTTGTGATTTTAGTCCACAGATTTATCTCATTTGGGCATACCCAAAAACACTTCCCTGTTTTAATACTGCTTGTAGCTAGTTCTTGGATATCTGCACAAGGGGCGTGACACCAATTTCCACAAAAATGACAATTTATGCATGTGGAAGCCCGTTTGTTTGACTGACCACAGACTACACACAGCTTCAGAGTGATTTGAATGGTTGATTTACTGCAATTCTACTAGCAACCTCTTGAATATTCTATTAATAACCTCCTTAAATGAAGCTCTAGCTATTTGTATTTGTGTTTCTAACTGTTTTTGTATATTGGACAGCTTACCGTGCACGTTCCTGATATATATTTAATGTTTGTGTTTATAAGGGCGCCTACAACCCCATCCGTTTACAGTCTGCTTTATTGTCCAACGAAACCGTTTGAAACCAGTCCAGGGTTCGGACCAGTCAAGGGTTTGGACCAGTCGATCTGATCTGATCAGTGGGTCACTTATTTAAACCATACTGGTCGGTAATTTGAGCTAACACATGAAGGATCTACTGGAAATTATCTACCATAGTAATATGTGATTTGACTGATACAAAAGTATAACTTGCGTGTTGAAGAGCTGGTGACTGCTGGCAGCTCCTACAATGACGAACTGTCGACCTCCACCCTTGTTTATCAATCGCTGTATCTAGTGTCATTTGAAAACAGGTGAATTTGTAAATGAAGGGATAAGCCTATAGAGGAAGGTGCCAGAAGTTGCCAGAAACTTACCACAGGTCAGCTGTTTTTAATAATCTTCCTGGCCTGCTAGTGTACTCGCATATAATCTAGTGATACCAGTGAATAGCAGAATACAGTGTTGTAGTAGCAACTAACCAGTATTATAATGGTACTTAGTGGAGTGGAGTGACTTTCATTAGTTTCTTTTCTTGAAATACGAGACATTACTGTGAATTTCATATAACCTGTAGTTACCAGCGGTCGCAATATACACAACGAGAAGCAATTATTACTACAGAAAAAGCGTCCTTCCTCCAAAATTTGCACCAGTCAACTATAGTGATAATATAGCATTTATTGCGGTGGAGACGGAAAAAAAAAAATAGAAAAGCCAGATACAGCGATTGATAAATAAGGAGGTGACCGTTCGTCATTGTAGGAGCTGCCAGATATCACCGGCTCTTCAACACGCAAGTTATACTTTTGTATCAGTCAAATCACATATTACTCGGGTAGATAATTTCCAGTAGATCCTTCATGTGTTAGCTCAAATCACCGACCAGTATGTTTTAAATAAGTGACCCACTGATCAGAGCAGATCGACTGGTCCGAACCCTTGACTGGTCCGAACCCTTGACTGGTCCGAACCCGGGACTGGTTTCAAACAGTTTCGTTGGACAATAAAGCAGACTGTAAACGGATGGGTTGTAGCGCCCTTATAAACACAAACATTAAAAATCAGGAACGTGACGGTAAGCTGTCCAATATACAAAAAGAGTTAGAAACAGAAATACAAATAGCTAGAGCTTCATTTAAGGTTATTAATATAATATTCAAGAGGTTGCTAGTAGAATTGCAGTAAATCAACCATTCAAATCATTATGAAGCTGTGTGTAGTCTGTGTTCAGTCAAACAAACGGGCTTCCACATGGATAAATTGTCATTTTTGTGGGAAATTGGTGTCACGCCCCTTGTGCAGATATCCCAGAACTAGCTACAAGCAGTATTAAAACAGAGAAGTGTTTCTGGGTATGCCCAAATGAGGAAAATCTGTGGACTAAAATCACAAGGGTATTAAAAGAGGACAACATCAAAGTTGCTTTCATAGAAAACCTGGAAGCTTTCTACAACAGATGGAACATAAAAAGTCCTGGGCTGAATGGTACTGCCCTTGATACTGGCCATGTAGTCACAAACTGTAAGGCTGGAGGTGATGTCCTGGGAGACAGTAATAGTAAAGCTGGAGGTGCTGTCCTGGGAGACAGTAATGGTGAAGCTGGAGGTGCTGTCCTGGGAGACAGTAATGGTGAAGCTGGAGGTGCTGTCCTGGGAGACAGTAATGGTGAAGCTGGAGGTGCTGTCCTGGGAGACAGAAATGGTGAAGCTGGAGATACTGTCCTGGGAGACAGTAATGGTGAAGCTGGAGATTTTGTCCAGGTAATCGGGAATTATACGCAGGAAGGAATACATATAAATGACCTCATAGGGGATAGGAGCCATAGTAGGGAAACAAGTGTAGTCAAAGATAAGATAAAACCAATATTGCAAACTAGAAATACCGCAGGAAATAGCAAACAAGAGGACTCCAATAGCAATAGTGAGGATATATTACCAAAAACAACTGGTGGGAGCTCCATTGTTGGTGCTAGGGAGGATAGAAGTAAGACAGGGAAACATGCACCAACAGGGAATACAGTCACATGAAACCCAAGGCAAGCGGAAACCAAGCCTGTGCACATACTATGCACTTGGTATCTGCTGGCATGGGAATCTGGAAAAACAGATGGGACGTGCAACTATGACCACCCTAGAAAATGCCATGCCCATATGACAACAGGAAAATGCAAACTCCCTTCCTGTAAGCTTTTTCACCCTGAATGTGTACCTCTTCAGTACAGGAAAGACTGTGCTATAACTTAAATTGCCAAGCATACCATCTAAAGGGGACAAAAAGATACAAAACATCCAGGCCATGGAAAACCTGGGTAGCCACAGCCACTCAAGAGGGAGAGGTTTTTTAGTGCCAGGAAGGAAAAAAAAACTGGCAGGAAATGGCAGAAATCGTACACCAAATCCAGTCATTCCTGGAGTGGAACCACAGTCGATGGCCTCCACTCCAAACCAACAGATACAGATACTAATGCCGAAAAAAATCCCCCCCCAGTACCAACAATACCACCAGTCCGATAACATTCTTCTTTGCAAATATACAGGGTCTAAAGCCAGCAACAAACAACAAAATACCTTTCATCCGTGGACTGCTTGCAGAGGCAAAGGCAATGTTCGCGGCTTTCACTGAGACCCACATAAAAAAAGGATCACTTGGACAATGAAATATGGATCCCAGGTTACAACCTATACAGATGTGACAGAGTGAACAGGCAAAAGGGGATTGTTGGCCTGTACATTGCAGAGTCACTTGTTTGCACAGAACTGCTTAATGCCTCAAATGACGTAGTGGAAGTTTTAGCAGTAAAGTCGAGAACCAAACCTAGTCATTGTGGTAGTCTACAAGCCTCTGGATGCAACATCCCAGCAATTCCAGGAACAGCTGTTAAAAATTGACCACTGTCTGGAAAATCTTCCAGCTCCTGCACCCAAACATCTTGCTCCTGGGGATTTCAACTTAAGGCACCTAAAATGGAGGAATATAGCAAATAATATTGTTGGCAGTAATAACACCAGGAGGCAGCTCTGATGAAAACTCACACTCACACGAGCTTTTAAATCTCTGCACAAAATTCAATTTAAACCAGCAAATAATAGAGCCTACTAGACTGGAGAATACACTAGACCTCATATTCCACTAACAATGATGATCTGATAAGAAATGTCACCATATCAAAAACAATATACTCAGATCACAACATAATTGAGGTTCAGACATGTATGCGAGGAGCCCCAGACCGACAAAATGAGACTAGTCACGAGGGAGCATTCACCAAATTCAACTTCAATAACAAAAACATAAAGTGGGACCAAGTAAACCAAGTCCTAACCGATATAAGCTGGGAAGAATATACTAAGCAACACAGACCCAAACTTATGCCTAGAACAGATTAACTCGGTGGCACTCGATGTATGCACAAGGCTTATTCCTCTAAGAAAAAGGAGGAGTAGATGTAAAATAGAAAGAGACAGGCGCTCCCTTTACAGGCGACGGAAAAAGAATAACAGAGCGGCTAAAAGAGGTCAATATATCTGAAATGCGCAGGGAGACACTGGTCAGAGAAATAGCAAGCATCAAACATAAGCTAAAAGAATCCTTTAGGAGTCAGGAATCGCGGGAAGAACTAAAAGCTATAAATGAAATCGAAAGAAACCCAAAGTATTCTTCTCCTATGCCAATCAAAATCGAGAACAACGCCCAGTATTGGGCCCCTACTTAAACAAGATGGGTCCTACACAGATGACAGCAAGGAAATGAGTGAGCTACTCAAGTCCCAATATGACTCAGTTTTTAGCAAGCCACTAACCAGACTGAGAGTCGAAGATCAAAATGAATTTTTTATGAGAGAGCCACAAAATTTGATTAACACAAGCCTATCCGATGTTATCCTGACGCCAAATGACTTCGAACAGGCGATAAATGACATGCCCATGCAACTCTGCCCAGGGCCAGACTCATGGAACTCTGTGTTCATCAAGAACTGCAAGAAGCCCCTATCACGAGCCTTTTCCATCCTATGGAGAGGGAGCATGGACACGGGGGTCGTCCCTCAGTTACTAAAAACAACAGACATAGCCAACTCCACAAAGGGGCAGTAAAGCAACAGCAAAGAACTACAGACCAATAGCACTAACATCCCATATCATAAAAATCTTTGAAAGGGTCCTAAGAAGCAAGATCACCACCCATCTAGAAACCCATCAGTTACACAACCCAGGGCAACATGGGTTTAGAACAGGTCGCTCCTGTCTGTCTCAGCTACTGGATCACTACGACAAGGTCCTAAATGCACTAGAAGACAAAAAGAATGCAGATGTAATATATACAGACTTTGCAAAAGCCTTCGACAAGTGTGACCATGGCGTAATAGCGCACAAAATGCGCGCTAAAGGAATAACAGGAAAAGTCGGTCGATGGATCTATAATTTCCTCACTAACAGAACACAGAGAGTAGTCGTCAACAGAGTAAAGTCCGAGGCAGCTACGGTGAAAAGCTCTGTTCCACAAGGCACAGTACTAGCTCCCATCTTGTTCCTCATCCTCATATCCGACATAGACAAGGATGTCAGCCACAGCACCGTGTCTTCCTTTGCAGATGACACCCGAATCTGCATGACAGTGTCTTCCATTGCAGACACTGCAAGGCTCCAGGCGGACATCAACCAAATCTTTCAGTGGGCTGCAGAAAACAATATGAAGTTCAACGATGAGAAATTTCAATTACTCAGATATGATAAACATGAGGAAATTAAATCTCATTAGAGTACAAAACAAATTCTGGCCACAAAATAGAGCGAAACACCAACGTCAAAGACCTGGGAGTGATTATGTTGGAGGATCTCACCTTCAAGGACCATAACATTGTATCAATCGCATCTGCTAGAAAAATGACAGGATGGATAATGAGAACCTTCAAAACTAGGGAGGCCAAGCCCATGATGACACTCTTCAGGTCACTTGTTCTATCTAGGCTGGAATATTGCTGCACTCTAACAGCACCTTTCAAGGCAGGTGAAATTGCCGACCTAGAAAATGTACAGAGAACTTTCACGGCGCGCATAACGAGATAAAACACCTCAATTACTGGGAGCGCTTGAGGTTTCTAAACCTGTATTCCCTGGAACGCAGGAGGGAGAGATACATGATTATATACACCTGGAAAATCCTAGAGGGACTAGTACCGAACTTGCACACGAAAATCACTCACTACGAAAGCAAAAGACTTGGGCAGACTATGCACCATCCCCCCAATGAAAAGCAGGGGTGTCACTACCACGTTAAGAGACCATACAATAAGTGTCAGGGGCCCGAGACTGTTCAACTGCCTCCCAGCACACATAAGGGGGATTACCAACAGACCCCTGGCAGTCTTCAAGCTGGCACTGGACAAGCACCTAAAGTCAGTTCCTGATCAGCCGGGCTGTGGCTCGTACGTTGGTTTGCGTGCAGCCAGCAGCAACAGCCTGGTTGATCAGGCGCTGATCCACCAGGAGGCCTGGTCACAGACCGGGCCGCAGGGGCGTTGACCCCCGAAACTCTCTCCAGGTAAACTCCAGGTACTCCACCACAATAAATGCTATATTATCACTATAGTTGACTGGTGCAAATTTTGGAGGAAGGACGCTTTTTCTGGAGTAATAATTGCTTCTCGTTGTGTATATTGTGACCGCTGGTAACTACAGGTTATATGAAATTCACAGTATACGTCTGGTATTTCAAGAAAAAAGAAACTAATGAAAGTCACTCCACTCCACTAAGTACCATTATAATACTGGTTAGTTGCTACTACAACACTGTATTCTGCTATTCACTGGTATCACTAGATTATATGCGAGTACACTAGCATGCCAGGAAGATTATTAAAAAACAGCTGACCTGTGGTAAGTTTCTGGCGACTTCTGGCACCTGCCTCTATAGGCTTATCACTTCATTTACAAATTCACCTGTTTTCAAATGACACTTTAGCCTTTATCATCAATATACTAGGGACCACTGTAGTATACACTATACACTATGTATACTCAATGTTTTCAGGGAGACTTTCTTTCCTCTGACACGAAAAGTTCAATTATTATTTTTCCACACGGGACACAGGCCTATGATTCCCCTCTGGCAGTAAACTCTGCTAGGTAGTGCACACTAATTCTCCTTTTTTGACTCAGTATATAATGTTTTCCGCCCAAGATTGGTTCCAGGCGCTAGAGGGATGTATCGTATGTTAGGTCCTTAATTGATTATGCTGCTCCCATGTTGATATTAGCTAGAGAAAGTTCTCTCCGACCCTTGGAGTTAATGCAAAATGAAGCTCTCAGGATTATTCTTGGCTGTCCCAGATCTACAAAAGTTCTTAACATGAGGAAGGAGCTTGGTATTTCTAGTATCAGTGATAGGATTGTTGAAATTAACACTGTACTCGATATTAGAATGTTGAGAAACGAACCAGACACTGTCACAGTGAATCTTACCAAGTGTCTAGAGGTAAATACACACAGATCTAAATGGATTGTGAAAACGTGCAATTGCATTAAGTTTTATAACCTGCATGAACTGTATCACTGCAGGCAACAAGAGCATTTCACCCCTCCATGAAAGATGTGTTCATTTAATATCACATACCTACAAGTCCCTCCCAAGAAGCTCATTGCTAGTAATCCCTTCCTTAAATCTCTTGTTAGAGCAACTGCTCAAGAAGAAATTTCTCACCTAGCTGGTAGTAACAAGTTATCACAAGTTATATACACTGATGGATCTAAACAGGAGTCTTCTGGCAGGGCTGCATCTGCTCTTGTTGCCACCTCCCTAGTTAAGAACGATAATAAATTTGTTGAGTTAGGCATAAGAATTAACAACTGGGCGTCTACACTGCAAACTGAATTGTTTGCAATCCTAATGGCGCTATGACACTGAGCTTGACTCTATCATCATTACTGATTCTATGTCATCATTGAAGGCTCTTGGCTCATATAATGACTCCAACAACATGCTCATTAGGGAAGCCAGGTATAGATACTCAAAAATTAGGGACAAAGGAATTAATGTACAATTGCTATGGATCCCATCACACATTGGATTACTCCTTCATGATAAAGTTGATATGTTAGCCAAGAAGAGTATCGAGAAGGAGAATGTAGAATATAACTTTGGTATAACTGTGTCTAGCATTAGGAATAATATTAGGAGAGAAGTAAATAATGAAAATGATTGTTATAGGAATGCAGTTAGAAGCCTGAGTAGATCTATAACCCACTATAACATGAACGTAGATAAGTATGTTTATGGAGCAACTTGCAATGTGAACAGACTGACTGATGTTGTAGTGGCCAGGCTTAGGCTTGGTTACAAGTACTTCTGGCAGTTTGGGAGACACACACACATGATGATCAAACTAAATGTAAATTATGTGATCTCACAAATAATAGATTCCACAACACCATCTCCCACTAATTCTTTTTTCTTAATCCACAATAATAACTTTTTCATCTCTTCCATTATTGGTGACCTTTGTTTCATTAGAAAAGTTACTCCTTTCGCAACATTAGCATCCTTGATTTGTTCTTTCTTTACCAGGATGGATGTTATGGTAGATTCGTTTTTTCCATACATCCTGGCAAGTTCCAGCACTCACATACCACTTATATTCCATGGTGTCTCTCACTTTCTTTACCACAGGAACTTTCTTTGGAGCCATGGTT
The DNA here is from genome assembly GCF_026875155.1 of Cherax quadricarinatus. NCBI lineage: Eukaryota > Metazoa > Arthropoda > Malacostraca > Decapoda > Parastacidae > Cherax > Cherax quadricarinatus. The sequence goes on along the minus strand of NC_069408.1, from coordinate 12,213,227 downwards.
ACTTGTTTTGCAGTTGCACCCCCCCAAAAAAAACACAAAAACAATGGAAAACAAGCAAAATATTTGGATGTATGAGCAGACTCTTCCTCACCCACCAAGAGGCATGGCCTAACTGATGCGCAAGTGGTCCCAGCCGGCGGACGGACGCGTCCCAAACGGCCAATCACTGAAATAATGGCTGATCACCGGAAGCCAAAAAACAGACGGATCACCGAGTTGGCTGATAACAGGAACGGTTGATAACCGAGGGGTCCACTGTACATTATTATTTTACACGTATTATTATTATACATATTATTATTATTTTACTATTATTATACATATTATTATTATATATATTATTATTGGCGGCATATATATATTATTATTTGGCAGCAGCAGCCAGCGGCAGCAGCGTCTTCCAAGCTCCTTACTTTTCTCCAACTACCAGAGCTACCAATGCTCCTATGATGACCTAGTTACAAGCAAAACTCCACTACCCAACGTAGCACCCAGAATGACCAAAGATTACCAACAGTGAAACCTACAAATCGAAAAAATAGAGATCAAAGGAAGACTGCAAACAAACCGAAAGCAACACCCCGCTGCCAGCCGAACAACGTAACCCTAAGCTTTGTATACTACAACTTCTTCAGGGAGTACTTGTAACCCAGCGTGACTGTCAGCGTGCCTCGTTGTGCTTCCGGTTTTCTGGTGTTTTCACGGTCGCTCTTACGTGCTAGAACTTTAATTTGTGTCATCAATCCTATACGATACATCCCTCTAGCGCCTGGAACCAATCTTGGGCGGAAAACATTATATACTGAGTCAAAAAAGGAGAATTAGTGTGCATTACCTAGCAGAGTTTACTGCCAGAGGGGAATCATAGGCCTGTTTCCCGTGTGAAAAAATAATAATAATTGAACTTTGTGTCAGAGGAAAGAAAGTCTCCCTGAAAGCATTGAGTATACATAGTGTATAGTGTATACTACAGTGGCTCCCTAGTATATTGATGATAAAGGCTAAAGTGTCATTTGAAAACAGGTGAATTTGTAAATGAAGTGATAAGCCTATAGAGGCAGGTGCCAGAAGTCGCCAGAAACTTACCACAGGTCAGCTGTTTTTAATCTTCCTGGCCTGCTAGTGTACTCGCATATAATCTAGTGATACCAGTGAATAGCAGAATACAGTGTTGTAGTAGCAACTAACCAGTATTATAATGGTACTTAGTGGAGTGGAGTGTCTTTCATTAGTTTCTTTTTCTTGAAATACGAGACGTTACTGTGAACTTCATATAACCTGTAGTTACCAGCGGTCACAATATACACAACGAGAAGCAATTATTACTACAGAAAAAGCGTCCTTCCTCCAAAATTTGCACCAGTCAACTATAGTGATAATATAGCATTTATTGTGGTGGAGACGGAAAAAACAAAAATAGAAAACCCAGATACAGCGATTGATAAACAAAGAGGGCGACTGTACGTCATTGTAGGAGCTGCCAGATATCACCGGCTCTTCAACACGCAAGTTATACTTTTGTATCAGTCAAATCACATATTCTC
>NC_069408.1:12126679-12211183 GCF_026875155.1 Cherax quadricarinatus | reverse complement strand
TTCCTGTTTTCCCCTTTTAAATTTTTTCTTTTTTTTGCACCCTACCAAATTCATCCACCAATCTCTGCAACTTCTCTTCAGAATCTCACAAGAGCACAGTGTCATCAGCAAAGAGCAGCGGTGACACTCCCACTTTGTGTGTGATTCTTTATCTTTTAACTCCACGCTCTTGCCTAGGACCTCGCATTTTACTTTCTTACAACCCATCGATAAATATATTATACATACCACGGTACATCTCACATCCTTGTCTAAGGCCTACTTTTTACTGGGGATAAAATATTTCCCTCTTTCGACATACTCTAACTTGAGCTCTCTATCCTCGTTTATAAACTCTTCACTGCTTTCAGTAACTACCTCCTAACATACACTATGGCTATCATCTGCCAATTGGCCCCCTATCACCTGTCATACGCCTTTGCCAAATCCATAATTGCCACACATAGACCTCTTTAGCCTTATCTAAATACTGTTACCTTATATGTTTCACTGTTAAACACCTGGTTCCACACACCCCCTTTACCTTTCCTAAAGCCTCCTTGTTCATTGACTTTTCCTATTCTCCGCTTCTCTTAATTCTTTCAAATTTTAATCTACCATACACTTTACCAGGTACACTAAACAGACTTTTCCTATAATTTTTGCACTCTTTTTATTCCCCTTTGCCTTTATAAAAAGGAAACTTATTGCATGCTCTCTGCCAATCCCTAGGTACCTTACCCTCTTCCATACATTTATTATATACATATGGCACCAACCACTCCAAAACTATATCCCCACCTGCTTTAACAATTTCTATCTTTATCCCATCAATCCCGGCTTGCTGCCTTACCCCCCTTTTCATATTACCTACTGCCTCACGACTTTCCCCCTATCTCACTAGGGCTCTTCCTCATCCTACAAGATGTTATTCTCCTTGCCCTATACACGAAATCCTCGCTTCCCTATCTTCATCTACATTTAACAATTCCTCAAATTTATTCCTTCCATATAATTTTTATATTATTATTTTATTTTATATTATCACACTGGCGATTCCCACCAAGGCAGGGTGGCCGTAAGATAAGATAAAACCTTTCAACCATCTTTCAATCCATCACTGTTTGCCAGAGGGGCTTACACTACAGTTTTTAAACGCAACATTAACTAACCCCTTCAGGGTCCAAGGCCAAAATCTGAAGTGGTGCTCAGTGTGCTTAGAATTTTTGAAAAAAAAAAAAAAAAATAAATAATATTGTTTTTTCTTTCAAAATTAAAGAGCATATTTTTGTGGAAGGTAATAAGATCAGATAAAAAATAAATGCTGATCATTCGTACTGAGATTAACAGTGCCTGAAGTTTGTCAAAAATGATGTGGTGGAGGCAACTTCGACGAATTTTTTTTTCCACATACGCGCATTACATTATTTTGCGGTTTTTGTTGTTTTTTCTTTTGCTTTGTACATTTTTTTTCTTTTCCTTACTATCATTGTGGGGCTGTGGAGTCACAATTCTGTATATAATGTATATATTAAAACTCACTGTTTTGAACAAATTTCTGCACTTTATAGTTAACTTATTATTGTTTACCATTGTTGTTTTTACAATATACAGCAACAAAATCTTGTAGTATTAATACTAAATGTTCTATCTAGATTTACATATTTACATCACTGGACTGGTTTTAGAACTACTGGCGCTTGTGGAAACTCTTGAACAAGGCCTCCATGCACAGAGGCACCTTACATTCCTCCACTTAAACCGAGTGTCTTTGCGTCTTTGTTGCCGTCGTTTTTTTTTTTGGGCTCAGCGATGCATTCTCTTCTGAGCCAAATTTCTTCTGAGTTGAAGGAAGTTTGTTTTATGTAATGATCACCTTTCCCTCCTCAAACGCTTGGGTTATCCTGAGGAATTCGAGGAGCCTGTTGTATAGCAGGGTGTTTGTTACCTGGACTTCATTATAGTTGGTCTGACAACAGACAAACAAATTTCACCATACGGTGGTCTGTTGCCTGTCTTTATTTGGGATACATATTATATGCATTTGAGCATTGAAATGTCTCATGAGATGGAAGAAAAGTTTCAAGGACCTCTTGTATCCTTTACGAACCAGTCAACAAAAAACCAATCTGTTATATCTCATTTGTCATACCATCTGCGCTTGTTTTGTGTTATAATCAATCACTGTCACTGGTTTTCGAATACGTTCATTAGTCACTCTGATCAACTTTGCCACTGTCTTGCATTTCATTACGGTGATTGGGTTGTCATCAATGTTGACATCTCGTTTGTCATGCACCGTAATGCATATGATGTCATTGGCAGTAAACACTGCAGTAAAACACTCATTGAATCCCGGCTTTCAGTTGTTATAATACCAGTGAATCGATTTGTGCTACTATTACGTTGGCTACACTTCTCAGACAAAACCAGGGTGACAGAAATGAAGGGTTTTATAGATTAGGAATGTGTTTATGTCATCTGAAACAAAAATTCTATATGTATTTTTATCATTCAGGAAGCTTGTTATTGGAACGCGGTCTTTGAGTTTGTTCCTAAGGTAGGTCTGTCGTTCAAGCAGTATATAAAAAAAAGCAAGGGAAAAGCTTGGTTTACATGTTGTTTTTACTTAGTGGATTGTACAGTGGGTCTTGTATTTGGTATTCCTGTGCACATTGGAAGTATACATTGCAAGATGCAGGAAAGTTATTGGGTATCTCTGTGGATGTGGTTAGAACAATGTTGGAACATATCTTGGTAAAGGGATATATGTATATTATTGAAACTGGTACACATGCATATTCAGTGATTTTTTGGGAAGTGAAACATGACAGATGTGTGTGGTACGTGCATGTTATCATTTATGTTTGCCCGTTCGACACAGGCACTCGTAGAGGTGAGGTGCAATGGCATTTGCTGCCTAGGAATCATGGCATTTTTGGTGGCATGACAAATGAGATGTCACATTGTTGTCTTCAGTTCCCGATATTGAAATGACAGACAATGGCAGGCGAAGAATAGAGCACAATGAAATTATTCTAAAACCTGCCAGCTGTGATAGACACACCCTCAATATGTGTTCAGTTAAGGTGGACAATTGTGACTGCAAATTGGGTTTGCTGATTGATTGCAAGGTTATAGTGGTACATAAAAACTTTTTTCTTCTTGTGAAACATTTCTTTGCTCAATGCTTATTATATGTATAAGTTGAAGACCAGAAACAAACCACAATATGGTCAATTTTGTTTGGCTGTCATCAGACCAAATATTATCATGTACCAAGTAACTACAACTGCAATAGGACACCTGACTGCGAATGAATCAACATACTACCTTCTTGTCTGGGGCTGTGTCACTCCGATTACAAGTGCCAGCTACAATTTGAGAAAACTGTAGAAAGAGGCGTTTTGTCTGTGCCACATTTAAAATAGAAGAAAAAAAAAAAATGCAGAGACACTTCGTTTTGCGTTTGCTTTGTGTGGTGGTGTAATACAGCACTGTGTATGGACACGTACTTCAAAGAGTTCCACCAAGCTGCTGATTTTTTTAGAAACATGTCCAGTGGACTCTATATATAGTGTACATTCATTCAAATTCAAATGATTTATTTCCTTGCGAGTTTACAATGTGGTTGACTATTGTTGGAAGTATATTTAACATAGGTAGTTTACAGTGAGGGTTTACGATTTATAGTGAAAGAGAGCCAACTATCATGGCCTTGGATTTTGGGCAGGTCTAAATTATAGATTACTCGAAAATACTACATTTTATTATTGGTTTGTGTAAAAATATAATGACATAATGTTTGTGCAGTTATTGTGCAGCATAAAACGAAGTGAATATATACAAAAATATGGGCTTATATTGGTCTCACAGGCATAAGTTACTTGAAAAATAAAATGTTATAAATATAAGAGAAAAAAAGTAGGAAAATAAAGAAAATAAACAATTACCACATGACCGGCAGTCGCGATGTTCGTCATAAGCGACGGTTCACGTTGTAACTTCTCGCTCCTTATCTCAGTAAGTATTGATCACAAAAAAAATTTTTTTTTGGCTATTACACTACAAAAAATTATCATTTCCATAGTAAAATAATTTTTTTTAATGTGAATATTTCTCGACCTGGGAATCGAGTTTTGGTCATGGGTATCAACCACTCAAAAGGGTTAAATAAAAACAATAATCACTCAAAACTATATCCCACCTGCCTTTAACCATTTTGTATCTTAATCTATCAATCCCAGCTGATTTACCTTTGTTTTCATTTTACTCATGCCCATGCACCTCCCCACATTACAATGGTTCTTCTAACTCCTAATAAAAAAAATACAAATTATATGTATATTTCTGTGAGGCTACAGTGGGAAATGCATCTCATGTGTTTCAAATATCAAAGCAACTAGAAAAAACATCTATAGTGTTAGAGTTAGACACTGGAATAAAAAAATAAACTCATCAACATACCGTCTATACACCCCCCCCCCCGCCGCCCGAATCAAATTTGTAATCAATATTTTTTATTTTTATTATCACACTCGGCACCCATATATATCCCCGATTCCCCCAACGGCAGGGTGGCCCGTAAAAGAAAAAACACCCAATTAATCCTTCATGCACCTCCCATCACTTGGCTGCCTTGCCAGGCTATGGGTGCCAAATCTTAATGAACTTACAGTTTTTTAAACTGCAACATAACACCCCTCCTTCAGGGTGCAGGGCACTGTACTTCCTTCTCCAGGACGCAAGTCCGGCATGCGGTTTCCCTGAATTCCCTTCATAAATGTTACTTTGCTCACAACTCAACAGCACGTCAAAGTATTAAAAACCATTTGTCTCCATTCACTCTATTCAAATCACGCTCACGCATGCATGCTGGTAAGTCCAAGCCCCTAGCACACAAAACCTCCTTTACCCACTCCGCTCAACCTTACTAGGCCGACCCCTTACCCCGCCTTCCTTCCACTACGACTGATACACTCTTGAAGGCATTCTGTTACGCTCCTTTCTCTTACATGTCGATACCACCTCATAAACCTTCCTCTAGCCTTGGACAACTGTATGGTAATCCCGCACCTCTACCTTTACTTCCTAACTTAACGATTTTCTCTGCAGTATTTTTCCACACCTACTCATTGCCCTCGACATTTGTCATTCTTCCAATTGCGCCAGCCTTATCCTCGCTGCAACATTCAGCACCACGATTCACCTCCACATTTAAGTGCGTTGAGTTTTTAAATCTATACTCTCATACTTTCCCCTTTTTCCTCCATTGGACCAAAGTTCTTTGTCTCCACGACTCCGAAGAGTTACCACTCACTCTTTTTCCCTCATCAATCTATGATTCACCTATCTTTCATAGACCCATCCGTGACAAGTCCACTCCCAAATATCTGAATACGTTCAACTCTCCAGACTCTCTCCCTCCATTGATTTTCTATCTTTCATCACCTATTCTTTTTGTTATCCTCTTAACCTTACTCTGTCTGTATTCACCTTTATTTTTTCTCTTTTGCACACCCTTACCAAATAATCCCAATCTCTGCAACTTCTCTTCAGAATCTCCCAATGAGCACAGTGTCACAGCAAAGAGCAGCTGTGACAACTCCAACTTTGTGTTGGATATCTTTATCTTTTAACTCACGCCTCTCTGCCTAAGACCTCGGCATTTACTTCTCTTTACAACCCCATCCTTAAATATTTAACAAACGGGTGACATTCCCCACATCCTTGTCTAAGGCCTACTTTTTACTGGGAAAAAATTTCCCTCTTTCTACATACTCTAACTTGGTCCTCACTATCTCGTAGAAACTCTTCACTGGCTTTCTGGAACCTACCTCTACACCATACACTTGCAACATCTGCCCACATTGCCCCCCTATCACCAGTATACGCTTTTCCAAATCATAAATGCCCACAAAGACCTCTTAAGCCTTATCAAAATATGGTTCATTTAATGTTTCTCTGTAAACCCTGGTCCACACACCCTACTTTCCTAAAGCGCTTGTTCATTGCTATCCTATTCTCCGTCTTACTCTTAATCTTTCAATTATAATAACCATACACTTTACCAGGTACACTAACAGACTTATCCCCCTATAATTTTTGCACTCTATTTTTTACCCTTTGCTTTATACAAAGGAACTAAGCTGCTCTTGCCAATCCCTAGGTACCTTACCCTCTTCATTACATTTATTAAAACATTGCACCAACCATCCAAAACTTATCCCCACACTGCTTTTAAACATTTTATATTTATCCCATCAATCCCGGCTGCCTTACCCCTTTCATTTTACTACTGCCTCACGAATTCCCCCAACACTCACAAATGGCTCTTCTCCACCCCTATTTTTTCCTACAAGATGTTATCTCCTTGCCCTATACACGAAATCACAGTTCCTATCTTCATAAACATTTAAACATTCCTCCAAAATATTCCTTTCCATCTTCCCAATACCTATAACTCTCCATTTAATAACTCTCCTCTTCCTATTTTTAACTGACAAAATCCCATTTGTTCTCTAGGCTTCTTACTGTTAATCTCACTCAAAACTTTTCTTATTTTCCACAAAATTTTGTTTGTGATAACATTCAACCACTCTCTCATTTGCTTCTTTTTACATTGCTTCACCACTCTCTTAACCTCTTCTTTTTCACCATATTTTCTCTTCCTCTGGCATCACTTCTACTTTGTATAAAAATCTTCTCATAATGCTTTCTTTTTCTCCTTACTACTCTCTGTATCATCATTCCTTCTCCACCAATCGCTACCTTTCCCTCCTGCACCCACTTTCCTAACCACAAAACTTCTGCTGAACACTCTTAACACTACATTTTAAACTACCCCATTAACCTCTTCGACCCCATTGCCTAGCTCTCATTAGCCCATCTTATCCTCCAATAGCTGTTTATATCTTACCCTAACTTGCCTCCTCTTTTAGTTTATAAACCTTACCCTCTCTTCCCTGTGCTTCTATTCTCATTGTATACCATCTACCTTTTTCTCTTCAGTGTAGCTACAACTAGAAAGTGATCTGATATATCTGGGGCCCCTCTATAAATAATGTACATTGTAGTCTAATCAACAGTCTTTTTTCTACCAATAATATCCAACAAACTACTGTCATTTCGCCCTACATCATATCGTGTATACTTATTGTATCCTATTTTTCTTAAAATATGTATTACCTATAACTAAACCCCTTTCTATACAAAGTTAATCAAAGGGCTCCCATTATCATTTTACCCGGGCACCCCAATTACCTACCAACTCCTCTCTAAATGTTTCCTCCTACTTTAGCATTCAAGTCCCTTCCACAATTACTCTCTCACTTGGATCAAATGCTCCTTACATTCACTTAAATCTCCCAAAATCTCTTCTATCCTCCTGATTCTCTTTCTCCAGGTGACATACACGCTTATTATGACCCCTTCTCGGCTATCCAACTCTTTACTTTAATCCACATAATTCTTGAACGTTTCACTTTCCATATTCTTTATATCTCCATAACTGATCATTTATCATTACTGCTACCCCTTCTTTTGCTCTAATCTCTCAGATACTCCAGATTTAATCCATTTATTTCCCCCCACTGAAAACTCTCCTACCCCCTTAGCTTTGTTTCGCTTAGGGCCAGCAGGAAATCCAAACTTATTTTCATTCATAACTCAGCAATCATCTGTTCTTGTCATCCGCCAACTACTTCCAGCACATTAAGCAACCAGTTTTATAAAGTTTTTCTTCTTTCTTTTTTAGATAATTGTATACAGGAGAGGGGTTTCTGAGCCCTTTGACTCCCGGCATTTTAGTGCCTTTTACGGCACGGCATGGCTTACGGAGGTTAAGATTCTTTTCCACTTCCCCATGGACAATAGAGAAAAAATAAAGATCATGAGCTATTTAGAAAAGGGAGAAAAACCTTGATGTATGTATATATATATAGGCATGTGCGTGTCTGTGAAGTGTGAACAAAGTGTAAGTAGGTAGCAGATATCCTTGTTATCTAGCATGTTTATGAGACTGAAAAAAGAAAACCAGCAAATCTAACATCATGCATAACAATTAAGGTTTTGGTTTACAGTCATCTGGCAGGACGGGTAGTCCTTCCCTGGGGTGGTTGCTGTCTACCAACCTACTAAATGTTATATACAGTCAATTCATGTACACTGCAGTTGTTGATGAGTGATTATTTTTTTCTCAACTTCTACACCTAAATATCATAAGTTATTTACCAACAGTTTTTTTACACAGATAAATAACACCCCTTCAATCTGTTTAAAAACAAAAAAATATCTTTCAATATGTTCTTCTCTAACAGTATTTCCCCAGGTATATCCACATTTAAAAAGGTACATGAAAAAATAGAACATCACTGAAATTTCCCTTCAAAATTTTTAAAAGGTTAGCAAATTGTTAACATTCATGTCTATTCTATTTTTTTTTGATTTGGAGATACCAGAGAATGAATACTTGTTACTCTGGCAAGGCCACTGAGGAATCAGGAACATTAGTACTATTGAGCAGGAAAATGCCAATGTTACCAGTGCTGAAAAGAAAAGGTAATAAAAATATTTGAATATGGTTTAAGAAAAAATTAAAGTCAATGTCAATAATTGCTGAGATTTGTTAATGCTTACGTTACTATTACATATTACAATCAATGCACAACTTTCATGTGTATGTAATATTTACCACATTAGTATAGGTCTTATTACATTAACAGAGAACCACCAGTTACTGTATTTCACAGTGTGTTTTTATTCATGCTCTAAGCTGTTTTACTCAATAAATAAGCATAAAAAAGGACACATTAATAGAGCACTTGTAGGCATAATGATAAGCCAGGCTAGACAGGCCTATACACAATAAAATTCTTTAATTTATGTACATCGCCTTCAAAATTTACTAATGAAAAAGGTGCAGGAGTCTTGTGCTGTGATTTACTAGCAAGTATTACTGATTCATCGGTGAACTTCTATAAAAATTACAGAGATTGTCTTACTCTTCTGTAAATAATTATCATTGTGAATGACAAAATTTTATGCATCCCTACAATTGCAAAATTATCCAAATTCCTAACTTATATAAGCATACTGAAAGCAATCCTTCTACTGGTAGGTTAGACATCTACAATCCAAAAAATAATATTGTACTGTCATACAAGTGTAAAACAGAAGGCGTTTTAGACGTTGTGCATTCTAGCAGAGGGACTGCTTGTGTTTTCTTGGTCTCTTGAACATGCAAGAATGAGAGACAATTCTTACAACCTCTACTTACCATTCAGGAAGTATGAACACTATTTTTTTCATCACGGGGCATACCTAGGGTTACGTATTTAATCCATTCCGTGGGATTGTTTGTATATGATTTGTTCGTATGCTGGTGTCAGTTTTCCTCTTTTTAAATTAATTGAAATGCTATTAGTTATTTTTTCCAGCTGAATTCTGCTCTCGGGAGGCAAGACAAAATAACCATTATATCAATTCTGAGGCTTATTTATCGTCAAAATTATCTAATATGAACATAATAAACAATATAAATTACTTAGAAAACCTATATACACTTCTAGAATAAAATTTGTCATTACATGGACGGCGGGAGGGAGGAGGTTTGTGGTCAGGAAGTGGTCACGCTTTCTCGCTATGAAAACGTTCAAGAGATGTTTTAAGAGAAAACGGAGTTTGTGAAGCTAACTGAATTAGATCTGGTGTCAGGAGTTCACACTTTTCTTAAGTCCTTGCCCCTCAAGGAAGGCTCCTTGATGGATGGTGAGGGGTATTGATTTAGGGAAAAATTGGATCTGTGTGCCAGTTCCCCAAATTAAGCCTGAAATATCCTCCCCCCCCCCACAGGCACTGTATATCTATGGGTTTAGTGCTTCCCCCTGTGATTATAATTATAATAAAATTTTAAGAACTGTTATGTGCAATTTTAAGCAGGACACTTTGGATATTACCCTCTACCAGGATACCAGCAATCCACAACTGCAGACTATACCAAGTTGGGGGGTGGTATTGCATCTATTTGACTCTAACCAAACTATTTTGTATTAGTACCACTTGTTTATGACGATTATGGGGAATACATTTTTGCTAAATTTTACTGTAAAAAACCTTAAGACGCTTATAACATTGTGCCATTTACGGATACACCACACAAATATCCCAAATTTCAGTGAGAGAAAATTAAAGGCACTAATAACAAACAGACAATGAATAAGCACCACCACCTCTTAGCTGGAGACTTCAAATATCAAACCTTGGCCGACAGATGATCAGCTGTAACTGATTTCACAAACAATATGAACAACACACTTCTCATACCAACAATAACTAAACAACCAGGCTCACTGAGACATGTGCAACTAAGAGACCAATATGGGACCAATATATAGCCCCCTTAAATCAGGATAATCACAGACGCACCCTACAGACTACTACCCAACCTTCCTCTTACAAACATTAGTTAAAACACCAATGGAATAACAAACAAAGTATCATTTAGACTCATGATGAGGCCTCAAATAAGGAAGTTCCACAGCAGGACCTGAGACTGTTGATGGCCTACAGAAATTCTCCAAGGCCAATGGTATTGACACTTGGAACAGGGCACTTTTCTTAAACAAATTACTTAGACCTATACAACAACATTGTCCTATAAAAACGAAACAGTCACAAAAGAAAAAACGGCTGGGTGTGCCCATGGCTAACCAGCAGCATTCTTGAAAATCCATTGATTAGAAACACCCAATATGAAAAGGCAATGTAGGACAGGGCTTAATACACAAAGATTTTTTAAACACTATTCATCAGTTCTCACCAGAGTAATAAAGAAAGCCAAACCAAATGTTACTACGCTGCAGATTCACTGACACAAGAGGAGATATAAAAAAAGACCTGGAAAAACACGCTCCAGATTCTGGGGCCCACAAACTGAAAAAAAAAACAAAGAATATTGTCCTTATAAACTAATGAAACACCTCTGCATCCCAGTGATACACTAACAAGATAAACGACTTTCTTTTCAACCACTGGATCTAATCTTGCCAGTTAAAATCCCAGTACTACCCCATGCCGGAGGACTTCCTGATGGGAATATTTATTTTTTTTTTTCCCCAAATTCCTTCTTCTTGTACCAACTGAGCCCACAGAAGTCACCGATATTATAATGTTACTTAAAATAACTCGGGGGGAATCATCTCGTGCCCCACCATTATTGTACAGGAAGTGGCCATGTCCATTCACTTGATATTTCATTCAGGGGGAAACCTCAAAAATCGTACGTATCACATATCGAACCTTTCGAAAATTGGACCATTTGTCGGACAAACTGTGTCCCTAATTATCGAAACGTTGCCCCTATTTTAGGGACCGCGGGTATGGGGACCTGTCTGCCGCCCCGCTTGTCCGCATCCTTGCGCAGGCGCCGTGAGCAGTCTTGCTTTGTTTTTGCTTAGTGAACACTACCTGCGCTCTCATTAACGCATTTTACGATGATTTTTGTTTGTGTGTTTAGTGCTTGGGGACTGTGAAATAAGTGGCAATGGCCTAAAGAAACTTGCTCTTAAGTATACCCTGTGTAAGAAAGTGAGAAACACCATAGCATGTGAAAAGGAAAATAATACAGGAAGTATGAGTGTGGTGTGAGACCTTGTTTGAGCTTGCCAGGGTGTATGGGAAAACAAGTCGACCATCGGTTCTAGACTGTCAAAGAAAGAAAGAACTATCAAGGAGCTGATGTTGCGAAAGGTGTAAGTTGCAAACCAAAAAAAAGACCACAAATAGTTAAGAGGTGAGAAGTTGTTGCTTGTGTGGATCAAGGATAAAGAGAATGTTACAGGAGTTGGTGTGTTTAGAGACGATTATTTGCAAAAAGGCAGGAAGTTGCATGCCGATCTGTACAGAAAAACTTGGAACCAATGCTGATAGTGAAATTTAAGGCAGCAGAGGCTGGTTTGACAGATTTAGAAGCATAGTGGCATTCACAATGTTGTGTACAGCCCCCACTGCACAACCCGCTAAAGACATGGTGAGGGCAGCCAGTTCAGACAACAGGCAGTGAGATGTTTGTATAGGAGTTTAAGGGGTACATAAGGCCAGTGAAGAATTCAAACTTGACAAGCGTTTGTGAGAAACAGGCTTGTTTGGAAGAAAGTAAAATGCCAAAAGGCTTCATCACAAAGGAGAGGAAAAGGCACTGCCAGGACACAAGCCTATTGAAAGACTGGGCTTACTCTTTTGTTCTGTGCTAATGTCCCATTTTAGGGAAATGTTAAGGAAGGTGCCAGAAACTAAGGAATTGGACAGTTTATTTTGTGAGGACAGGGGTCCAGTGACTCTCAAGCTGGTCCTATGGTATTAACCCGTAAAACGGTCCAAGCGATCTACGTTCACATGGTGTAGTGCTACAAAGACTGATATAGATACTAATCATACCAGATAGATCCTAGTTCTGATAATCTCGCACTCGCTCTCCCTATTGATTATCTCCGTCCCTATTGTAGTGACGTTCTAAGCTTATCTATTCCGCTCTGCTCTAATAGTAACAAAGTACCAGCACTGAGATGCGCGCAACGCAAGTCTATTGCTATATGCGACCGCTCTGTGTATTGACACTACATAGCCGGTGCTCATTAAACAGACAGATGAAAAAGACGAAAGAGTTTGAACTCTCTCTCATTATCGTACCTCTCTAACTGTTCAAACATCGCGCACACAGTGTCAGAGTAACCAGAGCAGACAAATACACCACGCCCTCAAGAGGAACAACCCGCGTCTCCAAGCTCCACCCGGTTCGCACTAAAGACTTTCCCGCCTATCATGGCCGCCCTCCCCTGTCCGCGACCCCCCCGTACGTCCAGTCGTAAGCTTCTCTCTTTTATGTGCGGGGGTTATTTGTGTATCGTTCCAGACTCGGTATTGTGCTTTTGTGTTATTTGTGATATGTGGTAAAAGACGAGAAGGGAAGTAACCCCAGAGAGGGCTTTACTGAAGTCTTCATGGAGGGGGGTTCTCCTTTACCAAACACTAAACCTCCAAACTCCCTCTCTCCTCCCTATCTTCCAGTGCCATCAGCAATCTTCTATATAGGTAAGTTAAAAATGTTATTTAATATGTATTACTATACATAATTAAAATACTATAGTATTGGTCGTATGTAAAACTGTAATTAATCTCTATAAAATGTATTTTTTGTGGTGAATAATTTTTGGGTTTCTGGAACGGAATGAATTAAAATTGGTATATTTCCATTATTTCTTAGGGGAAAATATTGCTTCGTATTTCAGACTTTTCGAATTTAGAACTGAGATCTGGATCGGATTAAGTTCGATTTTTGAGGTTCATTGTACGTTTAACATGTTCACTAGAAATAGCACCTTCCTGAAACTACTCATGACAGCAAGGGTTACACAAAATGACATTAAAGGTGGTGGCCCTTCAGATTGTAAACAACTATAGGCATATCAAACCTTACCCATGCTATCCAAATTCTTCGTGAAACTCGTGCCCCAGGAGACTATATTCATTTTATCACGGCACAAAACATACTCAATCCCTGCCAATTTGGATTAAGGGAAAAATAAAAGCACTAATGAAGCAATTTGTTAAAAATGCTAGATCTGCTTTACACAGCATTGGAACATAAGGAATATCGCTTTGGAAGAATTTTTATTGACTAAGAAAAGCTTTTGAACTGTAGACCATGGCATCCTACTCCACCAAAACTTGACATTTGGTATAAGTGGGCCATTGCGCTTGCATATTTAAATCCTACCTTACTAATAGGTATCGTATGTCACCATTAAAGACACTGCATCATCAACACGGGGGGGCCACGTAATATGGAATTCCGCAGGGAAGTGTCCTTGGACCCTGCTCTTCCTCATATACATCAATGATCTTCAAACGTATCCCAAATGCCTGAAACCCATTCTCTTTGTGATGACACGATTTTATGATCTCTCACCCTCATCTGTGCCACCCTCATCACCATAGGTAAACGAGGAGATGCTCAAAATATCGACTTTGATGGAGAGCCAGTATAAACTTACACTTAACACAGAACAAAACATACTCTATTATGTTTGGTTGCAGAGCAGATGTTACTCAACTAAACATTAAGATCGTCAAACACTCTAATTGCCAGACCATAATGAGGGCAAAATTCCTAGGCCTATACCTTGACACATCCTGAATTTCAGCACCCTTATCCATCTGAACAAAAAAAGTATCCAAAACAGTTGCGGAATCCTCATTAGATACGATACTATGTGCCGCAAAATGCCCTTCTCACACTATACCATTCACTCATTTATCCATACCTCACCTATGCTATTTGTGTTTGGGGATCAACTGCAGCAACACACCTAAAGCCAATAATAACCCAACAAAAAGCCGCAGTAAGAATAATCTCTAAATTCCATCCCTGGCAACACACTCCCTCACTCTTCATAGATCTAAACTTACTCCCTGTTCAAAACATCCACACTTACTACTGTGCAATCTACATCTACAGGACCTTAAATTCCAACATTAACCTTGACATAAAATGCTTTCTTGATAGTTGTGACAAGACCCATAGGCATAACACCAGACACAAACATCTCTACCACATTCCCCATGTCCGACTAAACCTTTACAAAAATTCAATGTATGTCAAAGGCCCTAAAATCTAGAACACCCTACCTGAAAACTCTAGAACTGCAGACACATTCATCACCTTCAAAACTACCGTTAGAAAACATCTCATCTCCCTGATACACCCCGTCAACTAACTACATAAAAACCACCTGGTGGTTCACACTTACACTCACTCGCTCACCTATTTGACTATAAGCACAGAAATATGAATCTTAATCTTAAAATAATGATTCCTAACTAGTCATAGGTTTGCCTGCGATACTCCAATACAGAAACTATGTATGGTGCCAAAACAAAAGCATTCACACTGCTAAACTCACAAACTAGTATTTAGTCAACTTACTCCATAATTTGTAATATTTTGGGGTTAAGAATTAATCTAAGTTTGCCTGAAATGCCTAGCCATGCTAGGTGTCCTAGTGGCCCCCCTCTGTAATTGTATTTTATTACTGTAAACAACAATAGCCAAAATCTGAAACCCCCCCTTGTAATCTTATAGAGAAAAAAACTTGATATTGACGATTGATTTTTATGTTTATTTCATAATACGTATTCCTGTAAATTTTTTCTCCGTAACCATTCAACAGCGCTTTTCCATCTTTTCAGGGACAGAGGTCCCATTAGAAATTATGTAACGCCCTTTGCTGGCGCATAGCCTTTTAGCTCCTTCTGCTTTAGTATTGCACTCGTAGAGGGCTAGCTTGTACTCAACTCGCAAAGTCCTAAACCCCTCGTACCCAGTCGGGCTTATAATATTTCTTGCTTTTTCCATGAAAATATCCTCTTTTTTTCTTGGATGCCTTGCCTGCTTTTTGGGGCCCATGGCAGAAAAAGAAATTTGGAAAATTTAAACTGAAAAAACGTAAGGAAAACGGAATTCCTTGCCCCGCGGGGTAACCCCGTAAGCCATTGCCTGGGACCTTTGTTTTGATTGACACGCTGACTGGTGGGGTTTGTAAACAAATTTAAAGCAGTACGTACATACATGTACTGTACTATTATAATTATAATTATTATTGTAGTACTTTTTTAATTTTCATTTTATTTTTATATACTTTTATTTAAAATTATTATTTGTTTTATCATTATATTAGTATTAATATAATAATAATTATTTTTTTTTTTTTTATTACACCTGGCCGTTCCCACCAAGCAGGGTGGCCCAAAAAAAAGAAAAACTTTCCCATCATTCACTCCATCACTGTCTTGCCAAAAGGGGTCTTTACCTACATTTTTTTAAACTGCAACTTACACCCCTCCTTCAGAGTGCGGCACTGTACTTCCCATCTCCAGGACTCAATTTGGGGCCTGGGGTTTTCCCTAACCCCTTCAAAATTTTACTTTGCTCCACTCCAACAGCCTCAAGTTTTAAAAAACCTTCGTCCCCATTCACCCCCTATCAAACACGTCACGACGCCTGCTGGAAGTCAACCCCCTCGCACACAAAACCCCCTTTTACCCCCCCCCCAAACCCTTCCAGGGACCCCTACCCCCCCTTTCCCTTCCCACTACAGATGATACACTCTAAAGTTATTCTGTTTCGCTCCTTTTCTTAATGCGAACCACCTCAAAAACCCTTCCTCACCTCGGACAACAGTTTTGTATCCGCACCCCCCTATTTCCCAAATCAAATTCCTGCATTAATTCACCCACACATTCCCCTAAACTAAATTCCATGCCTCACCTTCCCCTCGCTGCAACATTCATCCCCCCATGCTTCACCCCTATAAGAGCTTGGGTAAAACTTACTCTCAACTTTCCCCCCTTTTGCCCCCAAGGAAAAAAGTTCCTGTCCCCACAGACTCCAAATGCCCACTCCCCTTTTTTTCCCCCTCATCAATTCTATGTTTCACCTCTTTTTTTCAAACCCCATCCGCGACACGTCCACTCCAAATTCTAAATCGTTCCCTCCCCCCATACTCCTCCCTCAATCTGAATTAAATTTTTCTCCCCAAAATCTTTTTGTTATCCTCAAAACCCTTTTCTCTTTCCTTTTTTCACCTTTAATTTTCTTTTTGCACACCCTACCAAAATTCTTCCACCTCTCTGCAGCTTTTTTTAAATCTCCCAAGACACAGTGTCATCAGAAAAGAGCCTGTGACAACCCCCCCCTGGTGTGATTTTTTACTTTTTAACTCCCCCCTTTTTGCCAAACCCCTCGCATTTCTTCTCTTACAACCCCATCTATAAATATATTAAACCCACGGTGACACACACTCCTTGTTAAGGCCTCTTTTACTGGGAAAAAAATTTCCCTCTTTTCTCTTACTCTAACTTGAGCCTCCTATCCTCGAAAAAATCTTCATGTTTCAGAAACCCTACCTCCTCACCATACACTTGCAACATCTGCCACTTGCCCCCCTACCCACCCGTCATACCCCTTTTTTTCCAAAAATCCATAAATCCCAAAAAGACCTCTTTACCCTTTATCAAAAATTACTTTTCATTATTTTTTCACTGTAAACCCCTGGTCCACAACCCCCTATTTTCCTAAAGCTCCTTGTTATTGTATCCTATTCTCGTCTTACTCTTAATTCTTTCAATTATAAATCTACCTACCTTACCAGGACACTCAACAGATTATCCCCCAAAATTTTTTGCACTCTTTTTATCCCCCTTTCCCTTTATACAAAGGAACTTGAGCTCCCCAATCCCTAGGTCCCTTTACCCTCTTCCAAAAATTTTTTAAAATAATTTGCACCCCCACCCCAAAACTTTTCCCCCCACTCTTTTAACCCATTTCTATCTTTACCCACAATCCGGTTTTTTCCCCCTTTCTTTTTTACCTACTGCCCCGAACTTCCCCCACACTCACAATGGCTTTCCTCACTCCTACAATGTTTTTCCTCCTTCCCCTATAACACAAAATCACAGCTTCCTACTTTAAATTTAAAAATTTCCTCAAAATTTTCCCCTCCATTTTCCCAATCCTCAAAATCTCCTTTTAAATAACTCTCCCTCCTTTTTTTAACTGACAAATCCATTTTTTTTAGGCTTTTTAAATTGTTAATTCACCCAAAACTTTTTCTTATTTTCAAAAAATTTTTTGATAACAGCTCACCCACTCCCTTTTTGCTCTTTTTTTACATTGTTTTCACCACTCTTTAACCCCCTTCTTTTTCTCCATATTCTTCCCTCCTTCATCATTTTACTTGTAAAAACTTCTCTATGCTAATTTTTTCTCCCTTACTACTCTCTTTACATTCATTCACCAATCGCCCCTTTTCCCCCCGCACCCCTTTCCTGTAACCACAAATTCTGCTGAACCTCTAAACTACTTTTTAAACCTACCCCATTCCTCTTCGACCCCTTCCCTATCTTATTCCCATCTACCCTCCAATAGCTGTTTATATCTTACCCAACTGCTCCTTTTTAGTTTTAAACCTTTACCTCTCTCTTCCCTGATCTTCTATTTCCTTGTATCCCATCTCCTTTTACTCTCAGTTTTGCACAACTAAAAAGTGATCTATAATCTTGGCCCCCGAAAAAAACAGTACACCTGAAGTTATCAACTTCTTTTATTACCAATACTAATCCAACAAATCTGTCATTTCGCCCTACATCATATTTTAATATTTATCCTTTTTTCTTAAAATTGTTTACCTATAATTTAAACCCCTTTTATAAAAGTTAAATCAAAGGGCTCCCATTTCATTTACACGGGCACCCCAAACTTACCTCCACCCCCTCAAAAAATTTCTCCTATTTAGCTTCATCCCCTACCAAAATTACTTCTCATTTGGGTTCAAAGGTCCTATACTTCACTTAACATCTCCAAAATCTCTCTCTCTCCTCTCTTCCCTCTTTCCAGGTGCTACACGTTATTTTGACCATTCTCGCCCCAACCTTTATTTAAATCCACACAATTCTGAATTTAAACATTTCAATTCTCTTTTCCCCTTTCCCCATAACTGACATTTAATTTTTGCACCCCTTCCTTTGCTCTAACTCTCTAGATACTCCAAAATTTAATCCCATTTTTTCCCCCCCCACTGAAAATTCCTACCCCTTCACTTGTTCGCTTAAGCCAGGACATCCAACTTCTTTTTTTCTAACATCAGCAATCTCGTTTTTGTCATGCATACTCCCGCAATTTAAAAAACCCGTTTTAAAAATTTTTTCTTTTTCTTTTTTTTTTAAAATGTATCAGGAGAAGGGGTTACGCCCATTGCCCCGGGCATTTTATCCCTCTTTCGACAGCATGGCTTATGGAAAAAAGATTTTTTTCCCCCTTTCCCCATGGACAAAGAAGAAAAAAAAAAGAAAAAGAGCTATTTGAATGGGAAAAAAAACCCTAGATGTTTATAATATATTTGCATGTGCGTTTCTGTAAAGTGTGACCAAAATGAAGTAGGGTCAAGAATCCCTGTTATCTAGCGTGTTTATGAGACAAGTGTTTTGGACATTTTTTATTAATTTAGGGACCTGGGCAAGATCAAATTCCCCAGTCAAGAGCCCCTCACCCCCCCTAGTACGTATGTCGTACTACTATATACTATTCTAATAAAAATAAAAATTTTTAAAAATAAAATATTTAGTAAAATAAATAATAATAACAGTAAAAGAGAAACTTCAAAAGGCTGCCATGCTGGCACCACCATCAGCAAAACATTAGAATATTTTTTAGTACACTTTGCACCTGTTAGACTTAACCCTTTGACTTTTCCGACATATAAATAGTTTTAGAGCCAATGTTTTTGCGATTTATACGCACAAATTCTGCGGCTTCAAACGAGCGCCCAAACCTGGTAGGCCCACACGGGAGGAATGGGTCTCAGTGGGCGGGGTGCACCCCGTGAAAAAAAAACGGGACCTAGCGGTGCATTTGGGAAAGCCCTGTTGTCAGTCCTTTTCCCATGCCCTCGGGAAAAAATTCCTCACTCCTCGGCGGTTTTGGGGGCTTTTTTTCCCCTGATACTTAACACGAGAAAATGTCATGACAGTGAATTCAAGGGTTTTCAAGTGAGTGTTACCGAAAAAAAAAGCCCCGGATAACGTAAAAAGGACGAAAACCCAGATGACCCCCCAAACCTTTGACCCTGGGGCGTCCCGGTTGTTCACTTCACGTTCGCCCGTACCAGGACAAAGAGGAAACTTTTGGTCGTGTACAACACCGATGTACAGTGATAGTGATTTCAATCATGAAAGAGTTCTAGTGACAGTGAAGTGAAAATTCCCCGGGAAGGCCGTATGTACCTAGCATGCGGGCTGGTAGGTTTTCATATGTTTTCCAAGGGGAAAGGGAAACTCGGGCACATCCTGGCCCCAAAACCCCCGACCTATAGTGAAGGAAAAATATTTTAAAATGGGTATAATGGTGACATGAGGGAGGGGCGTGGGGGTGATAGTGAGGGTGGCCGGGCCCATGTGGCACCATCACCCGGGGGACGCTACTACCCCGCGGTGACTAGCAGAACAACCGCCTCCCCTACCCCCAAATGCCCCCAACCTGCCCACCACAACCTGCACGCCACAAACCCCGGTACAATATCCCGACCCCACCACAGCCGCATTGGGATTGGCAGGACGGTGCGATTGTTCCCAGTCCCCGACTTTGATGAAACACAAAGTGGAAAAAGCCATTTGTCCCTTGGGGAAAAATGCCATGAACTGGCTGCTTTGAGTTATTTTTTGATGAACCCCCATGGCTATTGCAGGAAACAAATACTATGTTTATTACACCTGGCAAAAACAAATTTTCTCACCAAAAACACGGTTTTCACAAGTGGAACGAGACAACTGTGGCGAGATGTACCTGTTTTTTGCCACAATAAAGCTTATGCCACATGTGTTAAAAACACACTGTCACCCCCAACTGGACAACAATCGCCCGATTTCAATCCAGGTTTTTGTGACTTTAGGGGCAATCGTTTCCTGTACTGTTGCGTATGTTTCACTTTTCAACAAAACCAGGCCGCAGAAGGGACAGGTTAATAAGTAAGATGTGTTTATGTACCTGAAACAAAAGTGCTCATATTTTTATCCCTTCGGGAAACTGTTATTGATAGTCCTTGTTTTATTCAAAGGAAACTCTCATAAGCAAAATTTTACCAAACAAGAAAAAAAAAAGCTTTTGGGATAAAGCTATTTTGTACTGTGTGATGCAGAAGTGGTCTTGTTTTAGTATTTTTGTGACACTGGCAGTAATACTTTGAGAGTACCCTGAATTATTTGGGGTTTCCTGGGAGTGGTTCGAACATGTGAACCATATCTTGGTAAGGGGATATGTTATTTTTCTGATAACTGGTACCAAGCCCCCACTCAGTGATTTCTTGCGAGTGAACTTGACGACGTGTGTGGCCGTGCGTGGTAATGCCAAAAATATGCCCAAAGGGTTCCCCTTTGGGACTCGCAGAGGTGAGGTGCAAGCCCTTTGCTGCCAAGACATCTGGATTTTCGGGGCATGACAAACGTGATGTCCTTGTTGACACATTCACACAAACAAATGGTACCCATGGCAGGGACAAAAAGAGACCAAGAACCCATTCTAAAACCTCAGGTCATGGGCTACAACTCATAGCGCTTAGTGGACAAAGTGAAGCAGATTGGGGTTTTCAACTGTGTAGCAAGATTATAAATGGGGAATCAAAATTTTTTTCCCTCTTTGGGATATCTCTAGTAAATGCTTAATAACATATACAATTGAAAACCAAAAAAACACCAAATATGGGGGAATTTTGCCCCATAAAAGACAAATAATTCAAATCAAAGGAGCAACTCCTGCAATGACCGCGCCCCAAGACGTCATCTCGTTTGAGGCCCGGGGGGATCATACCCCATACAAAAATGCCCCCTATGCCAAGAAAAATGCTCAAAGGGGTTTTTTGTATTATGCAAACCACAAAAGCCCCCAAAACCAGAGACACTCGTTTTTTTGTGTAGGAGTGGGAGTGCCCCCCGCATAACCCCTGTTTCAAGAGTTCCACAAGCGCAGCAGTTTAGGGAAAGGTTGTGACTTTACATATGTTATTATTATGGAAAAATAGTAATAAACATTGTTTTTTATTTTTTGTTTGTGTAAAAAAAGGTTTTACACAAAATAAAGTGATAAAGTTTGTTTGTTTTTGGTTGTAAATAATGATGTAATTTGAAAATGCACCTTCTTGTCTCCAGGGGCCCCATGTTACCTGGAAAAGAAAATATTTAAAAATGCAAAAAAACCTTTGAATTAGAGTAAATAAAAAAATACCCGGGTGGGCGGCAGTCGCCGTGTGCCGTACGCACTCAATTTCTGCAAAAATTTGGGCTCTATTCTCGGTAAGTACTAGGAAAAAATTTTTTTTTTGGCTTTTAAAAATAGTAAAAAAAATCCAAATTTTTATAAGAAAAAATAATTTTTTTTTTTTCGAAATATTTGGGGACATAGAATGACATTTCAAGAGGGCCCTGAAACAGTCAAAGGGGTTTAAATAGATTAAAATAGGGCATTTTGCCCCAAAAACCCGGATGTAGTGCTTTCTCTTCTCTCAATTTTGATATTTAACCCCCTTAAACCCCTTTTGGGGTTTCGGGGCTACTATCGGCTTACGACCCGGGTTTTTTACGTACTAGTACCCTAAATTTTACACCCCCAAATCTAGGGGAGAAAGCGGTAGGCCCCATTTGAAAGAAGGGTTTGTGGCAGTGTGCACGTAAAAAAAAATCCTGCAGCACACATGCTAATGAGAAAAAAAAAAAAATTTGACCATTTTTGGGGAAAAAAACAGCGACTTTGCACTGTATTTTTGTATTTGGGATTTATTGAGTATTTTAGTTTTCTTTGGTCTCATTTTAAGAATGGAAGGCATATCATAGAAATTGAGATGATTTTGACTGGTTTTACAATGAAAAGTACCTTGAAATTGAGCTCAAAGTAGCAGAAATGTTCGATTTTTACCAAAGTTTAAAAGTAAACAAATCATGCCAAGCATCCAATACACATCAACTGGTGAGTCTAATATTCTTTTGCAAGTGCGCCAATATGATTCATACCATTTTTTACACTAATGCAGTAGTCTGCATAACAGTAAATCTTCTATTTTATGTGAGAATAAAAATTCAAAGTGGAAAGCAAAAGAATGTAAGAGGGGCCTTGAGACGTGACTAATAAACAGAGGAAATGTCATTTTAGTGCCAGGAATGTATTTCTTGTTTGTTCTGGACTCTATTTGGAAATTGGCATCTTTTGAAATTTGTGTGAAATTGGCAAAATTGCTAAATTCTGACCACTGTACTGGATAGTTGAAATTGGTAAATGGGTGGTTTCTTGCACTCATTCAATAAAAAAAATGGAGTTCTAGCGAAATATTCATGTTTTTTGTCGACTAGTACAGTGGAACTGGCCGAAAATGGGGCTCAAAGTGGGCAAAATCACCGATCCGTAAACATCGCCGAGACCGCTAACTTCGCGAGAGCATAATTCCGTAAGTTTTCCATCAAATTTCATATTTTTGGTGTCATTATAATCTGGAAAAGATTCTCTATCTTTTCATAAGAAAAAATTATTTTTTTTTTTTAAATTTGGCCGACCCTGAGAACGAGTCTCGGAGAGGGCCTATCGACCCTCAAAGGGTTAAACTGTCCAAACAAATTTACGTTCACATATGTAGTGCTCCAAAAGTAGATCTACATTATTTTACATATTTTTATATATGTATAACAAAAAAAAAGTACATCAGAGTTTTATTTACACGTTTTCAAATGGAAAAAAAAAAAAAAAATTAAGATGTTTTTTTACATACTTTCAAAAGTTGAAAAAAACGTAGATCTACGTTTGGACAGTTTAAGGGTTAAACACACATTGTAACCTTTGCAAAGAAATATATATTTTATTTATTTATTTATTTAAGGAACCTCCCTTGAAGAGGAAGTTCGCATCCTGAAATTTCTCTTGTATCCTGAAGCAAAAAATTGACCGAACGACAGTTCACATCCTGAAAAATTAGCATGGTGGGGCTTTCGTAACCCGAGGTTCCACTGTAGTTTTAATCCCCCCACAACATTTCCTTTTCCAATTTGGAAGGCCTGATCTGAAAACAGAATGTGGGGGACAATAAGCTCCAGTACTCTTAACAAATTAGTTGAGGTCTGAGATTCAAAGACTGCTCTGACCTAGTTGACCACTCAGCACTCTTGGCAATAAATTAATACAACTCAAACATTAGAACATCCAAAGCAAAATAAAGCAAAACAAATTTAAACTAACTCTTAATAGATAACTTACATGATGAGAAAATACCAAAAACTGTAAAGCTTTATTTTTTATTAACCCACTGACTGCTTCCCACCGAGGCAGGGTGACCCAAAAACAAAGAAACACTTTCATCACCACTTACTCCATCACTGTCTTGCCAGAGGCATGTTGACACTACAGTTCAAAAACTGCAACATATCTCCACCCCTCCTTCAGAGCACATGCACTGTACTTCCCACCTCCAGGACTCAAGCTCAGCTAACAAATTTCCATGAATCCCTTCATAAATGTTGGTTTGCTCACACTCCAACAGCACGTCATCAAAACCCACTTGCCCCCACTCACTCTTATTTAACAAATTCACATACGTTTGCTGGAAGTTACCCCTTTGACTGTCACAAGCCCCTTTCTGCAACTGTCATTCTATGTTGCAAAATTTTTGAGAAAAAAAAAAAAAAAAATTATGAAATGATAGAGCATCTTTTCCTGATGGTAATGTCACCAAAAGTACGAAACTTGGTCAAAAACTCGTGGAAT
This sequence comes from Cherax quadricarinatus, assembly GCF_026875155.1. Classification (NCBI taxonomy): domain Eukaryota; kingdom Metazoa; phylum Arthropoda; class Malacostraca; order Decapoda; family Parastacidae; genus Cherax; species Cherax quadricarinatus. Next base: position 12,186,855 of record NC_069408.1, on the reverse strand, counting down.
TACACTACCGCGAAGTTAGCGGTCTCGGCGACATATATGCATCGGCAATTTCACTGACTTTGAGCCCTGTTTATGGCCAATTCCGTTGTTCCAGTTGACCAAACTCATAGCTATTTCTTTAGAACTCCATTTTTTCTATCAATTGAGTACAAGAAACCGCCCATTTACAGATTTGAACTACCCAATAAAGTGGTCAGAAATTGGCAATTTGGCCAATTTCATGCAAATTAAAAAAGATGCCAATTTCAAAATAGGGTCCAGAATAAACAATGTAGACATTCTTGGCACTAAAATAACATATCCTCTGTTCATTAGTCACGTCTCTAGGCCCCTCTTATATTACTATTGCTTTCTATTTTGATTTTTTATTCATAAAAAAAAAATACAAAATTTACTGTTATGCAGACTACTGCATAATTGTAAAAATGGTATAAATAATATCAGTGCACTAGTGAAAGAATATCAGACTCCCCAGTTGACGTGTATTGGACGTGTGGTGTGATTTGCTTACTCTTGAACATTGGTAAAAATTGAACATTTCCGTTACTTTGAGCTCAATTTCAAGGTCGTTTTCATTGTGAAACTAATCAAAATCATCTCTATTTCTGCACTATGTTTTCCATTTTATCATGTGAGACCATGAAAATGAGAATACAAAGATAAATACTATACGAAAATACACCTCAAAGTCGGCGCTTTAATAAAAAAAAAAAAGTCAGCTTTTTTTTCTCATTATGCACCGCGTGCTGCAGGATTTTGTTTATGTGGTGCACACTGACAACACAGACCCATTCTCTCACATGTGTTCCTACCAGCTTTCTCCTGCTCGATTTGAAGCCTAGAATTATTGAGTATATATACGTCCAAAACACTGGCTCGTAAGATGTATACAGTGGTCCCTCAATTATCATCCTTAATCCGTTCCTGGAAGTGGGACTACAGTATTATCAAAATAGACGATTTTCGAATCAATTTTCCCCATAAGAAATAATGTAAATACAATTAGTCCGTCCCTGACACCCAGAAGTATTAAAAAATTTTTTTACGTGAAATATAGATGTAGTACATAAACAATACAATGGGACATGATGAATGAAACATTAACAGCATAACACTTACCTTTATTGGTGATTCTTCTTAGTGTATGGAAGACTGGAGGAGGAGAGAGATTGAAATACTGTTTGGAAGGGAAATCCCCTTCCATCAACACCTCAGGTACCAAGTGCTTTTCTGGGGTTACTTCTCTTCTCTGTTTCTTAATGCCACTAGGACCACCTTGAGAGTCACTGGAGTCCTGTCTCACAAAAAAAAACTGTCCAGAGAGCACTGTTTCTGGCGTCTCTTTAACCCGTAAACGGTCCAAACGTATATATACGTTTTTTCAACATTTGAAAGAATGTAAAAAAAGTATATCTTCTTTTTGTTTTTTTACATTTGAAAATGTGTAAAAAAACTTTGATCTACTTTTTTTTTTGTTTTAATTGAAAATATGTAAAAAAACGTAGATCTACTTTTGGAGCACTACACGTTAACGTAGATCTGCTTGGGCCGTTTACGGGTTAAAACTTCCCTAAAATGGGCCAAGACTCTGTCGCTGTACAAGTTGCCAATATGGCTTGCTACATCCTTCTCAGGGTGATGTTTCTCCATAAATCTTTCCATCCTACCCCACATTTCAAAAATCTCCTTAATTTCTGAAGAAGGCACCTTCTTCCATCTCTCTTCGTCCTCTGCAGCAAGATTCTGAGCTGCAATCTGTTGCTCTTCCTGCTGAAGCTCTTGCAGCTCCTCAGTGGTTTGCTCTTCATTGTGGTCCTCCACCAACTCTTCCACATCCTCCAAACTCACAACTCACATCCAACCCCATGGAACTCCCCAATGCCACAATAGAGTTCACAACTGACATAGGCTCATCAGGGGCCGCCTCAAACTCCTTCAAAATCGCTCCTGTTGACACAACCTGGCCACAAGTTTCTCCAAGCAGAGTTCGAAGTCCTGGTAGTCACTCCCTCCCAAGCCTTATCCACACCAATAATAACTTCTCAACATCTTCGAGTACTGGTGATCTCATTTTTGTCAGCATATTTACCCCCTTTGCAACAACAGCTCCTTTGATTTCCTTTTTCTTGGCTATGATGGAAAATACAGTGGACCCCCGGTTAACGATTTTAATCCGTGCAAGAGGGGTAATTGTTATGCGAAATAATCGTTATGTGAATGAATTTTCCCCATAAGAAATAATGGAAATAAAATTAATCCGTGCAAGACACCCAAAAGTATGAAAAAAAAAATTTTTTACCACATGAAATGTTAATTTTAATACACACAAACTGAAAAAGGCATGCACAATTACATGACACTTACTTTTATTGAAGATCTGGTGATGATTTTATGGGATGGGGGGAGGGGAGAGAGAGTGTTAGTGTTTAGAAGGGGAAACCCCTTCCATTAGGACTTGAGGTAGCAAGTCCCTTTTTTGGGGTTACTTCCCTTCTTCTTTTTTAATGCCCCTAGGGCCAGCTTCCCGAGTCACTGGACTTCTTTCGCACAAGATATCTGTCCATAGTGGCTGTACCTCTCGTTCCTTTATGACTTGCCTAAAGTGTTTCACAACATTGTCAGTGTAATAATCACCAGCACGGCTTGCAATAGCTGTGTGAGGGTGATTTTCATCCATGAAGGTTTGCACTTCAAGCCACTTTGCACAGATTTCCTTTATTTTTTAGTAGGCAACTTCTTCAATTTCTCTCTCCCCTCCTCTGAACCAGTTTCCCCAGGTCTGGCCTTTGCTCTTTAAAATTGATCTATCAGCTATAAGTGGTTAGTTCTTCATTGTCCTCCTCCACCAACTCTTCCACATTCCCCCCCACTAACCTCCAACCCAAGGATTTCCCCAAAGCCACAATGGATTCCTCAACTGGAATAATCCTCTCAGGGTTAGCCTCAAACCTTCAAACCCTTTTGTCTACACATTCTGGCCACAGTTTTTCCAAGCAGAGTTCAAGGTTTTTAGTCACTCCCTCCCCAAGCCTTACCTATAAGGTTTACACAATTGAGGATATTAAAGTGCTCTCTCCAAAACTCTCTTGAGTCAGTTGAGTTTCTGAGGTCACTACAAAGCACCTTTCAAACAGAGCTTTTGTGTACAGTTTTTTGAAGTTTGCAATAACCTGCTGGTCCATGGGCTGCAGGAGAGGAGTGGTATTAGGAGGCAAAAACTTCCCCTTAATGAAGCTCATGCCCCCATAAAGTCGCTCTGCCAGTCTGTAGGGATGACCAGGGGCATTGTCTAACCCCAGGGGCATTAAGGTCTAATTTCTTTTCAGTTAGGTAATCTTTCACATTGGGGGCAAATGCATGGTGTAACCAGTTATAGAAAAGCCCCTAGTGACCATGCCTTACTGTTTCCCCTCCACAGCACACACAAATTATCCTTGAGGACATTCTTTTGCCTGAAGCTCTGGGAGTTTCAGAGTAAATACACTAATAAAGGCTTAACTTTGCAATCACCACTAGCATTGGCACAATCAACAAAGAAAAGCCTGTCTTTCATAGGCTTAGTCCTGGGATTGCCTTTTCCTCCTGAGTAATGTAGGTCCTGCTTGGCATTTTCTTCCAGAACAGGCCTGTTTCATCACAATTAAACACTTGTTCAGGTTTCAGTCCTTCACTGTCTATGTACTCTTGAATTCCGACTTTATTTTTCACCCGCTTTGTGGTCCGAACTGGCAGCCTCACCATGCCTTATCCCACTATGGATGCCACTACGCTTCTTAAATCTCTAAAACAACCTTTGCTGGCCTTAAATTCACGCATCATCATAGTTGCAGGCATTTTTTTAATTAAATCCTCATGCAACTTCCCAGCCTTTTCACATATGATCGCTTGAGAGACGCTATCTCCTGCTAGCTGTTTTTCATTTATCCACACCAATAAGAGTCTTCAACATCTTCCCTATTGTGATCTTTGTTTCGAAAACACAGTTTTAAACCTTTGGCAAGAAAAGTTTTCCCTTTATTGTCTTTCTGGTGCCCACAATAGTAGCGATGGTTGATTGGGGTTTCTTGTACAACTTGACTAGGTCGGCGATACGCACTCCACTTTCATACTTATCAATGATCTCCCTTTTTTTCATTTCAATGGGAATTCTCCCTTATTGGTGTACGGTTGGCACTAGAAGCTTTCTTGGGGCCCATGGTCACTTATTTTCCAGAAACAGCACCGAAAACACTGTAATAATACGAAATATTCCGAGTGTATGCTTGGATGTTACCGCGGAGGCTGGCTGGTAAACAATGGCACGGGTGGCACATGTGAGGCTGGCTGAGGGCGCACATTGGACGCGTCTCGGACAAAAATCGGTGAGCGGGTTTTTAATCGGTATGCGCGGCAAAATTTTTGCGATTAAAGTAAGTGGTATGCGGATTAATCGCTATGTGATGCCATCGTTATGCGGGGGTCCACTGTATATGGTTGTATGGGATTTGTTATACATCCTGGCCAGTTCGCCCACACGTACGCCACTTTCATATTGTTCAATGAAGCTTTTCTTAAATTCAATCGTATTTCTCACCTTCTTTACCAAAGGCTTGGCACTAGGAGCAAGCACTAAAATCAATGGAATATTATGAAATTTTCATATGAACACCTGAGGGGACCGTCGCTCACTGGTAAACAATGGCACACTGGCTGGGAAGGGAGGCCGAGGTGCTCAGAGCCGTGAGTACACGTCCAGGACAAAAGATGATTAGCGAGTTAACGGACCACTTGCGAGCCAATGTTAAGACGAAATAACATGACTATTTCCGAAATGGACGACTTTCAGGCCGGACGATTATTGAGGGACCACTGTATATACGGCCATAACAGTCAAAGGGTTAAAGCCCCTTTGCACACAAAACCTCCTCAAAACAATTTTTGCTTAACCTATATTACTGTTTATATGTCTTAATTTAACCCTTTCAGGGTCCAAAGGCCAAATTTCAAAGTGAGCACCAGTGTCCAAGAATTTAAAAAAAATAATTTTGCTATTTTGAAATGGTATTTGAAATGCTATTTGAAATGGTAAAGAATCTTTTTCTGAAGGTAATAAAACAAAAAGTACGAAATTTGATGGAAAATTGACAAAATTATGCTCTTGCGGGTTTTGATGTGTCAGTGATATTTACGCATCGGCGATTTTGCAGACTTTGACTCCCATTTTAGGCCAATTATATTACTCCAGTCAACCAAATTCTTAGCTATTTCATTAGTATTACTTCTATTCTATCAATTGAGCACAAGAAATCGCCAAGTCAACTGTTTCAACTACAAAATAAAGTGATCGGAAATTGGTAATTTGGCCAGTTTAATGCAAAGTTCAAAATATTCTAATTTCAAAATAGGGTCCAGAATAAACAATGCAGGCATTCCTGGCACTAAACTAACATTTCCTCTGTTCATTAGTTACATTTTCAAGCTTTACAAATGAATTCCATTTTGATTTTTTATTCACATAATGAATTTTTATTCAAACCAAAAAATTGAAGATTTACTGTTATGCAATACTGTAATAATTGTATAAATAATATCACCACATTCGTGAACATACATTAGACCCACCAGATGGTGTGTATTAGACGTGTAGGATCATTTGTTTACTCTTGAACATTGGCAAAAGTTGAACATTTCTGCTATTTTGACATCAGTTTCAACCCATTTCCATTACTAAAACCATATCTTCCATTCTATCAAACGAGACCAAGAAACCACAAATACAACTATAAAAAACACATGAAAAAACACTTCAAAGTCACTGTTTTAACCCTTTGGGGGTTTTGGATGTACTAGTACGTCTTACGACCCAGGGTTTTTGACGTACTAGTACGCCTAAATTCTAGCGCCCTCAAATCTAGTGAGAGAAAGCTGGTAGGCCTACATATGTAAGAATGGGTCTATGTGGTCAGTGTGCGCAGTGTAAAAAAAAATCCTGCAGCACAGTGCGTAATGAGAAAAAAAAACTGACCATTTTTTTGGATTAAAACAGCGACTTTGCACTGTATTTTCGTATGGTATTTATGGTTGTATTCTAGTTTTCTTGGTCTCATTTTATAGAATGGAAGACATATTACAGAAATTGAGATGATTTTGACTGGTTTTACAATGAAAAGTATCTTGAAATTGAGCTCAAAGTAGCAGAATGTTCGATTTTTACCAAAGTTCAAAAGTAAACACATCATGCCAAGCGTCCAATACACATCAACTGGTGAGTCTAATATTTTTTCAAAAGTGCGCTGATATTATATATACCATTTCTACACTAATGCAGTAGTCTGCATAACAGTAAATCTTATTTTTTTTTGTAAGAATAAAAATTCAAAGTGAAAAGCCAAAGAAATATAAGAGGGGCCTGGGCATGTGACTAACGAACAGAGATCTTGTTATTTTAGTGCCAGGAATGTCTTTGTTTATTCTGGACCCTATTCGGAAATTGGCATCTTTTGAAATTTGTGTGAAATTGGCAAAATTGCTAAATTCTGACCACTTTATTGGATAATTGAAATCGGTAAATGGGTGGTTTCTTGTACTCATTCGATAGAAAAAATGGAGTTTTACCGAAATGGTTATGATTTTTGTCGACTAGTACACTGGAATTGGCCGAAAGTAAGGCTCAAAGTGGGCAAAATCACCGATGCGTAAACATCGCCGAGACTGCTAACTTCGCGAGAGCATAATTCCATAAGTTTTCCATCAAATTTCATACTTTTGGTGCCATTATGATCGGGAAAAGATTCTCTATCCTTTCATAAGAATTTTTTTTTTTTTTTTGAAATTTGGCCGACCCTGAGAACAAGTCTCTGAGAGGACCTGTCGACCCCCAAAGGGTTAATCGAAAATTACGGTCTCAGTTTTTTTTTTCTCTCATTATGCACTGTGTGCTGCAGGATTTGTTTTATGTGGTGCACACATACCACATAGATGTATTCTCTCATATCTAGGCCCAAATTTACCGCTCACAGCTTATCAGAGTGAGCTGAGCTCATGGTGTAGATCTATGGTTTGGAGCCAAAACGTATAGCCGTAGATCTACAGCACGGACCCTCAAAGGGTTAAGTTTATAATATGCATATACAGTAATAACTGGAATAAAAATTTGTTTATACTGTATATAAGAAAAAGATAAATATACGCATTACTTACTGATAGTTAACATGCACATACTTGAATTAAAGTACAGTGGATCCTCAACCAACAAAAGCATCATCTAACGAAAAAACTGCCTAACGATGCGTTTTAGTGTAAAAATTTTGGCTCGACCAATGATGAAAAACTCAACTAACAACATTCATCCCAAACATGTCCGCCTGTCTGTCTAGGTTGAGCGTGTCTCAACTGCCCTGCCTTCAGCTAGTGTGCCATTGTTTACAAGCCAGGGTGGACGGTTTCACGCATACATGTGATATATTTTGTATTATTCCAATGTTTTTAGTGCTTGTAACTGCTAAGTAAGTCACTATGGGCCCAAAGAAAGCTTCTAGTGCCAACCTTGTGGTAAGAAGGGTAAGAAATACTATCAAGATACTATCGTACCATGGTCAACTGTTGCTGCACCACTGTCAGCTGCTGCTGTGCCACGGTCAGCTACTGCTGTACCACCATCAGCTGTTGCTGTACCACCATCAGCTGTACTACTTGAAGATGTAGAGTGTGTGTGTTGTTGGTGTGGCTTAACGAGAAACAATTACCGAGAAACAATTAACCCCAGAGGGTTAGCCACCTAGGATAACCCAAGAAAGTCAGTGCATCATTGAGGACTGTCTAACTTATTTCCATTGGGGTCCTAAATCTTGTCACCCAGGGTGCGACCCACACCAGTCGACTAACACCCAGGTGAACAGGAAAAAATGCCTGGAACCAGTGCTAATATTGGTGAATTTAAGGCCAGTAAAGGTTGCTTTGAGAGATTTAAGAATTGTAGTGGCATAGACAGTGTGATAAGGCATGGCAAAGCTGAAAAATTCCAACCCCAACAAGTGTTCAATTGTGAAAAAACAGGCCTGTTCTGGAAGAAAATGCCAAACAGGACCTACATTACTCAGGAGGAAAAGGCACTCCCAGGACACAAGCCTATGAAAGCCAGGCTAACTCTCATGTTTTGTTGTACTGCTAGTGGGGAATGCAAAGTGAAGCCTTTACTCATGTATCACTCTGAAAATCCCAGTGTGTTCAAGAAAAACAGTGTCTCATCATTCATCAATACTCTTCAATAAAGGTAAGTGTCATTTTAGCATATACATGTATTTATACACAAATAACCCACACATAAAAGAGAGAAGCTTACGACGACGTTTCGGTCCGACTTGGGGGTTATTTATGTATCGTTCCAGTCACGGTATTGTGCCTTTTTTTGTTATTTATACATGTATTTATGTAGTTATTGTGCATGTCTCATTGTTTTCTTTGTAGGTAAATGTATATTTCACGAAAAAAAAAAAAAATTTAATACAGTGGAACCTCTACTTGCAAGCGCATCCACATGCGAGTTTTTCCAAATACAGTGGACCCCCGCCTTACGGTATTATTTCATTCCAGAAGTATGTTCAGGTGCCATTACTGAACGAATTTGTTCCCATAAGGAATATTGTGAATTAGATTAGTCCATTTCAGACCCCCAAACATACACGTACAAACGCACTTACATAAATACACATACATAATTGGTCGCATTGGGAGCTCATCGTAAAGCGGGGGTCCACTGTACGAGCAGTCAATGGGTTGATTTTTTTGCTTCCGTACACGAGGGAAATTTCCATAAGCGAGCAGACCTCGAGGGAGGTTCCTTGACGCTGGTGAGGGGCTCTTGCTCTTGATATAGGGAATTGTATCTCATTTGTTTGTTGGACTATCTTATTGAAATTTGGGATATGTATGGTAGAAAGATGCTTCTTAACGTACACCAAAACTGAAACCAATCGGAGCATAAATAATGGAGTTCACTTCTCAGCAATTAGCCACACTTTAGCGGTATTTTCGTATGGTTTTTATGGTTGTATTCTTGTTTTTTTGGTCTCATTTGATAGAATGGAAGATATACACAGTGGACCCCCGCATAACAATATTAATCCGTTCCTGAGAGCTCATTGTTATGCGAAATTATCGTTATGCGAATGAATTTTCCCCATAAGAAATAATGGAAATCAAATTAATCCGTGCAAGACACGCCAAAGTATGAAAAAAAAATTCTTACCACATGAAATATTAATTTTAATACACACAAACTGAAAAAGGCATGCACAGTTACATGACACTTACCTTTATTGAAGATCTGGTGATGATTGATGGGATGGGAGGAGGAGAGAGTCTTAGTGTTTAGAAGGGGAATCCCCTTCCATTATGACTTGATGTGTCAAGTCCTTTTCTGGGGTTACTTCCCTTCTTCTTTTAATGCCACTAGGACCAGCTTCAGAATCACTGGACTTCTGTCGCACAACATATCTGTCCATAGTGGCCTGTACCTCTCGTTCCTTTATGACTAAAGTGTTTCACAACAGTGTCAGTGTAATAGTCACCAGCACGGCTTGCAATAGCTGTGTTAGGGTGATTATCATCAAAAAAGGTTCGCACTTAAAGCCACATTCCACACATTTCCTTAATCTTTGAAGTAGGCAACTTCTTCAATTTCTATCTCCCCTCCTCCGAAGCAGTTTCCTCAGGTCTAGCCTCTTGCTGTTGAAGTTGATCTAGCAGCTCATCAGTGGTTAGTTCTTCATTGTCCTCCTCCACCAACTCTTCTGCATCATCCCCACTAACCTCCAACCCCAAGGACTTTCCCAATGCCACAATGGATTCCTCAACTGGCATAGGATTCCCAGGGTTAGCCTCAAACCCTTCAAAATCTCTTTGGTCTACACATTCTGGCCACAGTTTCTTCCAAGCAGAGTTCAAGATCCTCTTAGTCACTCCCTCCCAAGCCTTACCTATAAGGTTTACACAGTCAGTGGCCAGGTTTCAAACACCTTTTGTTGTACAGCAATAAAGGAATGGAACAGACTGCCTGCACATGTCAAAGCCAGTCTTAACATGAACCAGTTCAAGAAGACTGCCAAAAGATGTCTGATGAATGTAGCTACAGAAAGGGAGGGGAATGATTTTCTATTTTTTTAGCTAACATACGTGTAAATTTTACCTTATTCCTAGTAATGACCCTCGTATTGTAGTCTTAATGACCCTCGTGTAGTAGATAGTCTTTTTAGTATATTAATAAGATGTTATCTTCATTGTAGAATAATAAGAAAATATTAAAACCTTTATATTATAAAGTAAAAGGACACCAATGGAAATAAGTCACTGTGTCTGACTTTTTTGGGTTATCCTAGGTTCTCTACACATATGCTGCTATGTATGATAATTCTATGTACGTAACTGTATTTGTGTATACCTGAATAAACTTACTTACTTACTTATTAAAGTGATCTCTCCAAAACTCTCTTAGAGTCAATTGAGTTTCTGAGGTCACTACAAAGCACCTTTCAAACACAGCTTTTGTGTACAGTTTTTTGAAGTTTGCAATAACCTGCTGGTCCATGGGCTGCAGGAGAGGAGTGGTATTAGGAGGCAAAAACTTCACCTTAATGAAGCTCATGTCCCCATAAAGTCGCTCTGCCACGTCTGTAGAATGACCAGGGGCATTGTCTAACACCAGGAGGCACTTAAGGTCTAATTTCTTTTCAGTTAGGTAATCTTTCACATTGGGGGCAAATGCTTGGTGTAACCAGTCATAGAAAAAGTCCCTAGTGACCCATGCCTTACTGTTTGCCCTCCACAGCACACACAAATTAGCCTTGAGGATATTCTTTTGCCTGAATGCTCTGGGAGTTTCTGAGTGATACACTAATAAAGGCTTCACTTTGCAATCACCACTAGCATTGGAACACATCAACAGAGTAAGCCTGTCTTTCATAGGCTTATGTCCTGGGAGTGCCTTTTCCTCCTGAGTAATGTAGGTCCTGCTTGGCATTTTCTTCCAAAACAGGCCTGTTTCATCACAATTAAACACTTGTTCAGGTTTCAGTCCTTCACTGTCTATGTACTCCTTGAATTCCTGCACATATTTTTCAGCTGCTTTGTGGTCCAAACTGGCAGCCTCACCATGCCTTATCACACTATGTATGCCACTACGCTTCTTAAATCTCTCAAACCAACCTTTGCTGGCCTTAACCCTTTGAGGGTCCGTCCCGTAGATCTACGGCTTTACGTTCAGGGTCCAAACCGTAGATCTACGTCATGAGCTCAGCTCACTCTGATAAACTGTGAGTGGTACATTTGGGCCTAGATATGACAGAATACATCTATGTGGTATGTGTGCACCACATAAAACAGATCCTGCAGCACGCTGTGTATAATGAGAGAAAAAACTGAAATCATGATTTTTCGATTAAAACAGCGACTTTGCAGTGTTTTTTCGTATGTTTTTTATAGTTCTATTTGCGATTTCTTGGTCTCATTTGATAGAATGGAAGACATATTACAGAAATAGAGATGATTTTGATTGGTGTTAGCACTAGAAATGGCTTGAAACTGAGCTCAAAGTAGCGGAAATGTTAAATTTTTGCCGATATTCAAGAGTAAACAAATGACCTCACACGTCTAATACTGGTGGGTCTAATATGCATTCACAAATATGGTGATGATATTTATACAATTATTACAGTATTGCATAACAGTAACTCTTCTATTTTTTGGTGTGAATAAAAATTCATTATGTGAATAAAAAATCAAAATGGAATTTATTTGTAAAGCCTCAAAACGTAACTAATGAAGAGAGGAAATGTTAGTTTAGTTCCAGGAATACCTACATTGTTTATTCTGGACCCTATTTTGAAATTGGAATATTTTGAACTTTGTGTTAAATTGACCAAATTAACAATTTCAGATCACTTTAATTTGTAGTTGAAACAGTTGACTTGGCGATTTCTTGTGCTCAATCGATAGAATAGAAGTAATACTAGTGAAATAGCTAAGAATTTGGTTGACTGGAATAATGTAATTGGCCTAAAATGGGAGTCAAAGTCGGCAAAATCGCCGATTCATAAATATCGCTGACACATCAAAATTCGCGAGAGCATAATTTCATCAATTTTCCATCAAATTTCGTACTTTTTGTTTTATTACCTTCACAAAAAGATTCTCTACCATTTCATAAGAAAAAATAACAAATTTTTCTTTTGAAAATTCTTGGACACTGGGGCACCACTTCAGATTTGGGCCTTGGACCCTGAAGGGGTTAATTAAATTCACTCACATCATCACTAGTTGCAGGCATTTTTTTAATTAAATCCTCATGCAACTTCCTAGCCTTTTCACTTATGATCACTTGAGAGATGCTATCTCCTGCTATCTGTTTTTCATTTATCCATACCAATAAGAGTCTCTCAACATCTTCCATCACTTGCGATCTCTGTTTCGAAAACACAGTTGAACCTTTGGCAAGAACAGCTTCCTTGATTGCCGTTTTGTTGGACACAATAGTAGCGATGGTTGACTGGCGTTTACTATACAACCTGGCCAGCTCAGAGACACGCACTCCATTTTCATACTTAGCAATGATCTCTTTCTTCATCTCTATAGTAATTCTCACCCTTATTCCTGTAGGGTTGGCACTAGGAGCTTTCTTGGGGCTCATGGTCACTTATTTTGCAGATAAAATCACCAAAAACACTGTAATAATACAAAATGTTCCGATTGTATGTTTGGATGTTACCGCGGAGGCTGGCTGGTAAACAATGCCACCGGCGGAACATGTGAGGCTGGCTCAGGCCGCACATTAGACGCGTCTCGGACGAATAGCGTTGAGCGGGTTTTTTAGCGGTATGCAAGGCAAAATCTTAGCGATAAAATGTATCGGTATGCAGATTTAACGTTATGTGATGCCAACGGTATGCGGGGGTCCACTGTATTACAGAAATAGATATGATTTTGATTGCTTTCACGACGAAAAGTACCTGGAAATTGAGCTCAATGAGGGAGAACTGCTCGTTTGCTTGACTATGTTCAAGAGTAAACAAATGACGTCACTGTCCATTCCAATATGCAGTCGTGAATGGGTTGACATTATTTATACAATTATTGCAATAAGGCATAACAGTAAATCTTATATTTTTTGTGTGAATAAAAATTACAAATTATTTATATTGTAATAATAATACGCGTAATAATAATAATTATATGAAAATAATAATACGTATAATAATAATACGTATAATAATAATAGTATAATATAATATGTATAATAATAATACATACATAATAATAATGTTCTACATAATAATAATTATAATAATAGATGGCTTCAAAAGGCCGTCACTAAATGGCAGTGTTCACCACAACAAAGAGGGAGCAGTTGTGGTCGCCTCCACCTGTTACATAATGACATATTTTATTCATTCTAGAGTATATATCAGGATTCTATGTTATTTATATTGTTTATTATTTCATATTAGATGAACTGTGATACATAAGTAAGCCGTAGAGTTGATGATAGCGAAATATTCAAGGAGTATTTTGTCTTGTCTCCAGACAAACTCTCGTCGGCCGCTGCCACTGCCACACATATACGTACAGTGGACCCCCGGTTAACGATATTTTTTCACTCCAGAAGTATGTTCAGGTGCCAGTACTGACCGAATTTGTTCCCATAAGGAATATTGTGAAGTAGACTAGTCCATTTCAGACCCCCAAACACACACGTACAAACGCACTTACATAAATACACTTACATAATTGGTCGCATTCGGAGGTAATCGTTATGCGGGGGTCCACTGTATAATGACATATTTTATTCATTCTAGAGTAAATATCAGGTTTCTATGTTATTTATATTGTTTGTTATGTCATATCAGATGAACTGTGTTAGATAAATAAGCCGTATAGATGATATTAGCAAAATTATTCAAGTAGTATTTTGTCCGGTCTCCAGACAAACTGTCATCCACTGCCGACACCCCCATACCACTACATGAATTATATATTTTATTCATTTTAGAGTATATATCAGGTTTCTATGTTATTTATATTGTCCATTATGTCACATTAAATCAAGTGAGATAGATAAATAAGCCATAAAGTTGATATTAGCGAAATTATTGAAGTACAGAATTCGACTGGAACGGATTAATTGCATTTCAGTTAATTTATATGAGAAAAATTGACTCTGCAAACGAGCAAATCCAGTTGCGAGCAAGGTCATGGAACAGATTAAACTTGCAAGTAGAAGTTCCACTGTACTTTTGGCTGTCTGGAACGGATTAATTGGATTTCCATTATTTCTTATGGGGAAAATTAATTTGGCTAACGATAAATTCGGCTAAGGACAAGCTCTCTCGAACGGATTAACATCGTTGGTCTAGGGTCCGCAATATAGTTCTAGAACACTGTACCCAAAAATGTGAATATTTAGTAGTAACTGGTACATACAGTACAGGAGAACCTCCACTTGCGAGTGTATCCACGTGCAAGTTTTTCCAAATACCAGCAGTCAATCGGTCAATTTTTTGCTTCCATACACAAGCTAAATTTCCATAAGCGAGCAGGCCTTAAGGGAGGTTCCTTCACGCTGGTGAGGGGCTCTTGCTCTTGATCTAGGGAACTGGATCTCATTTGTTTGTTGGACTATCTTATTGAAACTTGGGCAATGTATGATGGAAAGATGCTTCTTAACATACACCAAAAATGAAAGAAATCGGACCATGAATAATAAAGTTCACTTCTTGGCAATTAGCCGCCCCTTAGTAGCATTTTCGTATGGTACTTTTACGGTTGTAGTCTCTTTTTTTTTGCCTCATTTAATAAAATGGAAGACATATTACAGAAATAGATATGATTTTGATTGGTTTCATTATGAAAAGTACCTTGAAATTTACCTTAAAGTAGCAGAAATGTTCAGTTCTTCGGCAATGTTCAACATGCAGTCGTGAATGGGTTGATATTATTTATACAATTATTACAATAATGCAGTAGTCTGCATAACAGTAAATCTTCTATTTTTTGTGTGAATAAAAATTATAAATTATACTAATAATAATAACAATAATAATAATATATATAATAATAATATGTATAATAATAGTAAAATAATAATAATATGTATAATAATAGTAAAATAATAATAATATGTATAATAATAATACATGTAAAATAATAACGTACAGTGGACCCCTCGGTTATCAACCGTTCCTGTTATCAGCCAACTCGGTGATCCGTCGGTTTTTTGGCTTCCGGTGATCAGCCATTATTTCAGTGATCGGCCGTTTGGGACGCGTCCGTCCGCCGGCTGGGACCACTTGCGCGTCAGTTAGGCCGTGCCTCTTGGTGGGTGAGGAAGAGTCTGCTCATACATCCAAACATTTTGCTTGTTTTCCATTGTTTTTGGTGTTTTTTTTTTGGGGGGGGTGCAACTGCAAAATAAGTAACCATGGCTCCAAAGAAAGTTCCTGTGGTAAAGAAAGTGAGAGACACTATGGAATATAAGTGGTATGTGAGTGCTGGAACTTGCCAGGATGTATGGAAAAAACGAATCTACCATAACATCCATCCTGGTAAAGAAAGAACAAATCAAGGATGCTAATGTTGCGAGAGGAGTAACTTTTCTAACGAAACAAAGGTCACCAATAATGGAAGAGATGAAAAAGTTATTATTGTGGATTAAGAAAAAAGAATTAGTGGGAGATGGTGTTGTGGAATCTATTATTTGTGAGGAGGGAAGGCAGTTACATGAGGATCTTCTACAGAAAACTCCTGGAACAAGTGCTGCTGGTAGTGAATTTAGGGCCAGCAAAGGCTGGTTTGAGAGATTTAAGAAGCGTAGTGGCATACACAGTGTTGTAAGGCATGGGGAGGCTGCAAGTTCTGACAAATGTGCAGTTGAAAAGTATGTGCAGGAATTCCAGGGGTACATAAAGGCTGAAGGATTCAAACCCCAACGAGAGTTGAATTGTGATGAAACAGGCCTGTTTTGGAAGAAAATGCCAAACAGGACCTACATCACACAGGAGGAAAAGGCACTTCCAGGACACAAGCCTATGACAGACAGGCTTACTCTTTTGTTATGTGGTAGTGTTAGTGGGGATTTTAAAGGGAAGCCTTTACTGGTGTATTACTCGGATAATCCCAGTGTGTTCAAGAAAAGCAATGCTGTCAAGAATAGATTGTGTGTGATGTGGAAAGCTAATCATAAGGCATGGGTCACAAGGCAAATTTCAAAGAGTGGGTTAATGATGTGTTTGGCCCAAGTGTGAAAAAATACCTCCTGGAAAAGAAATTGCCACTCAAGTGCCTCCTGGTACTGGACAATGCTCCTGCACATCCTCCAGACTTGGAAGACCAAGTGTTTAGGGACTTCATCTTTATAAAAGTAAAGTTCTTGCCTCCCAACACCACTCATCTCCTCTAGCCCATGGCCCAGCAGGTCATTTTTTACTTCAAAAAACTCTACATAAAAGCAATGTTTCAAAAGTGCTTTGAAATGACCTCGGACGCTCAGTTGACCCTAAGAGAGTTCTGGAGGAATCACTTCACTATCCTCAATTGCATAAGCCTTATAGGTAAGGCTTGGGAGGGAGTGACTTCCAGGACTTGGAACTCTGCTTGGAGAAAACTGTGGCCAGTTTGTGTCCAAGAGAGGGATTTTAAAGGGTTTGAGGCTGACCCTGTGGACTCTATTGTGGCACTGGGGAAGTCCCTGGGGATGGAGGTGAGTGGCGAGGATGTGGAAGAGTTGGTGGAGGACCACAGGGAAGAGCTGAAAGAGCGTCAACTCGAACAGCAACACACTGCAGCTGAGGAACTTGCTTCAGAGGAGGAGGAGGAAGAGGGAGAGAAGGAGGTGCCTTCCTCAGAGATTAACCCCTTCAGGGTTTTCGACATACTAGTACGTCTTATGCGCCAGGGTTATTGATGTACTAGTACGCATAAATTCTAGCGCCTTCAAATCAAGCGGGAAAAGGCTGGTAGGCCTAGATGTGAGAAAATGGGTCTGCATGGTCAGCGTGTGCACCAGGAAAAAATTCGTAGACCCAGTGGTGCATTGTAGGAACGCCATTTTAGTACACCTTGTTCACCATGCCTCGCAGTAAGAAATGCCTCACTCCTCGGCGAACTGGGACACTTTTGTTCCCCAGCAACAGTTCTAATACAGATGGAAGTGTCAGTGAAGACGAGTTTCAAGGTTTTGATGAGATTGTGACCGAAACTAATGACCATAATACCGGTAATAGTGAGAAAATCCAGATGACCCTCAACCTTCAACCTCTGGTGCTAGGCCGTCTTGTTCCTGTTCAATTGTACCAGAATAAAAGAGGAAACTCGTATTTTCCCATATCCAGGACTCAGATGTGAGCAATGGAGATGATAGTGATAGTGAACTTCAAGCTCTTGAAAACAGTTCCAGTAGCGAGAGTGAAGTGGAATATTCTCCAGTGAAGCGTCAGTATATACGACGCTAAATGTGCTCAGGTAGTGTGCCATATGCTATTCCAAGGGGAAGGAGTACATCACGGAGTACATCCCGTGGCTGTACTACAGGAACAGATAGTGAAATGAAAATGATAGTATTGCAATTGGGATGGAAAATGTGCATGCATCTGGTGGTGGTAGAGGTGGTGCCAGCCATGAGGCACCAGCAGTGGGCCATGCTGCTATCCACGCTGCTGACTCAGCTGAACTACAACAAAGGCCACCATCCCCCACTCACCCACCACACCAGCCTCCACAACCACAACCACCTGTCTATATCCAGTACCCACCAGTAGACTGCACCTGGGACTGGCAGGTAGCTGACAATTTTGTTCCTAATCACCATCAGTTTGATGAAAGTGAAAGTGGAATATGGCCATCTTGTACACTTAGGAACAATGCCACTGAGCTAGAATGTTTCGAGTTATTCTTTGATGAACCCCTGATGGAAATTATTGTCAGAGAAAGCAACAGATATGTCAATTACACCATGGCAAACACAATATTTTCACCAAAATCACGCCTACACCAGTAGGAGGAGTCAACTGGGGCTGAGATGTATCTTTTATTTGCCACAATAATGCTTATGCCACATACCTTACCTTTGATATACCTCTGAAGAGTTTTGAGAGTTTATCTACTCTCTGGTGCTTGCCTGGTCAACCAGGCTGTTGCTGCTGGAGGCCTGCTGCCCCACATATCCATCACAGCCTGGTTGATCTGGCACCTGGTGAAGATATTTGTCTAGTTTCCTCTTGAAGGCTTCTACACTTGTTCCAGCAGTGTTTCTGATATCTTCTGATAAGATGTTGAAAAGTCTAGGACCCTGGATGTTGATACAGTGTTCCCTTATTGTCCCCACTGCACCCCTGCTCCTCACTGGGTTTATTTTACACTTCCTCCCATATCTCTCACTCCAGTATGTTGTTATGGCAGTGTGCAGATTTGGGACCAAGCCCTTGAGTACCTTCCAGGTATATATTATCATGTACCTCTCTCTCCTCAACTCCAACGAGTACATGTTCAAGACTTGCAGGCGTTCCCAGTAGTTTAGATGCTTTACTGGTGCAATGTGAGCCATAAACAATCTCTGTATTTGTTCCAGCTCCGATATTTCTCCTGCCCTGAACGGGGCCGTCAGCACTGAGCAATATTCTAAGTGAGGGAGCACTAGCGATTTGAAGAGTGTCACCATCGGCATTATTTTCCTTGTTTGAAAGTTCTCAATACCCACCCCGTCATCTTCCTGTCGTGATCTTTGTCTTGTTATGTTCTTCAAAAGAAAGGTTCGCTGACATAATTATTCCTAGGTCTTTTACGTGTTCCTTACGTTTTATTTGGCGACCCTCTTGAGTTTTGTATATAGTGCTCCTTTTGAGTTCTTCATTCTTTCCATACCTAAGCAGCTGGAACTTATCACCACTGAATGTCACGTTGTTCTCCACTGCCCACTGGAAAACCCTGTTTATGTCTTCCTGTACTTTTTCAGTGTCCTCTACCGTACTGACTTTCGTGCTTATTTTAGTGTCATCTGCAAATGATGATACAAAAGTGTGCCGGGTGTTTTTGTCTATGTCTGCTATGAGGATGAGGAACAGCAGAGGTGCCAGGACAGTGCCTTGGGGCACTGAGCTTTTGACATCTACTACTTTTTGTGTTCTGTGTGTTAGGAAACCGAAAACCCATCTGCCTACCTTCCTCGTAATGCCCATGGACTTCATTTTGTGCGCTATCAGTCCATGATCGCATTTGTTAAGTACCTTTGCAAAATCTGTGTAAATCACATCTGCGTTTTGGTCGTCTTCCAGTGCCTCTGTAATTCTGTCATAATGGTTCAGTAGCTGTGACAGATATGATCGTCCTGCTCTAAAACCATGCTGGTTTGGGTTATGTTGGTTGTGCTGGTCCATGAAATTTGTAACTTGCCATCTCATCACTCTTTCGAAGATTTTTATGATGTGAGAGGTTAGGGCTATTGGTCTGTAATTTTTAGCTAGTGCTCTACTACCTCCGTTATGCAAAGGAACTATGTCTGCACTCTTTAAGACCTCCAGTATTTCACCTAGATCTAAGCTCTTTCTCCAAAGAATACTGAGGGCTCGTGCTAGTGGTACTTTGCCCTTCTTTATAAATAGTGCATTCCATGAATCTGGTCCAGGCGCTGAGTGAGTGGGCATGTTTTCCATTTCTTTTTCGAAATCTATGGGATTTGTACTAATGTCAGTTAGTTGGTCTGTGCGGCCTTCTTCTGGAGTGAAAAATATTTCTGCATTTTCTACCTTGCTGTCATTTAGTGGGTTGCTGAACACCAACTCATAATGTTCTTTTAGGATTTCACTCATTTCATGTTTGTCGTCAGTATACAAGTCTCCTCTCAGTAGTGGTCCAATTCTACAGGTAGTTCTTAGCTTGGATTTTGCATAGGAATAGAAATACTTGGGTTCCTTGCAATATCCTGTATGGCCCTTTGTTCCCTTTGTACTTCTTCTGTGAGGTATGACATTCTAAGTTTTTGCTCTAATTCATTGATCTCTCTGCTAAGTCTTTCCTCTGTTGTATCATATTTGTGTTTTTAAGCAGTTCAGTAACCCATTTTCTTTTTCTGTGCCATCTCCTATGCTCTCTCTCTATATCTGATGATCTGGGTTTCCTCAATGGTACATGTTTCATACATACTTTGTATGCTTCTGTATTCAGCTTCTCTAGGCTCATTGTCAAATCATACTGGTCAACAGACTGCCTGATTGCAACCCCAGGTTTCAGTGATATAATGCAAGTGAATTGATTTATGCTATTATTACGTATGATACACTTCTCAGACAAAACCAGGCCTGACAAAAACGACAGGTTATATAAGATTAGGAATGTGTATCTGAAAC
The DNA here is from genome assembly GCF_026875155.1 of Cherax quadricarinatus. Taxonomy (NCBI): domain Eukaryota; kingdom Metazoa; phylum Arthropoda; class Malacostraca; order Decapoda; family Parastacidae; genus Cherax; species Cherax quadricarinatus. Next base: position 12,166,489 of record NC_069408.1, on the reverse strand, counting down.
AGAAATTCAATATGTATTTTTATCCCTTCAGGAAGCTTGTTATTGATGAGTCTTTGATTCTGTTCAAAGGTTGACATATACGAAGCAAGAAGAAACCCTTTGGTATAAAGTTGTTTATGCTTTGTGAGTGCTACAGTGGTCTTGTATTGGACATTATTGTGTACACAGGAAGTAATACATTGTAAGATACCAGGAAGTTATTGGGCATCTCTGGTGATGTGGTTCGAACAATGATGGAACAATATCTTGGTAAGGGATACATATTATATACTGGTAACTGGTACACAAGCCCCTTACTCAGTGATTTTTTGCGAGTAAACATGATAGATGTGTGCAGTACAGTGTGTGCAAATCGTAAGCATATGCCTAGGTTCGACACTGACACTCGTAGAGGCGAGGTGCAGGCGTTTGCTGCCAATGACATCATGGCATTTCAGTGGCATGACAAACGAGATGTCACACTGTTGTCATCAGTTCACCCTAACGAAATGGCAGACACTGGCAGGCAGAATAGAGACCAATGAAACCATTCTAAAACCTGCAGCTGTGATGGACTACACTGTCAATATGCATTCAGTGGACAAATGTGACATGCAGATTGGGTTTGCTGATTGTGTTTGCAAGAGCTATAAGTGGTTCATAAAACTCTTTATCCATCTTCTGGACATTTCTATGCTCAATGCTTATAATATGTATAAGATGAGGACCAGAAACAAACCACCAAATGGCAAATTTTGTTTGTCTGTCATCAGACAAATAATATTCAAGTACCAAGTAACAACACCTGCAATAGAAAAACCGCCCACCAAATTATCAACAACTACCTTCTCATCTGAGGCCTGGTGATAACTTCCTAACAAAACTGCCTGCTACTGCTTCCAAGAAAAAGACTCAGAAGGGGTGTTTTGTCTGTGCACATACAAAAAAAAACGCCCACAACAATGCAGAGACACTTGTTTTATGAGTGAGGAGTGTAAAACACCACTGTGCATGGACCCTGCAGTGTATTTTTGTATGGTTTTACTATTGTATTCTAGTTTTCCTGGTCTCATTTTATAGAATGGAAGACATATTACAGAAATTGAGATGATTTTGACTGGTTTCATAATGAAAAGTACCTTGAAATTGAGCTCAAAGTAGCAGAAATGTTCGATTTTTACCAAATTTCAAAAGTAAACAAATCATGCCAAGCGTCCAATACACATCAACTGGCGAGTCTAATATTCTTTCACAAGTGCACTGATATTATTTATACCATTTCTACACCATTTATACACTAACATCTTCATCAGAGTACAAAACAAATTCTGGCCACGAAATAGAGTGAAACACCAACGTCAAAGACCTGGGAGTGATTATGTCGGAGGATCTCACCTTCAAGGACCATAACATTGTATCAATCGCATCTGCTAGAAAAATGACAGGATGGATAATGAGAACCTTCAAAACTAGGGAGGCCAAGCCCATGATGACACTCTTCAGGTCACTTGTTCTATCTAGGCTGGAATATTGCTGCACTCTAACAGCACCTTTCAAGGCAGGTGAAATTGCCGACCTAGAAAATGTACAGAGAACTTTCACGGCGCGCATAACGGAGATAAAACACCTCAATTACTGGGAGCGCTTGAGGTTTCTAAACCTGTATTCCCTGGAACGCAGGAGGGAGAGATACATGATTATATACACCTGGAAAATCCTAGAGGGACTAGTACCGAACTTGCACACGAAAATCACTCACTACGAAAGCAAAAGACTTGGCAGACGATGCACCATCCCCCCAATGAAAAGCAGGGGTGTCACTAGCACGTTAAGAGACCATACAATAAGCGTCAGGGGCCCGAGACTGTTCAACTGCCTCCCAGCACACATAAGGGGGATTACCAACAGACCCCTGGCAGTCTTCAAGCTGGCACTGGACAAGCACCTAAAGTCAGTTCCTGATCAGCTGGGCTGTGGCTCGTACGTTGGTTTGCGTGCAGCCAGCAGCAACAGCCTGGTTGATCAGGCGCTGATCCACCAGGAGGCCTGGTCACAGACCGGGCCGCGGGGGCGTTGACCCCCGAAACTCTCTCCAGGTAAACTCCAGGTAATGCAGTAGTCTGCATAACAGTAAATCTTCTATTTTTTGTGAGAATAAAAATTCAAAGTGGAAAGCAAAAGAGATGTAAGAGAGGCCTGGGGACGTGACTAATGAACAGAGAAAATGTTGTTTTAGTGCCAGGAATGTCTGTCTTGCTTATGGACCCTATTTGGAAATTGGCATCTTCTGAAATTTGTGTGACATTGGCAAAATTGCCAATTTCTGATCACTTTATTGGATATTTTAAATCAGTAAATGGGTGGTTTCTTGTACTCATTCGATAGAAAAAATGGAGTTCTAGCGAAATAGATACGATTTTTGTCGACTAGTACACTGAAATTGGCCAAAAATAGGGATCAAAGTGGGCGAAATCGCTGATGCGTAAACATTGTCGAGACCGCTAACTTCGCAAGAGCATAATTCCATAAGTTTTCCATCAAATTTCATACTTTTGGTGTCATTATGATCAGGAAAAGATTCACTATCATTCATAAGAAAAAATCATTTTTTTTTTACGAAAAATTTTCGACCCTGTGAACGAGTTTAGAAGAGGGCCTCTCGACCCTGAAAGGGTTAATATATTACTAATTAGATTTTTTATTGAATTATTAAATACCTCCAATATAAAAAAAATTAAGTATTCTTATTCTCATATACGTACTACTAATCATAATATAGTTTTAAGGCTGCCAGTAATGCCTTCATAATAAGGGTCTTTTTATAAAGTAGTTTATATATCAATCACCCTAATTATATAATATACTGTACTGTATAATTATATAATATACTGTGCTGTATGTACTGTATAAAGTTTGTTATGTTTGAGTTGTTCCAGCCATGATACTGAGACTTAATATTTTTTAATATATATATAATGACCTCAGATATGTGCGATCGTAATTTAATGGCAGCTACAGTGAGAAATTGATGGAGTAAAATACAATAAAACAAATTATTTCTTTATGCAATACAAATAATGTAGCTGAAACGTAATAAAGCTTTGGTAGACACAAAAGGAAGCCACTAATTATGCAATGGATTTTGAGTAAACTAATCCTAATGCTTAAAAGTTACTTAGGATCTGGATATAGACTTAAGTAAGACTTTTTATGCATTAACTACAATCGTAAGTACAATAAGAAAGGTAGCTAATAAACAAATGATCAGTTACAAAAGTATTAGAGGGTATTTTAAACAGATTCAGTGATTTTCAGTTTTGTGGAGTGACTGAATAGAGATGAAAATGAAAATGTTTATTTCCTTGCAAAGCTTACAATGTGTGGTTTACATATAACAAAATATTAATTGCAAAGAATGCCACTAGCATGCCTAGGCATTTTGGGTAGACTAATCCTAATTCTTACTGTATATTGATACAGATTATGGAGCAGTACATTTTAATATACATTATTGAATACTGAAGTACACCTGGTATACTGAAGTATACCTGGTATACTGGAGTATACCTGGTATACTGGAGTATACCTGGTATACTGGAGTATACCTGGTATACTGGAGTATATCTGGTATACTGGAGTATACCTGGTATACTGAAGTATACCTGGTATACTGGAGTATACCTGGTATACTGAAGTATACCTGGTATACTGGAGTATACCTGGTATACTGGAGTATACCTGCTATACTGGAGTATACCTGCTATACTGGAGTATACCTGGTATACTGGAGTATACCTGGTATACTGGAGTATACCTGGTATACTGGAGTATATCTGGTATACTGGAGTATACCTGGTATACTGAAGTATACCTGGTATACTGGAGTATACCTGGTATACTGAAGTATACCTGGTATACTGGAGTATACCTGGTATACTGGAGTATACCTGGTATACTGGAGTATACCTGGTATACTGGAGTATACCTGGTATACTGGAGTATACCTGGTATACTGAAGTATACCTGGTATACTGGAGTATACCTGGTATACTGGAGTATACCTGGTATACTGGAGTATACCTGGTATACTGGAGTATATCTGGTATACTCCAAAGTTATTAGTTAGATTTATAATAATGAGGTACTAGACTTTTAATAATAAGGTACTAGACTTATAATAATAAGGTACTAGACTTTTAATAATAAGGTACTAGACTTTTAATAATAAGGTACTAGACTTATAATAATAAGGTACTAGATTTTTAATAATAAGGTACTAGACTTTTAATAATAAGGTACTAGACTTTTAATAATAAGGTACTAGACTTTTAATAATAAGGTACTATACTTTTAATAATAAGGTACTAGACTTTTAATAATAAGGTACTAGACTTTTAATAATAAGGTACTAGACTTTTAATAATAAGGTACTAGACTTATAATAAAAAGGTACTAGACTTTTAATAATAAGGTACTAGACTTTTAATAATAAGGTACTAGACTTTTAATAATAAGGTACTAGACTTTTAATAATAAGGTACTAGACTTTTAATAATAAGGTACTAGACTTTTAATAATAAGGTACTAGACTTATAATAATAAGGTACTAGACTTATAATAATAAGGTACTAGACTTATAATAATAAGGTACTAGACTTATAATAATAAGGTACTAGACTTATAATAATAAGGTACTAGACTTATAATAATAAGGTAGTTGATTCATTCAAGGGAATGACTCCAGCTGGAGTCATTCCCTTGAATGAATCAACCTGAACTTCCTACTCATTTCTGCAACATTGTAAGCGCCTGAAGATGTGTTGATTGCAACACGAAAGGCTTAAGAGCTATCATTCAACTCCCCCTGTGGTTGTTTTGCATCTTGTATTGCTTATTCACGACTACTGCATCTTGTTACAAGTTGAATTACTTTCTGCTCTAAAGTAGAAATGAACTTCGTATTATATTAAGCTGGTGTTCCAGAACACATTTGAACGTCTACCAGCCTCTACTGGAGCATTATTATACTTGTTGTGCACTAGCTTTGGTTAGTTAATACACTCAGGGTTCATCACTGCACACTATACCTTTCATCTGCATGTTGAACACTGAACAAATATGGTACAACTGTCTTGATATAACACCTCTGCTGTGTGACTCACTTCACTCTGATAGTGACGGTGTTCACTGCACTCCACAAGTGCCACTAACATCACCTTTGGCGAAAAAAAATGAGAAAGGCTTAACGAGCATCGCTAAAATGAAGGTCCATCAAGTTCCTGATAAGAATGAGGCACTAATAATAGGGAGAAAAGAGTGTAATTATAGCACTTGCTAACCTTTGACGCCAGCCATGTTTGTTGTTGCTCTCTGCGATTCATAACATTATTATATTAAAACAAATTTAGCCGACATAATAACGTAATGTTTGTAACTATTTACATTAACAAATTAAAGTTTTTAACACTTTCAAATTATTAATAATACAGTAATAAATATAATGGTTTAATTATACTATGAATCGCAGGTGAGCGCAGACGATATAGGTAACTTTTATTATGAATGTCTTCAGTGTCTATTTAAACATTTGAATGTCCTCATTGAACATTTTACTGTCATTGAGCTTCAACTACAACACGTAATTTGACATCCAAACACTATTGTTACTGATCTGTTGTTGTTGGTATTATTATTAACAAGGAAATGTGTCTGGCGTCTCAAGAAAATAAAGTAACTTATGAATTACCTACTTTATTATGGAAGACAGTAATAATCTTGTTAAAAATTATGTATAACAGTACCTAAGTAAACTTAGGTGTGCAGTGTTCTAGGTGTAGCACTGTATAGTCCTTGTGGCTTAGCGCTTCTTTTTGATTATAATAATAATAATCTAGGTGTAGCAGTCAGGTCACGGTGAATGTTAAGTTAAGCTTTATTAAGAGAAGCTTACGGCGCTGTATCACCCTTGTAGGTTTAGTGCTTCTTTTTGATTATAATAATAAGCTTAATTTCATATATTATTATTTTTATTGAGGGGGAGATGGAAAGGAAGATTTTATTCGGAATATAGAGTCCCTTAACATTGTCCCCCAGGATGCCACCCACACCAGTCAACTAACACCCAGGTACCTACTTACTGTTAAGTTGACAGAAGGTGAAAGACTAGTGTCACCCAGGTACCTACTTACTGTTAGGTTGACAGCAGGTGAAAGACTAGTGTCACCCAGGTACCTACTTACTGTTAGCTTGACAGCAGGTGAAAGATGAGTAACGCCCAGGTACCTACTTACTGCTAGGTGAACAGGAACAGGAGATGTAAGGAAACATGCCTATTGATTCCACATCAGAAGAATCAGGGTTTTATCCCTGGATAAGTGGAAACATTAGTTACTGTGTGTTCCCTTGTGCTTGTTGTTCCATTCACCTAGCAGTAAATGGGTACTTGTGAGTTATTTAATCCCTGTGAGCCATATCCTTTGGAAGGATCAAAAAATGGAATCATTTAGAAATTTGTTACATTGATTGGCTTTACTGCCAATATTTCATTACATGTAAACTACATTATCCTTGCTCAGCATTACAAAAAACATAAATTGAATTTATCCTGCTTTACCATTTTGGGATAATATCTGAATAAAATAAAAATTTATTAGACTGAGAAATCAAAATTATTCTTATCGAAATTAATCAAGCATTAATTGATTTACTTTATTCTATTTATTGTGTGGTGTATATAATTTTTTATGGTTATGAGTGCTGAGTGGCTTACTCAGTGCTCCATGAGCGACATAACTACACCACTACCACTGCCATTGCTACATAAACTACCGTATTTCGCGGCTTATAAGACGCGGCTTAAAAGACTTGTTTTAGTTTCAGTGGCTTGGCATCGGACGTAACTGGGAGAGCTACAGCCCACCCCACACCCTAAACTTATAGCTCCCATCACTGACCTTCAGTTTATAGGACACAGGGTGGTTTTTATAGACATTTTATGGAAAAAATGTGTCTAATAAGCCGCGAAATATGGTAATTTACATATTTATCTTAGATGGAGACAGTTAAATTAATGTTAAATGTTGACCATGAACTGCTGTACTCCAAATTAATGCACTATGGTATCAGAGGCCACTCCCTCAACTACCTAAAGTCATACCTTAGTAACTGAACTCAATATGTGTATGCAAATGACGCAAACTCTTCCACCCAACCAATCACAGTAGGAGTTCCACAAGGAAGCATCCTTGGACCACTCCTCTTTCTCATCTACATCAATGATCTACCGAATGCATCACAGCTACTCAAACCCATATTATTTGCAGATGACACTACATATGTCTTTTCCCACCCAAACACAGTCATACCAGCAAACACAGTCAGTGCTGAATTACAGAAAATATCTGCCTGGATGATGACTAACAAACTTACCCTGAACACTGATAAAACCTATTTCATTTAGTTTGGAAACAAAGCTGCAAATGATCCAATTAACATTACGCTTAATGGATCATCAGTCACAAGACTCACAGAGGGAAAATTCCTAGGTATCCACCTTGACAGTAGCCTTAAGTTCCGGACACACATACAACAAATCACCAAGAAAATCTCCAAGACTGTAGGCATACTATCAAAGATAAAGTACTACGTTCCACAATCAGCTCTCCTGGCACTGTACCATTCACTCATATACCCTTATCTTACATATGGAATTTGCACATGGGGATCAACAACATCCAATCACCTAAAACCCCTAATAACCCAGCAAAAGGCAGCAGTAAGAATGATAACAAATTCCCACTCCTGCCAGCATACTCCACCAATTTTTAAAAGTCTGAATCTGCTCACCATTAAGAACATCCATACTTATTCATGTGCCTACTACATACACAGAACAATACATGCAAATATAAACCCCCCCACTCAAACTTCTCCTCACCAACCTAAACAGGACATATGACCACAACACAAGACACAGATCTCTTTTTGATATACCTCGTGTCCATATCACACTGTGTAAAAACTCTATGCACATAAAGGGCCCCAAAATATGGAATTCATTACCAGAAGATATTAAAGTAACTCAATCTGAAAATCAATTTAAGACTCTTCTCAAAAGCCACTTAATCACCCTAGACTAAATGCTAAATACTCAGTACACACTTACTCACCTATGTACTCCCACATCATAACTGAAACAATCACATTGAACCTTTTATCCATTGTTGACAGGAATATAATTGAATCATTGTTTTCACAAAAGCATTTTTGAATATAAATACGTATATCTTTGTATTATACAAATTTTGATTAATTTATAATTAATATTCTACTTTACAACTATGAAATAATTACTATCCTACTGTACAACTATGATACACTCCTTAGTATTACGTAGACTGTAAGCCAATAATGTTAAGTTGGCCCATAATGCCTAGGCATAATAGAGGCTCTCTCTGCATTGCAACCCACTATTGTAAATACAAAATCTCTATGTACTGTTTGCAAAGACATAAAATAAATAATAAATAAATGTTTGTGAGTGAAGTTAAAAAAGGTCAATAATGCACATTTAATGATAAGATGAGGGATAATACTTGTGTCCCCCAGCACAGTAAATTTAACAAAGACATCCTGGATGTACTACCTAAGAAAACTTCTAAAATAATGGGCTTTCTTTCCAAACTATATTATTGTGTCCCATACATGCATTTGCTCTATATCATGAACATAGGTAAAACATTATACTCAATAAGTACTTAATCTCAATATCTGTAATCCTTTCAAATGTTACTCAATCCACTATGTCAGCTTTAGGTTAATAGATTAATTAAAAATAATTCCTCTCTATCTAACTTATAAAAGCCATATAACATGAACTAGTAAAATATTCAATTATCTTGTATTCATCATAAACTCCTAAATTTAATTACTTATTCTGTTATTGCCTTATTAAGTTAGTCTTAAGTTTGCCCGAAATGCTCTGCATATAAAGGGGCTTTCTGCATGCACACACAATTGTCATACTCCTTTGTACAAGCATGAATCATGCTGAAATAAACTTCTTATTCTTATAACCAACACTACTTGCTTTGTACTACTCATTAATCTACCCATATCTCATCTGTGGTATATATATGCATAGGGATCTACATCACGTCATTTAAAACCCATCATAACCCAACAAAAAATCTGTCATTGGAGCAATCGTTTGATCTAATTCCAGAAACTTATCCCTACCATGATTCAAAAATTTGAACCCTCTTAACTCTAGTGAGGTACAGTATTCACTTCTGTGGGTTTTGAAATAGATTTGTGATAAGCTTCACATTCACTTCAATGATTGTTACTAAATGTTTCTCTGTATCAACGATAAATTTGAATTAGAACGATTATATTGCAATATTTGTCCTCGCTGGGTATAGCATACTCAAGTAAAAGGCATGAAGACTATTTCTAGTAGTACTGTACTGTACATAGCTCTAGGGTTAAGATACAAGGTACTATATCCACACATGCTGCTGTAATGTCCATATTACTTTCTACAGAACACTTAATACAGATATTAACCCTGAGCTAAAACATTTGCTGAAGAATGCAACAGATCACCTCTCTTTAATATGCCATGTACATGTCTGAACCCGAGTAAACACTACACACAAATCAAAGGACCCAAAATTTAGGTCAAGTGAACTGATGGATCAAAATACTGTCTCCCACTAGCATAAAAAAAACATTATCAAAGAACATATCATGAGTTTGATGATGCCATTAGCGGTTACACAGCCATACACAACTGTAGGCCAGATCAACAAGGGGGTGGCACAACTATATACTACTCAGACCAACTAGAATGTATCAATAATACATGCACAAGGGATGAACATGGGGAATATATAATAGCTAAATTCAAATCCAAATACCTACAAAAACCTCTCACAGTGATAAACATCTACAGAATACCACAGTCAAACACTAGCCATTGTAGTGCAAACCTAGGAAGCATGATAACTGATGCACACATGAATAAAGATCACTTGATACTCTCAGGTGACTTCAGTATAAATCTCCTGCAAGACCAGGACCCACACATTACTGAATTCACAAACACTGTGAGTAACTGTTTGTTGCTACCAACAGTAACAAAACCTACAAGAGTTACAGAGACTAGTGTTTCCCTACTAGACCACATCTGGACCAACATCACATCCCCTTTAAAATCAGGCATAATCACAGATAATACCACAGACCACTACCCTACCTTTCTCATAACCAGTCTAGGTAAATTACTCCAAGACACTACTTAAGTCACTTTCAGACTTCATAATGAGGCAGCCATTAATAACTTCACAACAGCAGTAGCAAACATTGACTGGCACACTGAGCTAGAAATCTATACAGATATTGACAAATGTATTAATAACTTTCAAAAAAAGACCCAATACCTCTATAACAAGCACTGCCCTAAAAAAACTAAACAGATGACAGCTAAGAGACTGAACAGTCCCTGGCTAACACCCAGCATCCTCAAATCCATAAATACAAAACACCTATACAAAAAACAGTACAGAATGGGTCACATAACCAGAGACCAAACAAAATTTTACTCATCATTCCTAACCAGCCTGATAAGAAGGGCTAAAAAATTGTATTATGAGAACAGATTATCCAACTTAAAAGGTGATATAAAAAGACCTGGAAACCCCTATCAGAAATTCTAGGAACAAAAAAGATATCAGGAAATAGTGCAATTGAACTAACAAAACCAGATGAACCCAACTCCCCCCAACTGAAACAGGAAACAGACTCAGTGTTTTCTTCTCCACCATAGGAAAAAACCTTGCCGATAAAATCCCAAGCTCAAATACCCCACCCAGTGACTACCTCACTGGCAACTACCCAAACACACTGTTCCTAGCTCCGACTAACCCAACAGAGGTCTCCCTTATTATCAACACACTAAAAAACAAGACAGGAGATTTAAAAACCTTACCACCCTTTTTATACAAAAAAGCTTTGCAAGTGCTGTCATCAATCATTGCAACACTCTTTAACAAATCCATCGAATCCTCTACCTTCCCTACAGTTCTCAAAATAGCGAGGGTCACCCCGATACATAAAGGAGGAGACCAACCAGACTTGAATAACTATAGACCAATATCCAATTTACACCCTCTCTCTAAAATCTTTGAAAAATTAATTCATAAGCGAATCTATTCCTACCTCATCTCCCACAACATACTCAATCCCTGTCAGTTTGGGTTCAGGCCTAATAAAAATACGAATGATGCTATTATGCACATGCTTACACAAATATACACTGCACTTGAGAAAAAAGAAGTCCCATTGGGGATCTTCATTGATTTACGTAAAGCTTTTGATACAGTTGAGCATGATTTGCTCCACATAAAATTCTCACACTGTGGTATAAGAGGGCACTCCCTCAACTACCTAAAGTCATATCTCAGCAACAGAAGCCAATATATGTACACAAATGGAGCAAACTAGGTAGTAGGTTGGTAGACAGCAACCGCCCAGGGAGGTACTACCGTCCTGCCAAGTGAGTGTAAAACTGAAGCCTGTAATTGTTTTACACGATGGTAGGATTGCTGGTGTCTTTTTTTTTTTCTGTCTCATACACATGCAAGATTTCAGGTGTCTTGCTACTTCTACTTACACTTAGGTCACACTACACATACATGTACAAGCATATATATACACACCCCTTTGGTTTTTCTTCTATTTTCTTTCTAGTTCTTGTTCTTGTTTATTTCCTCTTACCTCCATGGGGAAGTGGAACAGAATTCTTCCTCCGTAAGCCATGTGTGTTGTAAGAGGCGACTAAAATGCCCGGAGCAAGGGGCTAGAAACCCCTTCTCCTGTATATATAACTAAATGTAAAAGGAGAAACTTTCGTTTTTCCTTTTGGGCCACCCCGCCTTGATGGGATACGGCCAGTGTGTTGAAAGAAAGAAAGAAATGGAGCAAACTCTTCCACACAGCCAATTACAGTTGGTGTCCCACAGGGAAGTGTCCTTGGCCCTCTTCTCTTTCTCATTTACATAAACGACCTACCAGATGCATCGCAACTACTCAAACCCACACTATTTGCAGATGACACTACATACGTCTTCTTTCACTCAAGCCCAGTCATGCTAGCCAATACTGTAAATACCGATTTACAGAAAATGTCTACCTGGATGATGACTAACAAACTTACTCTCAACATTGACAAAACCTACTTCATTCAGTTTGGAAACAGAGCTACAGATGTCCTTCTTAACATAATGATATACGGATCACCTATCACAAAGCTCGCAGGGGGAAAATTCTTAGGAATCTGCCTTGATAATAGGCTCAAATTTCAAACACGTGCAACAAATTTCCAAGAAAATTTCCAAGACCGTAGGCATACTATCAAAGATACAGTACTATGTTCCACAGTCAGCCCTCCTGGCCCTATATCACTCACCCATTTACCCCTATCTCACCTATGGAATTTGTGCATGGGGCTCAACAACAATAAACCATCTCAGAACATTAATTACCCAACAAAAGGCTGCAGCCAGAATGATAACAAATTCCCACTACAGGTAGCACACTCCACCAATATTCAAAACTCTAAACCTACTCACCGTACAAAACATCCATACTTATTATTGTACCTACTACATACATAGAACACTTAACTCGGATATAAACCCTCCCTTCAAATGTCTCCCTACCAACCTCAACAGAACACATGACCACAACACAAGGCACAGATCACTCTTTGATGTTCCTCGTGTCCATCTCACATTATGCAAAAACTCAATGCACATAAAAGGCTCAAAAATCTGGAATTCATTACCTGTGAACATAAAAGAAACATTGTTTATAAATTCAAGTCTCTTCTTAAAAAGCACTTACTCACCCACAGCTAAATAAATACTGCATAACTGTATCTCATAAATTATAACCTCTGACCCTATCAGACGTTGTGATTTTAATTACATTACCTAATAGAATACCCCTTTTTCTTGAATGCCCAGTAACTCATCAAATGACCATATGACCTGTCTTTGAAATACTCATTTGTGCTTAATTGTTATTTGTTTACTGTAATTTTTACCACTGAATATATCATTGCTTAGTTAATCTTAAGTTAATTTTAAGCCTGCCCATAATGCTCTGCATACAAGGGGCTTTTGCCATGTACACTTAACCACTGTATTTCTTTGTACATCTATGTATCTTGTCCAAATTAATAATAAATAAATAAATAATATTTAGTCTTTTAACTGCCACTCACATAGATCTGTGCATAATTCACAGCTCCTCAGATGTGCTGTGAACGGCAAATTTTTGCCTAGACATGAGAGAATGGGTCTGTGTGGTGGGTGTGCCCAGTATAAAAAAAAAAGAATCGTGTCCCATATGGTGCATAATGGATACATTTATCCTGTGACCCAGCATATGGATTAAAGTAGTGACTTAGGCCAATTTTGTAGGGTGGTTTTCATAGTTTTATTGGTGTTTTTTTTGTGCCAGTTGATACATCAGAAGACATACTGGTCAAATGGACAAGATTTGTGCCATCAGATTGGCAAGAAATAATTGATTTTTGTTGATTTTCCTTGGGAAGAATGGGTCTTCCCTAGCATTCCCCTCCAAGTCAGTTTTATTTTATATTCAATACAGTATTTAGGTTATGTAATAAAAATGCTAGTTTGTAATAAATTTTTTATTTTATATATATGTATATATATATGTATATATATATATATACAGGAAGGCCCCACTTATACGGCGGGTTAGGTTCCAGGCTACCGCCGTAAAGCGGAAATCGCCGTAAAGTGGAACACCCTTTTTTTCCACTTATAAATGCATACAAACACTAGATAACAAGTTTACACTAACATATATTAAGTTAGCAATAGAACCAGGCATCAAAAAACAATAAAAAGGTACAATACACACATAGTGCACTCATTACTTCCCTTTAAAATTTTTATAGTCTTAATCTAGGGTGAGACAAGTAGTATTTATTGTAAGAAATCAAGTGTGGTATGTATTGTAAATAGCCTCACCAGGCCACCCCACCCACACATACTATTCTATGATATTTAAGCATCCCAGAGCGATAAAATGTAATATACATTTCCCACTCATTACTTACCTTAAAATATTTGTAGTCTTAATGTAGGGTCAGGAGTAAGTAAATGAGATAAAACGAATAAATGAGAGAAAGAAAGAATGAGTACATGAGAGGGGGCAGGCGCAGTTTATGTAAACAAACCAGGGGAAGGTAAGTTTTGTAAACAAACGAAATGTACACGTCTGGTTTGTGTCAAGTTACATTGTGTACAGGTTGTCTTCTACATTGATACGGTAGAATTAATAAAGAAGAACACTCCCATTCTCATGTAACATCATTTTGAGAAGAAATGAAGCTCTGAGTGAAGGCAATGGAAATAAGTCACACGACTTTTTTGGGTTATCCTAGGTTCTCTACACTATGTTGTTATGTATGATAATCTATGTAACTGTATTTGTGTATACCTGAATAAACTTACTTACATACATACAAAAGGAATAATTTTCTACAGTTAACCCCAGTAACACATTTACCCCTTATGTTAGATTAGAGGGAAAAGTTATTCTTGCCGTCACTTGTACAAATTATGTGGCTCCCACATCTTATATTTATGTTATTTATTCTATTGTGGGTTGTATTAAACATCTTTTTATTTTTATGTATCGTGTTTATTATATAATTTTGAAAAAATATCATGGATTGATTAATGAAAATGTGTATATTACCGTAATATACGACATTTAATGAGACTCAGTATTGTTATTTCACCACTTGTGCAAGTCGTCTGCTACGACATCTCACATTTTTTTTATTTATTCTACTGTGGGGTGTATTTATCTTATTTTTATGTTATGCATCGTGTTTATTATATAATTTTGAAAAAAATATCATGGATGGATTAATGAAAATGTGTATATTACCCTAATATACGACATTTTTAAAGAGACTCAGTATTGTTATTATCACCACTTGTGCAAGTCGTCTGCTACGACATCTCACATTGTTTATTTATTCTACTGTGGGGTTTTATTTATCTTATTTATATGTTATGCATCGTGTTTATTAATATAATTTTGAAAAAAATATCATGGATGGATTAATGAAAATGTGTATATTACCGTAATATACGACATTTAATGAGACTCAGTATTGTTATTATCACCACTTGGCAAGTCGTCTGCTACGACATCTCACATTTGTTTATTTATTCTACTGTGGGGTGTATTTATCTTATTTAAAAGTTAAAGCATCGTGTTTATTATATAATTTTGAAAAAAAATATCATGGATGGATTAATGAAAATGTGTATATTAACGTAATATACGACATTTAAATGACTCGATGTATGTAAGTTTATTTAGGTACAGGTATACATAAGTATAATATCAAGTAAATATAAAATATGAAATAACTTTTAAAAACATTTGAAATTTGGAAGTTTCCAGACAAAATGGAGAGACTTAGTGCTTACTGAGCTCATGGAGAATGGGAACAAACAGGGTGGGGCAAAGGTGAAACCGTATTAGAAAGTCAGGTGGGGGGAGCCGTATAGTGAGTTTTGGGCATAATTTGAAATGTCCGTATTACGGAACGCCGTAAAGCGGAACGCCGTAAAGCGGGGCCCTCCTGTAAATATTATTATTATTTTTTTTTTATTACACACTGGCCGATTCCCCCCAAGGCAGGTGGCCCGAAAAAGAAAAACTTTCACCATCATTCACTCCATCACTGTCTTGCCAGAAGGGTGCTTTACACTACAGTTTTTAAAAATGCAACATTAACACCCCTCCTTCAGAGTGCAGGCACTGACTTCCCATCTCCAGACTCAAGCCCGGGCCTGCCGTTTCCCTGACCCCTTCATAAAGTTACTTTGCTCACACTCCAACAGCACCAAGTATTAAAAACCTTTGTCTCCATTCACTCCATAAAACACCTCACCAGCCTGCGGAAGTCCAAGCCCCTCCACAAAAAACCCCCTTTTACCCCCTCCCCCCCAACCCCTTTCCCTAGCCCCCCCTACCCCGCCTTCCTTCCACACAGACGATCACCTTGAAGTTTTTCTTTTTCGCTCCATTCTTTCTACATGTCCGAACCACCTCAAAAACCCCCTCCTCAGCCCCGGCAACAGTTTTGGTAATCCCCACCCCTCCAACTTCCAAACTACGAATTCTCTGCATTTTTTCACACCACACATTGCCCTCAGCATAATCTCCACTGCCTCCACCTTCTCCTCGCTGCAACATTCATCACCCATGTTTCACACCCATATAAAGCGTTGGAAAAACATACTCTCATACTTTCCCCCTCTTGCCTCCAAGGCAAAGTTCTCTGTCTCCACAGACTCCTAATGCACCACCACTCTTTTCCCTCATAAATTTCTTGTTTTCACCTCACTTTCATAGACCCACCGCTGCCCACGCCCACTCCCCAAATACTGAAAACGTTCACCTCCCCCATACTCTCCCCTCCAATCTGATATTCAATCTTTCATCCCTAATCTTTTTTTTTATCCTAAAACCCTTTACTTTTTCCCCGTTTTCACCTTTAATTTTCTTTTTTGCACACCCAAAAACCAAATTTTCATCCACCAATCTCTGCAGTTTCTTTTCAGAATCCCCCAAGAGCACAGTGTCACAGCAAAGAGCAGCTGTACAACTCCCAACCTGTTGTGATTTTTTTCTTTTAACTCCACCCTCTTGCCAAGACCCCGCATTTGCTTCTCTTACAACCCCACATAAATAATTAAACAACCACGGTGACATCACACATCCTTGTCTAAGGCCTACTTTTACTGGAAAAATTTCCCTCTTTCAATACCTAACTTGACTCACTATCCTCTAAAAACTCTCCTGCTTTTTAGTAACCACCTCCACACCAACACTTGCAACATCGCCACATTGCCCCCCACCCCCTGTCATACGCCTTTCCAAATCCATAATGCCACAAAGACCTCTTTAGCCCTTATCAAATACGTTCCTTATATTTTTTTACGTAAACACCTGGTCCCCACCCCCCTACCTTTCCCAAAGCCCCCTTGTTTTATCGCATCCATTCCGGTCTTACTCTTTAAATTTTTTCAAATTTTAACTCTACCATAATTTTCCAGGTACACTCAACAGACTTATCCCCCTATAATTTTTGCACTCTCTTTTTTTCCCTTTGCCTTTATACAAAGGAACTATGCATGCTCTCTGCCAATCCCTAGTACCTTACCCTCTTCCATACATTTATTAAATAATTGCAACCAAACCCCACTCCAAAACTATACCCCACCTGCTTTTAACATTTCTATCTTTTTTCCCATCAATCCCGGGCTGCCTTACCCCCTTTCTTTTTCCCTACTGCCTCACGAACTTCCCCCACACTCACAACTGCTCTTCCTCACTCCTACAAAATGTTATTCCTCCTTGCCCTATACACGAAATCACAGCTTCCCTATCTTCATCAACATTAACAATTCCTCAAAATATTCCCTCCATCTTCCCAATACCTCTAACTCTCCATTTAATAACTCTCCTCTCCTATTTTTAACTGACAAATCCATTTGTTCTCTAGGCTTCCTTAACTTGTTTAAACTCACTCCAAACTTTTTCTTATTTTCAACAAAAATTTGTTGATAACAGCTCACCCACTCCCCTCATTTGCTCCTCTTTTTACATTGCTTCACCACTCTCTTAACCTCTCTCTTTTTCCCCCATATACTCTTCCCCCCTTGCATCACTTCTACTTTGTAAAAACTTCTCATATGCTAACTTTTTCTCCCTTACTACTCTCTTTACATCATCATTCCACCAATCGCTCCTCTTCCCCCCTGCACCCACTTCCTGTAACCACAAACTTCTGCTGAACACTCTAACACTACTTTTTTTAAACCTACCCCATTCCTCTTCGACCCCATTGCCTATGCTCTCATTAGCCCATCTACCCCTTCCAATAGCTGTTTATATTTTACCCTAACTGCCTCCTCTTTTAGTTTATAAACCTTCACCTCTCTCTTCCCTGATGCTTCTATTCTCCTTGTATCCCATCTACCTTTTACTCTCAGTGTAGCTACAACTAGAAAGTGATCTGATATATCTGGGGCCCCCTCGATAAACATGTACATCCTGAAGTCTACTCACAGTCTTTTATCTCCCAAATACATAATCCCAAACTACTGTCTTTTCGCCCTACATCATATCGTGTATACTTATTTATCCTCTTTTTCTTAAAATATGTATTACCTAAAAACTAAACCCCTTTCTATACAAAGTTCAATCAAAGGGTCCCATTATCATTTACACCGGGTACCCCAAACTTACCTACCACACCCTCTCTAAAAGTTTCTCCTACTTTAGCATTCAGGTCCCCTACCACAATTACCTCTCACTTGGTTCAAAGGCTCCTATACATTCACTTAACATCTCCCAAAATTTTCTCTCTCTCCTCTGCATTCCTCTCTTCCCAGGGGCATACACGCTTATTATGACCCACTTCCGCATCCAACCTTTACTTTAATCCACATAATTCTCGAATTTACACATTCATATTCTCTTTTCTCCTTCCATAACTGATCATTTAACATTACTGCTACCCCTTCCTTTGCTCTAACTCTCTCAGATACTCCAGATTTAATCCCCCTTTATTTCCCCCCACTGAAACTCTCCTACCCCCTTCAGCTTTGTTTTTACTTAGAGCCAGGACATCCAACTTTTTTTCATTCATTTAAAATCAGCAATCATCTGTTTCTTGTCATTCCCCACTACATCCACGCACATTTAAACAACCCAGTTTTATAAAGTTTTTCTTCTTCTCTTTTTTAATAAATTTTATACAAGGAGAAGGGGTTACTAGCCCATTGCTCCCGGGATTTTAGTCGCCTCATACGACACGCATGGCTTACGGAGGAAAGATTCTTTTCCACTTCCCCATGGACAATAGAAGAAATAAAAAAGAACAAGAGCTATTTAGAATAAGAAGAAAACCTAGATGTAAAGTATATATATATATGCATGTGCGTGTCTGTGAAGTGTGACCAAAGTGGGAAGTAGGAGTAGCAAGATATCCCTGTTATCTAGCGTGTTTATGAGACAGAAAAAGAAAACCAGCAATCCTACCATCATGCAAAACAGTACAGTTTTTTTGTTTCAAAAATCATCTGGCAGGACGGTATATATATACGTATTATAATATATATCCACAGAAAAACAAAAGGTTAGTAGGTTGGTAGACAGCAACCACCCAGGGAAGTACTAACGTCCTGCCAATGACTGTGAAAACAAAAACCTGTAACTGTTTTGCATGATGGTAGGATTGCCTGGTTTCTTTTCGTCCATAAAAAATAGAAACAGGGATATTTTCTACCCTACTTACACTTTGGGGCACACTTCACAGACCCACATGCATATATAATATACATACTCTAGGTTTTTCTCCTTTTTTTAATAGCTCTTGTTTTTTTTTATTTCTTCTATTTTCCATGGGGAAGTGGGAATCTTTTCCCCCCTAAGCCCTGCGTGTCGTATGAGGCGACTAAAAGCCGGGGCAATGGGCTAGTAACCCCTTCTCCCGTAACAATTATAAAAAAAAGAAGAAGAAAAACTTTATAAAACTGGGTTGCTTAAATGTGCGTGGAATATCAGTGCGGATGACAAACAGATGATTGCGATGTTATGAAATTAAAAAGAAAGAAGTTGGATGTCCTGGGCCTAATCGAAACAAAGCTGAAGGGTAGGAGAGTTTTCAGCGGGGGAAATTAATGGGATTACATCTGGAAATTATCAGAGAGAGTTAGAGCAAAGGAAGGTGGTAGCAGTAATGTTAAATATCGATGTTATGGAAGGAGAAAAGAGAATATGAATGTGTAAATCAAGAATTATGTGGATTAAAGTAAAGGTTGGATGCGAGAAGTGGGTCAAATAAAGCTGTATGCACCTGAGAAGAGAGAATGCGAGGAGAGAGAGAGATTTGAGATGTTAATGAATGGTATAGGAGCCTTTGAACCAAGTGAGAGAGTAATTGTGGAAGGGGACTTTGAATGCTAAAGTAGGAAAACTTTTAGAGAGGGTTGTGGTCTAGGTAAGTTGGGGTGCCAGGTGTAAATGAATAATGGGAGCCTTGATTGAACTTTGAAATAGAAAGGGGTTTAGTTATAGGTAATATCATATTTTAAAAAAAAGATAAATAAGTTATACACGATATGATGTAGGGCGAAATGACGTAGTATGTTGGATTATGTATTGGTAGATAAAAGACTGTGAGTCGACTTCAGGATGTACATGTTTTATAGAGTGGCCACCAGATAAATCAAAAAAAGATCACTTTCTAGTTGTAGCTACACTGAGAGTAAAAGGAGATGGGATACAAGAGAATAAGAAGCATCAGGAAGAGAGAGGTGAAGGTTTATAAACTAACAGAGGAGGCAGTTAGGTAAGAAATAAACAGCTAATTGGAGGATAGATGGGCTAATGAGAGCATAGGCAATGGGGACCGAAGAGGTATGGGGTAGGTTTTTAAAAATGTAGTGTAGAGTGTTTTCAGCAGAAGTTTGTGGATACAGGAAAAGTGGGTGCTGAGGGGAAGAGGACGATTAGGGGGAATGATGATGTAAAGAGAAGTAGTTAAGGGAGAAAAAGTTAGCATATGAAGAATTTTTACAAACGTAGAAGTGATGCAAGTAGGGAAGAGTATATGGAGAAAAAGAGAGTAAGTTAAGAGAGTGTGAAGCAATGTAAAAAGAGAGCAAATGAGAGAGTGGGTGAGGTATTTATCAACAAATTTTGTTGAAATAAGAAAAAGTTTGTTGGAGTGAGATTAACAAGTTAAGAAAGCCTAGAGAACAAATGGATTTGTCAGTTTAAAAAAAGGAGAGAGAGTATTAATTGGAGAGTTGGAGGTATTGTGTGAAGATGGAAGGAATATTTTGAGGAATTGTTAATGTTGATGAAGATAGGGAAGCGTGATTCGTGTATAGGGCAAGGAGGAATTACATCTTGTAGGAGTGAGGAAGAGCCAGTTGTGAGTGTGGGGAAGTTCGTGAGGCAGTAGGTAAGAATGAAAGGGGGTAAGGCAGCCGGGATGATGGGATAAAGATAGAAATGTTAAAAGCAGGGTGGGGATATAGTTTTGGGGAGTGGTTGGTGCAATTATTTAATAAAAGTTATGGAAGAGGTAAGTACCTAGGGATTGGCAGAGAGCATGCATAGTTTCCTTTGTACAAAGGGCAAAGGTGAGAGGGTAAAAGAGAAGTGCAAAAAATTTAGGGGATAAGTCTGTTTAGTGTACCTGGTAAATTTATGGATAGTTTATAATTGAAAGAATTAAGAGTAAGACGGAGAATAGGATACAGATGACAAGGAGCTTTAGGAAAAGTAGGGGGTGTGTGGACCAGGTTTTACAGTGAAACCAATAAGTGAACAGTATTTAGATAAGGCTAAGAGGTCCTTTGGCATTTATGGATTTGGAAAGCGTATGACAGGGTGGATAGGGGGGCAATGTGGCAGATGATGCAAGTGTATGGTTAGGAGGTGTTTACTGAAAGCAGTGAAGAGTTTTTACGAGGATAGTGAGCTCAAGTTAGGTATGTAGGAAAGAGGGAAATTTTTCACCAGTAAAAAGTAGGCCTTAGACAAGGATGGGATGTCACCGTGGTTGTTTACGCGAGCACGTTATAGATGGGTTGTAATAGAAAGTAAATGCGAGGGTCTGCAAGAGGCGTGGAGTTAAAAGATACAAGATTCACACACAAAGTGGGAGTTGTCACAGCTGCTCCTTTGCTGATGACACCTGTGCTCTTGTGGAGATTCTGTAGAGAATTATGCAGAGATTGGTGGATGAATTTGGTAGGGTGTTGCAAAAGAAGAAAAATTAAAGGTGAAATACAGGAAAGAGTACGGTTATGAATAACAAAACAGATTAGGTGATGAAAGATTGAATATCAGATAGGAGGGAGAGAGTATGGAGGAGTGAACGTATTCAGATATTTGGGAGTGGACGTGTCAGCGATGGGTCGATGAAAGATGAGGTGAATCCATAGAAATTGATGAGGGAAAAAAGTGAGTGGGTGCACTTAGGAAGTCTGTTGGAGACAAAGAACTTTGTCCTGAGGCAAGAGGGGAATGTATGAGATTATTTTTACCAACGCTCTAATACGGGTGTGAAGCGGGGTGATGAATGTTGCAGCGAGGAGAAGGCTGGAGGCCAGTGTAGAAGTCATGTCTGAGGCATGTGTGGTGGAATATGAATGCAGAGAATACGTAGTTTGGTAAGGTTAGGAGGAGGAGCGGATTACCAAAACTGTTGTCCATGGATGAGGAAGGGTTTTGTTAGGTGGTTCGACATGTAGAGAGAATGGAGCGAACAAATGACTTCAAGATGTATCAGTCTTGTAGTGGAAGGAAGGCAGGGTAGGGGTCGGCCTAGGAAGGTTTGGAGTGAGGGGTAAAGGAGGTTTTGTGGTGCGAGGGGCATGGACATCCCATCAGGCATGCGTCGAGGCGGTTTTGATAGGAGTGAATGGAGACAAATGGTTTTTAATACTTGACGTGCGTTGGAGTGTGGCAAAAGTACTCATTAATGAAGGGATTCAGGGAAAACCGGCAGGCCGGACTTGAAGTCCTGAGATGGAAGTACAGTGCCTGCACTCTGAGAGGGGTGTTAATGTTGCAGTTTAAAACTTAGTGTAAAGCATCCCTTCTGGCAAGACAGTGTGAGTGAATGATGGTGAAAAGTTTTTTTCTTTTTCGGCCACCCTGCCTTGTGGGAATCGGCTCCGTGTGATATATAAAAAAATATAAAAAAATATATATATATATATATAATATATAATAATCTATATATAATAAATAATATATATATAAATAAATATTAATAGTATATATATAAATAGTATAAATACGTATAATAAAGCTAGGTAGTAGTTTGTAGAACAGCCAAAAAACCAACCCAGGGAAGTTACTACCGTCCTGCCAGATGAACTGTGAACAAAAACCTGTAATCTGTTTTCATGATGGTAGGATTGCTGGTTTCTTTTTCTGTCTCATAAACAACGCTAGTAACAGGGATATCTTGCATACTCCTACTTACACTTGGTCACACTTCACAGACACGCCACATGGCCTAATATATATATACATACACTAGGTTTTTTCTCCTTTTTCTAAATAGCTCTTTTTCTTTTTGTTTTTATTTCTTCTATGTGTCCATGGGAAGTGGAAAGAATCTTTTCCTCCGTAAGCCATGCGTGACGTATGAAGGCGACTAAAATGAAAATGCCTGGAAGCAATGGGCCCCTAGTAACCCATCTCCAGTATACATTTACTAAAAAGAGAAGAAGAAAAACTTTTATAAAACTGGGTGCTTAAATGTGCGTGGATGTAGTGCGGATGACAAGAAACAGATGATTGCTGATGTTAGAATGAAAAGAAGTTGGATGTCCTGGCTCTAACGAAACAAAGCGAAGGGGGTAGAGATTTCAGTGGGGGAAATAAATGGGAATAAATCTGGAGTATCTGAGAGAGTTAGAGCAAGGGGGGTAAAGGAAGGGTAGCAGTAAGATAAATGATCAGTGTTATGGAAGGAGAAAAGAGAATATGAATGTGTAAATTCAAGAATAATGTAGGATTAAAGTAAAGGTTGGATGCGAGAAGTGGGTCATAATAAGCGTGTATGCAACCTGGAGAAGAGAGTAATGCAGAGGAAGAGAGAGATTTTTGGGAAATGTTAAGTGAATGTATAGGAGCCATTGAACCAAGTGGAGAGAGTAATTGTGGAAGGGGACCTGAAAGCTAAGTAAGGAGAAACTTTTAGAGAGGGTGTGGTAGGTAATTGGGGTTGCCAGGTGTAAATTATAATGGGAGACCCTTTGATGAACTTTGTATAGAAAGGGGTTTAGTTATAGTAATACCTCCGTATGTTTATCATAAAGACACACACACAAAGAGGATAAATAAGTATACACGATATGATTGTAGGGCGAAATGAAAGTAGTTTGATGATTATGTATTGGTAGTTAAAAGCTGTTAGTAGATCTTCCAGGATTGTACAGGTTCTAATAGAGGGCCACAGGATATAATCAATACACTTTCTAGTTTGTAGCTACACTGAGAGTAAAATGTAACCAAAAAGGATACTAGAGAATAGAAGCATCAGGGAAGAGAGAGGTGAAGTTTATAAACTAAAAGACGGAGCAGATGAGGGTAAGATATAAACAGCTAATGGGAGGAATAGATGGGCTAATGAGAGGCCATAAGGCAATGGGTCGAAGAGGTATAGGGGTAGGTTTAAAAATGTAGTGTTAAGTGTTCAGCAGAAGTTTTGTGGTTACAGGAAAGTGGTGCAGGAGGGAGAGGAGCGATTTGGTGAATGATGATGTAAAGAGAGTAGTAAGAGAAAAGTTAGCATATGGAAAGTTTTACAAAGAAGAAGTGATGCAAGGAGGGAAGAGTATATGGAGAAAAGAGAGAGGTTAAGAGAGCGTGTGAGCAATGTAAAAAGATGAGCAAATGAGAGAGTGGGTGAGATGTTATCAACAATTTGTTGAAAATAAGAAAATTTTGAGTGAGATTAACAAGTTAAGAAAGCCTAAGAGAAACAAATGGATTTGTCAGTTAAAAATAGGAGAGGAGAGTTATTTAAATGGAGAGTTAGAGGTATTGGAAGATGGAGAATATTTTGAGAATTTTAAATGTTGATGAAGATAGGGAGCTGTGATTTCGTGTATAGGGCAAGGAGGAATAACATCTTGTAGAGTGAGAAGAGCCAGTTGTGAGTGTGGGAGATTTCGTGAGGCATGTAGGTAAAATGAAAGGGGGAAGGCAGCCGGGGATTGATGGATAAAGGATAGAAATGTTTAAAAGCAGGTGGGGATATAGTTTTTGGAGTGGTTTGGTGCAATTAGTTAAATAAATGTAAGGAAGAGGTAAGGTACCTAGGGATTGGCAGAGAGCATGCATAGTTTTCCTTGTATAAAGGCAAAGGGGATAAAAGAGAGTGGCAAAGAATTATAGGGGGATAAGTCTGTGGAGTGTACTACCTGGTAAAGTGTATGGTAGAGTTATAATTTAAAAGAATTAAGAGTAAGACGGAGAAATATGATAGCAGATGAACAAGGGAGGCTTTAGGAAAGGTAGGGGGTGTGTGGAACCAGGTGTTTACAGAGAAACATATATGAACAGTATTTAGATAAGGCAAAAGAGGTTCTTTGTGCATTATGGATTTGGAAAGGCGTATGACAGGGTGGATAGGGTGGGCAATGTGGCAAATGTTTTGCAAGTGTATGGTGTTAGGAGGTAGGTTACTGAAAAGCAGTGAAGATTTTACGAGGACAGTGAGGCTTCAAGTTAAGTATGTAGAAAGAGGGATTTTTTTCCCAGTAAAAGTAGGCCTTTAGACAAGGATGTGTGATGTCACCGTGGTTGTTTAATATATTTATAGATGGGGTGTAAGAGAAGTAAACGCGAGGGTCCTTGGCAAGAGCGTGGGAGTTAAAAGATAAAGAATCACACACAAAGAGGGAGTTGTCACAGCTGCTCTTTGCTGATGACACTGTGCTCTTGGGTATTTCTGAAAGAAGCTGCAGAGATTGGTGATGAATATGGTAGGGTGTGCAAAGAAAAAATTAAAGGTGAATACAGGGAAAGAGTAAGGTTATGAGGATAACAGAAAAGATTAGGTGATGAAAGAATTGAATATCCAGATTTGGAGGGAGAGAGTAATGGAGGAGGGTGAACGTATTCAATATTTGGGGTGGACGTGTCAGCGGATGGGTCCCTATAAAGATGAGGATAATTCAAAGAATTGATTAGGGAAAAAAGAGTGATGGTGCACTTAGGAGTCTGTGGAGACAAAGAACTTTGTCTTGGAGGCAAAGAGGGGAATGTATAGAGTATAGTTTTACAAACCAACGCTCTTATATGGGTGTGAAGCGTGGGTGATGAATGTTGCAGCGAGGAGAAAGGCTTGAGCAGTGGAGATGTCATGTCCTGAGGGCAATTTGTGTGTGAAATATAATGCAGGAGAATTCGTAGTTTGAAGTTAGGAGGAGGGTGCTGGGATTACCAAAACTTTTGTCCAGAGGGCTGAGGAAGGGTTGTAGAGGAGGTTCGACATGTAAGAGAATGGAGCGAAACAAATGAACTTCAAGAGTGTATCAGTCTGTATGAAGGAAAGGCGGGGTAGGGGTCGGCCTAGGAAGGGTTGGAGGGAGGGGTAAAGGAGGTTTTGTGGGCCCCCGAGGGGCTTGACTTCCACAGCATTCATGGCGTGTGCTTGTTTGATAGAGTGAATGGAGACAAATGGTTTTTGTATTAATACCTGACGTTGCTGTTGGAGTGTTGAGCAAAGTAACATTTAGAAGGATCAGGGAAACCGCAGCCGACTTGAGTCCTGGAGATGGGAAAAAGTACAGTGCCTGCACTCTGAAGGAGGGGTGTTTAATGTTGCAGTTTAAAAAACAGAAGTGTAAAGCACCCTTCTGGCAAGACAGAGAATGGAGTGAATTATGGTGAAAGTTTTTCTTTTCGGGGCCACCCTGCCTTGGTGGGAATCGCCAGTGTGATAAAAAATATAATATATATATATAATATTATATATTATATATATAATATATATATATAAATATATATATATATATATAAATATAATAAATATATATAGTAATAAAAATTTATTACAAACTAGCATTTTTATTACATAACCTAAATACTGTATTGAATATAAAATAAAACTGACTTGGAGGGGAATGCTAGGGAAGACCCATTATAGAGGAATAAGTTTACTGAGTATACCAGGAAAAGTGTACGGTAGGGTTATAATTGAAAGAATTAGAGGTAAGACAGAAATGTAGGACTGGTAGTACTGCGAGAGCAAAAGGTTTCAGAGAGGGTAGGGGATGTGTATATCAAGTGTTTGCATTGAAGCATATGTGTGAACAGTATTTAGATAAAGGTAGGGAAGTTTTTATTGCATTTATGGATTTAGAAAAGGCATATGATAGAGTGGATAGAGGAGCAATGTGGCAGATGTTGCAAGTACAGTACAGTGGACCCTCAACCAGCGTTGGCATCGATTAACGATAAATCTGACTAGCGATACATTTTAACGCAAAAATTTTGCCTCGACTAGCGCTTAAAAACCCGACCAGCGCTATTCGTTCCGTACCATACGCGTCCACTTTGGCCTGAGCGCGCCTCACTTTTCCCTTTGGTGCCAGTGTTTACAAGCCAGCCAGCCACCGCGGTCGCTTCCAAACATATAACTGGAACATTTCATATTATCACAGCCTTTTTAGTGATTGCACCTGCAAAATAAGTCACCATGGGCCCCAAAAAGCTTCTAGTGCCAACCCTACAGCAAAAAGGGGTGAGAATTACTAGGGAGATGAAGAAAGAGATCATTGATAAATATGAAAGTGGATGCGTATCTCTGAGCTGGTCAGGTTATAATAAACCCCCAATCAACCATCGCTACTATTGTGGGCAAGAAAACGGCAATCAAGGAAGCTGTTCTTGCCAAAGGTGAAAACTATGTTTTCGAAACTGAGATCGCAAGTGATAGAAGATGTTGAGACTGTTATTGGTGTGGATAAACGAGAAACAGATAGCAGGAACAGCATCTCCCCAAGCGATCATATGTGAAAAGGCTAGGAAATTGCATGACGATTTAATTAAAAAAATGCCAGCAACTAGTGATGTGAGTGAATTTAAGGCCAGCAAAGTTGGTTTGAGAGATTTAAGAAGCACATGGCATTCAAGTGTGATAAGGCATGGTGAGGGTGCCAGTTCGGACCACAAATCGGCTGAAAAAATGTACAGGACTTCAAGGAGTACATAGACATGAAGAACTGAAACCTGAACAAGTGTTTTCATTGTGACGAAACAGGCCTGTTTTGGAAGAAAATGCCAAGCAGGACGTACATTACTCAGGAGGAAAAGGCACTCCCAGGACATAAGCCTATGAAAGACAGGCTTACCCCTGTTGATGTGTGCCCAAAGCTAGTGGTGATTGCAAAGTGAAACCTTTATTTGGGGTATCACTCTGAAAACCCCCAGAGTTTTCAGGAAAAAAAATGTCCCTCAAGGCTAATTTGTGTGTGCTGTGGAGGGCAAACAGTAAGGCAAAGGGTCCCCTAGACTTTTTCTATGACTGGTTACTCCATGCATTTGCCCCTAATGTGAAAAATTACCTAATTGAAAAGAAATTAGACCTTAAGTGCCTCCTGGTATTAGACAATGCCCCTGGTCATCCTACAGATGTGGCAGAGCGACTTTCTAGGGACAGGAGCTTCATTAAGGTGAAGTTTTTGCCTCCTAATACCACTCCTCTCCTGCAGCCCATGGACCAGCAGGTTATTTCCAACTTCAAGAAACTGTACACAAAAGCTATGTTTGAAAGGTGCTTTGTAGTGACCTCAGAAACTCAACTGACTCTAAGAGTTGTTAGGTAAGACACATATGCAACAGTTAGGTATCTTTATTATGAAACGTTTCGCCTACACAGTAGGCTTCTTCAGTCAAGTACAGAAAAGTTGATAGAAGCAGAAGATACTTGAAGACGATGTAATCAGTCCATCACCAGACTGAGGGACTGACCACCTCAAAACTTTAAGGGTGATGGACTGATTACATCGTCTTCAAGTATCTTCTGCTTCTATCAACTTTTCTGTACTTGACTGAAGAAGCCTACTGTGTAGGCGAAACGTTTCATAATAAAGATACCTAACTGTTGCATATGTGTCTTACCTAACAACCTGTCGGTATTTTATACCATTTTAATGTTCAATCTGTCAGACACTGCAACACAAGGGTATCTTGGTACAGACCTGCAATCAACTTCGACAACTTCCACTAGTGAGAGCGGCTGGATTTGAGAGGGACCTGACCTTTCAACATCTGAGTTCTTACCTCTCCTAGTGGCCTACGTCTCACCTCTTGGCGCTATAAAAGCTCCATTCTGTCACTTCATCTCCATATTGTTTCATACTATGGAACAATGCTCTTCTCCAGACTGAGGGACTGACCACCTCAAAACTTTAAGGGTGATGGACTGATTACATCGTCTTCAAGTATCTTCTGCTTCTATCAACTTTTCTGTACTTGACTGAAGAAGCCTACTGTGTAGGCGAAACGTTTCATAATAAAGATACCTAACTGTTGCATATGTGTCTTACCTAACAACCTGTCGGTATTTTATACCATTTTAATGTGACTCTAAGAGGGTTTTGGAAAGATCATTTTACCATCCTCAATTGTGTAAACATTATAGGTAAGGCTTGGGAGGAAGTGACTAAGAGGACATTGAACTCTGCTTGGAAAACACTGTGGCCAGAATGTGTAGACAAAAGGGATTTTGAAGGGTTTTAGGCTAACCCTGAGAATCCTATGCCAGTTGAGGAATCCATTGTGGCATTGGGGAAGTCCTTGGGGTTGGAGGTTAGTGGGGAGGATGCGGAAGAGTTGGTGGTGGAGGACAGTGAAGAACTAACCACTGATGAGCTGCCAGATCATCTTGAACAGCAAGAGGGCAGACCTGAGGAAACTGCTTCGGAGGAGGGGAGAGAGAAATTGAAGAAGTTGCCTACTTCTAAGATAAAGGAAATGTGTGCAAAGTGGCTTGAAGTGCAAACCTTTTTTGATGAAAATCACCCTGACACAGCTACTGCAAGCAGTGTTGGCAACCTGTACACCGACAATGTTGTGAACCACTTTAGGAAAGTCATAAAGGAACGAGAGGTACAGGTATCTATGGACAGATATGTTGTGCGACAGAAGTCCAGTGACTCTGAAGCTGGTCCTAGTGGCATTAAAAGAACAAGGGAAGTAACTCCAGAAAAATACTTGCTGCCTCAAGTGCTAATGGAAGGGGATTCCCCTTCTAAACACTAACACCTCTCCCCTCCTCCCATCCCATCAATCATCACCAGATCTTCAATAAAGGTAAGTGTCATGTAACTGTGCATGTAATCTTCAGTTTGTGTGTATTAAAATTAATATTTCATGTGGTAAAAAAAAAAAAATCTGTATAGTCCTTGTGGCTTAGCGCTTCTTTTTGATTATAATAATCATGTGGTAAAAATTTTTTTTTTTCAATACTTTTGGGTGTCTTGCTCGGATTAATTTGATTTCCATTATTTCTTATGGGGAAAATTAACTTGACTAACGATAATTTTGACTAACGATGAGCTCTCAGGAACGGATTAATATCGCTGGTTGAGGGTCCACTGTATATGGAATAGGTGGTAAGTTATTAAATGCTGTAAAGAGTTTTTATGAGGATAGTGAGGCTCAGGTTAGGGTGTGTAGAAGGGAGGGAGACTACTTCCCGGTAAAAGTAGGTCTTAGACAGGGATGTGTAATGTCACCATGGTTGTTTAATATATTTATAGATGGGGTTGTAAAGGAAGTAAATGCTAGGGTGTTCGGGAGAGGGGGGGATTAAATTTTGGGGAATCAAATTCAGAATGGGAATTGACACAGTTACTTTTTGCTGATGATACTGTGCTTATGGGAGATTCTAAAGAAAAATTGCAAGGGTTGGTGGATGAGTTTGGGAATGTGTGTAAAGGTACAAAGTTGAAAGTGAACATAGAAAAGAGTAAGGTGATGAGGGTATCAAATGATTTAGATACAGAAAAATTGGATATCAAATTGGGGAGGAGGAGTATGGAAGAAGTGAATGTTTTCAGATACTTGGGAGTTGACGTGTCGGCGGATGGATTTATGAAAGATGAGGTTGATCATAGAATTGATGAGGGAAAAAAGGTGAGTGGTGCATTGAGGTTTATGTGGAGTCAAAAAATGTTATCTATGGAGGCAAAGAAGGGAATGTATGAAAGTATAGTAGTACCAACATTCTTATATGGGTGTGAAGCTTGGGTGGTAAATGCAGCAGCGAGGAGATGGTTGGAGGCAGTGGAGATGTCCTGTTTAAGGGCAATGTGTGGTGTAAATATTATGCAGAAAATTCGGAGTGTGGAAATTAGGAAAAGGTGTGGAGTTAATAAAAGTATTAATCAGAGGGCAGAAGAGAGGTTGTTGAGGTGGTTTGGTCATTTAGAGAGAATGGATCAAAATAGAATGACTTGGAAAGCATATAAATCTATATGGGAAGGAAGGCGGGGTAGGGGTCGTCCTCGAAAGGGTTGGAGAGAGGGGGTAAAGGAGGTTTTGTGGGCGAGGGGCTTGGACTTCCAGCAAGCGTGCCTGAGCGTGTTAGATAGGAGTGAATGAAGACGAATGGTACTTGGGACCTGACAATCTGTTGGAGTGTGAGCAGGGTAATATTTAGTGAAGGGATTCAGGGAACCCGGTTATTTTCATATAGTCGGACTTGAGTCCTGGAAATGGGAAGTACAATGCCTGCACTTTAAAGGAGGGGTTTGGGATATTGGCAGTTTGGAGGGATATGTTGTGTATCTTTATATGTATATGCTTCTAAGCTGTTGTATTCTGAGCACCTCTGCAAAAACAGTGATAATGTGTGAGTGTGGTGAAAGTGTTGAATGATGATGAAAGTATTTTCTTTTTGGGGATTTTCTTTCTTTTTTGGGTCACCCTGCCTCGGTGGGAGACGGCCGACTTGTTGAAAAAAAAAAATATATATATATAATATATACAGTGGACCCCCACATAACGATCACCTCCCAATGCGACCAATTAGGTAAGTGTATTTATGTAAGTGCGTATGTACGTGTATGTTTGAGGGTCTGAAATGGACTAATCTACTTCTCAATATTCCTTATGGGAACAAATTCGGTCGGTACTAGCACCTGAACATACTTCTGGAATGAAAAAATATCATTAACCGGGGTCCACTGTATATATATATATATATATATATATATATATATATATATATATATATATATATATATATATATATATATATATATATATATATATATATATATATATATATACATAACATATATATATATATATATATATATATATATATATATATATATATATATATATATATATATATATATATATATACATATATACACACACATACATACATACATACATACATACATACATGCATATATACATATATGTACATATATACAGTGGTCCCCCGGTTAACGATATTTTTTCACTCCAAAAGTATGTTCAGGTGCCAGTACTGACCGAATTTGTTCCCATAAGAAATATTGTGAAGTAGATTAGTCCATTTCAGACCCCCAAACATACACGTACAAACGCACTTATATAAATACACTTACATAATTGGTCGCATTCGGAGGTAATCGTTATGCGGGGGTCCACTGTACACATATATACATACATACATACATACAGCAGTTCTGTGTTCCTAAAAATTCAGAATAAGGAAAGAATCATTGTGTCACTAAGGTTACAGGTTCAATATTCTTGACAGATATTAACAAGTTGGTGATGATTAGCCTGACTCAACGTTGCAGTTTCATTGCACGAACAGCTTGGTCGAGTATGAGCAAGCACCCTGTCTGCACCTCCAGCTATGCTATGGTGAAAGCCCTTGAGGAGTTGGAGAAGAACCCGTACTTTGATAAATATGCTGCAAAAATTGCTAAATTTCAAAAGTAAGTGCATCACCTTTAACCACATGCTTTCTGCATATTCTGCATAATCTAACAATGATATGCATTAGTTGCTCTCTTACATGAAATTTCTGGGGTGACAGTCGCTTGGGGTGGAGAATGCTTTAAATATATTAAACTATAGAATATATTTTAAGAAAAATGCTGTACCATTAATTAGCTGTAGTGACGGTGCAGCACTGTTATTAGCACTACTTCTCTGGCAAGAATCTCTTTGAATCATAATACAAACTTTTTTTACAATTACATTAAACATATGTACCAATGTATTTTAATTTGTTTCATTGTGCATTTCTAATCATCCAGGTTACAATAGATGTGTAAATTTTGTAAAGAGAAAAGTCTGGCTAGGTGGTTTCCCTGGATACCTTTGTACAGGTTACCTTGCTCACACTCCAACAGCACTTCAGCTATTTCAATTACTCAATAAAGTGATCAGAAATTGGTAATTTGGCCAATTTTACACAAATTTCAAAATATGGCAATTTCAAAATAGGGTCCAGAATATACAATGCAGGCATTCCCGGCACTAAAATAACATTTCCTCTGTTCATTACATACTTATGTTCCCAGGCTTTGCACATGAATTCCATTTTGAATTTTTGCTCACCCAATAAATAGAAGATTTACTCTTATGCATTATTGTAATTATTGTATAAATATCATCATAATGCCGTGTGAACAATATAACCATCCCAGTGTAGTGCAGTGAAAAGAAAAGTGTATCTTGAACGAACACATTGTATATCCTTGAGATAACCAGTATACAACACAATGACAAAATACCAGTGAGAAAATAAAAGGAAATAAAATAAAAAACAATTGTAAAGTGTGGCAGTAGTGGGCCAGTCTACTTGTCCTGGTGTTGACATGTGACAAGTGATACACCAAGGTACGAGTTACCACATACAACGAATAGACGAAAAGGATATAAATAGGCAGTGCTATAGTAATCTGAGTAAGTCCTTTTAATCCTGAGTGTAGTATAAACCTATGGTATAATTATATGGGAACAAGTTGAAAGTTCCACCCGCACCCTACCTCCAAGCCCCCACCTCATGCCCTCGCCCCATCCCCCGCCTCATGCCCCCACCCCATCTCCCGCCTCGTGCCCCCACCCCATCCCCCGCCCTCGTGCCCCCACCCCATTCCCCGGATCCTAAACTACCCATCCAACAGTCTCACCCATGGCCTCCCCTCCTTGCACCCTCACCTTCTTTCCACAGACCCCTATCTCCCAGCTTACCACCCCACCGCACAGCCCCCTCCTCCTATTGTCCCTACCCTCTCCCCAAGGATACCCACAGCCCAGCCCATCCCACCTACCAGCCACCCCACCACCAGCCGCACATAATAAATACACCATTCACCACATACACCTGTTTTAAAAGTAATCATGGCCAGGAATAAAAGCTGTTGTATATGTGAAAAAAATCTTTGGGAGAAACATGAGGGGCATTGATTGTGAAATATGTGGTAAAACATCACATATATCATGTACAAAGCTTCATGCAACCATGACAAATGACCAAAAACAAGAAAGTTGTTTCTGAATTTGCCCCAGTGAAAGGGACAGCTAGTTAAGCATAAGAGAGGTACTGAAAAGTGAAAACCTAGAAAGCATAAGGAAGTTTCTAAGGAGCTTGCCAGCATTATACAAAGAATGGAAAACAGAGGAAAAGGAACAAGAAAAGGAGAAAAAATGCATATAGAGGTGAAAACCAAGGAGTGACAGTAAGAGCATAAGTAGAAAACGTCATACAGAGCAAGTCGGAAAAGGAAACAGGGATACATAACATAGCGGAAAGGGGAAGGGACGATGAGAAAACTAGAACTGGAACAAACGAAAATGAGCAAAGGGAAGAAATTAGCCTAGAAGAAAGTGAACAAGGGAACTCAGATCAGGTGGCAGAACTTAGGAACGACACAGAATCAATAAATATAGATAATCAGAACATTTGCAGTTACTATGCTATAGGTATGTGCCTATATGGCAGATATTGTTGGAATAAACACACCAGAAAATGTGCGAACATGTTGAGGAAGGGAAAGTGTCATTTCAACAAAGAGTGCAGGTACTTCCACCCAGTAATGTGTAAAGCTTCAATGCAGTCAAGTGAATGTTATGACCTGAGCTGCCCAGACCATCATGTAAAAGGAACGCAGTGCTACAGAGTTAGTAGAGAAAGAGAAATTGAATAGCATTCTTTTTTAGACAAAAAGAGAAAAGATCAAAACAAAGGGAGAGATAAACAGGGGGAATGGTACAGAGAGGACAGGTGGGCTTAAGGCCAAATAAGCAAACAAACGCGAAGCCAGTACTGGAGAAACCAGGGGAGTGTACACCAGGGGACATACCAGGTAGTACACCACCAGTGGTACTAATGAAACACAAAGCAAGACAAAACATCCCACTTGGTAATTCCTGCTTCATATTTGCAAATATACAGGGTTTGAAATCAAATAAAAATGATGAAGTTAGTTATGTCAGTGGGCTCCTGACAGAAGTGAATGCCATGTTCGGAGCATTTACAGAAACACATACAAGGGATGTTTTGGATGGAGAGATAAAGATAGAAAACTACAACATGTATAGATGTGATAGAATCAGTAGGTCACAGAGAGGAGTAGGAATCTATGTAAAGGATACTTTCTGTTGCACAGAAGTGCTGAATTCTACGAATGATATAGTAGAAATTCTAGGCATTAAAGTTGAAAATAAGAATTTGGTAATTATCCTAGTATACAAACCACCATCAGCAACTGCTGAGGAATTCACAGATCAGTTAAGTAAGAGAGATAGCTATCTGGATAGGCTAGCAAGTCCTACACCAAATATTTTACTCCTTGGAGATTTTAATCTCCCTCATGTAAAATGGAAGATGGCACAACGTAATGTTATACCAGAAATATCCCCGGGAAGCACCCTGGCTCAACAGGTACATACCAGGGAAATAATGAGGTTTTGTGAAAAGTACTCTTTAAACCAACAGGTAACTGATCCCACTAGAAATGAAAATACCCTGGATTTGATATTCACAAACAATGAGGGACTGATCAGAGACATAACAGTTTCCAAAACTATTTACTCTGATCATAACATCATAGAGGTTCAAACTAGTATTAACTCAGGGGTAGGAAACTGCATCACTAAAGTTAGAGACGGGATGTTCAGTAAGTTTAATTTTAACAACCATAGAATTAACTGGGAAAAAAATAAACCAAGAGCTATCAGACATACCCTGGGAATCAGACATGAGCACCCTAAATCCCCACCAGTGCCTAGAGAAGCTGAATACAGAAGCATACAAAGTATGTATGATACATGTACTATTGAGGAAACCCAGAGGAAGATCAGATATAGAGAGAAAGCATAGAAGATGGTACAGAAGAAGAAAATGGGTTACTGAACTATTTAAAAACACAAATATGCTACAACAAAGGAAAGATAGACTTAGCAGAGAGATCACTGAATTAGAGCAAAAACTTAGGATGTCATACCTCACAGAAGAAGTACAAAGGGAACAAAGGGCCATACAGGATATTGCAAGAAACCCAAAATATTTCTATTCCTATGCAAAATCCAAGCTAAGAACTACCTGTAGAATTGGACCACTACTGAGAGGAGACTCGTATACTGACGATGAACAGGAAATGAGTGAAATCCTAAAAGAACAGTATGAGTTGGTGTTCAGCAACCCACTAAATGACAGCAAGGTAGAAAATGCAGAAATATTTTTCACTCCAGAAGAAGGCCGCACAGACCAACTAACTGACATTAGTACAAATCCCATAGATTTTGAAAAAGAAATGGAAAACATGCCCACTCACTCAGCACCTGGACCAGATTCATGGAATGCTCTATTTATAAAGAAGTGCAAAGTACCACTAGCACGAGCCATCAGTATTCTTTGGAGAAAGAGCTTAGATCTAGGTGAAATACCAGAGGCCTTAAAGAGTGCAGACATAGTTTCTTTGCACAAGGGAGGCAGTAGAGCACTAGCGAAAAATTACAGACCAGTAGCCCTAACTTCTCACATCATAAAAATCTTCGAAAGAGTGATGAGACGGCAAGTTACAAATTTCATGGACCAGCACAACCAACAAAACCCGAACCAGCATGGTTTTAGAGCAGGACGATCATGTTTGTCACAGCTGTTGAACCATTATGACAGAATTATGGAGGCACTGGAAGACGACAAAAACGCAGATGTGATTTACACAGTTTTTGCAAATGTGTTTGACAAATGCGATCATGGAGTGATAGCGCACAAAATGAAGGCCATGGGCATTATGGGGAAGGTAGGAAGATGGATTTTCGGTTTCCTAGCACACAGAACACAAAAAGTAGTAGTGAACAGGGCAAGATCCAGCATCAGTGAGGTCAAAAGCTCAGTGCCCCAAGGCACTGTCCTGGCACCTCTGCTGTTCCTCATCCTCATAGCAGATATAGACAGAAACACCTGGCACACTTTTGTATCATCATTTGCAGATGACACTAAAATGAGCATGAAAGTCAGTACGGTAGAGGACACTGAAAAAGTACAGGAAGACATAAACAGGGTTTTCCAGTGGGCAGTGGAGAACAACATGACATTCAATGGTGATAAGTTCCGGGTGCTTAGGTATGGAAAGAATGAAGAACTCAAAAGGAGCACTATATACAAAACTCAAGAGGGTCACCAAATAGAACGTAAGGAACACGTAAAAGACCTAGGAATAACTATGTCAGCAGACCTTTCTTTTAAAGACCATAACAAGACAAAGATCACGACAGCCAGGAAGATGACGGGGTGGGTAATGAGAACTTTCAAAACAAGGGAAACAATGCTGATGGTGACGCTCTTCAAATCGCTAGTGCTCCCTCACTTAGAATATTGCTCAGTGCTGACGGCCCCATTCAGGGCAGGAGAAATATCGGAGCTGGAACAAATACAGAGATTGTTTATGGCTCACATTGCACCAGTAAAGCATTTAAACTACTGGAAATGCCTGCAAGTCTTGAACATGTACTCGTTGGAGTTGAGGAGAGAGAGGTACATGATAATATATACCTGGAAGGTACTCGAGGGCTTGGTCCCAAATCTGCACACTGCCATAACAACATACTGGAGTGAGAGATATGGGAGGAAGTGTAAAATAAACCCAGTGAGGAGCATGGGTGCAGTGGGGACAATAAGGGAACACTGTATCAACATCCAGGGTCCTAGACTTTTCAACATCTTATCAGAAGATATCAGAAACACTGCTGGAACAAGTGTAAAAGCCTTCAAGAGGAAACTAGACAAGTATCTTCACCAGGTGCCAGATCAACCAGGCTGTGATGGATATGTGGGGCAGCAAACCTCCAGCAGCAACAGCCTTGTTGACCAGGCGAGCACCAGATGAGCCTGGCCCATGGCCGGGCTCAGAGAGTAGATATACTCTTGAAACTCTTCAAAGGTAAAGGTAAAGGCATATTAGACTGGCCAGTTGGATGCATATTGGACAAGTGACTTGATTTGTTTACTCTGGAATATCGGCAAAAATAGAATACAGTGGACCCCCGGTTAACGATATTTTTTCATTCCAGAAGTATGTTCAGGTGCCAGTACTGACCGAATTTGTTCCCATAAGAAATATTGTGAAGAAGATTAGTCCATTTCAGACCCCCAAACATACACGTACAAATGCACTTACATAAATACACTTACATAATTGGTCGCATTGGGAGGTGATCGTTAAGCAGGGGTCCACTATATTTCCATTACTTTGAGTTCAATTTCATGCTAATTCCAGTTCTGAAACCAATCATTTTCATTTCTGAAATACATATGTCTTCCATTCTATTAAATGATACCCAGAAACTGAGAATACATGTACAACCATAAAAACCATCCGAAAATACACTACAGAGTCGCTATTTTAAACCAAAAACACAGTCAGTTTTTTTACCATGTGCATTGCGTGATGCATGATTTTTTTATGTGGTGCACACTTACCCCATTGACTCATTCTCTCATATCTAAGACCAAATTTACTAGTCACTGCTTATCTGAGTGAGCTGAGCTCATCAAGTAATTCTACAGAATGAACTTAGACTTCAAACCCATAAAATTAAGGCATGGATGGCAAATCTATCCCTACCTCATCTCCCACAACATACTCAATCCCTGTCAGTTTGGGTTCAGGCCTAATAAAAATATGAATGATGCTATTATACACATGCTAGAACAAATATACACTGAACTCGAGAAAAAAAGAAGTCCCTTTGGGGATCTTCATTGATACGTAAAGCTTTTGATACAGTTGACCATGATTTGTTGCACATAAAATTATCACACTATGGTATAAGAGGGCACTCCCTCAACTACCTAAAGTCATACCTTAGCAACAGGAGCCAATATGTGTACACAAATGGAGCAAACTCTTCCACACAGCCAATTACAGTTGGTGTCCCACAGGGAAGTGTCCTTGGCGCTCTTCTCTTTCTCATTTACATAAACGACCTACCAAATGCAATGCAACTACTCAAACCCACACTATTTGCAGATGACACTACATACGTCTTCTCTCACCCAAGCCCAGTCATACTAGCCAATACAGTGGACCCTCACCTAACGATATTAATTGGTACCCGAGAAAGAATATCGTTAGGCAAGTTTTTTAGTGTTAGCCGAGGCAAAATGTTAGCGTTAAAATGTATTGTTAGGCGAATTTAACGTTATGCGATGTGTTCGTTAGGCGAGGGTCCACTGTACTGTAAATACCAAGTTACAGAAAATATCTACCTGGATGATGATTAACAAACTAACTCTCAATATTGACAAAACCTACTTCATTCAGTTTGAGAACAGAACTACAGATGTCCCTCTTAACATAATGATAAACGGATCACCTATCACAAAGCTCACAGAGGGAAAATTCTTAGGAATCCACCTTGATAATTGACTCAAATTTCAAACACATGTACAAGAAATTTCCAAGAAAATCTCAAGACCGTAGGCATACTATCAAAGATACGGTACTATGTTCCACAGTCAGCCCTCCTGGCCCTATATCATTCACTCATTTACCCCTATCTCACCTATGGAATTTGTGCATAGGGCTCAACAGCAATAAATCATTTCAGACCATTAATTACCCAACAAAAGGCTGTAGTCAGATTGATAACAAATTACCACTCCAGGCAACATACTCCACCAATTTTCGAAACTCT